>CM077792.1:29687668-29980852 GCA_039737535.1 Lagodon rhomboides | reverse complement strand
CCTCCACCAGCTGCAAATATCAGATACTTTGAGACTTTTACTCAAGTCAGATGAGTTCTACTGGTATGAGTGACATTCGCTTTCCCCAAAGTAATATTTTAATACGATGATCTTTACTTAAAGTATGAGTTTTGGCTACTTTTTGGCTACAAAGAGGTGCATCGACCGACAGACCAACACTGTCGTCCACAGAGCTGCTGTCACTGCCTAAAAAATGATCATCACCTGTGACTATTGTGGCTCACTAATGCAGTGTTTATGTTGGTATAGCCTTTTTTTAAATACAATTAAACAAATCATTAAATATCTGAAGCTGAACCCGTAAGTCTTTACTTTCACTTTCTCACTCCAACAGAAACAAACTCTGAAACAAACATCCTGTAATAAAATCAAACGATATCAGCAGACAGCTGCAGCCATTGTAACAGAGCGTCTTAGGTTTCCTTATTGGTCAGAGTTGATATACTTTCACTTTCTTCTGCAGTCTGGTATTTGTGCACTTTGTGTTCACTCCAGCATGCTACACAAGAAAAACAATCAAAGATACACGTTTACACTTCAACTTAAATATCACATCTGTCCATCTCCTCCACTGAGGGCTGCCACACGTCAACTTTAATTTATCTAATGTGATTTTTTTTTTTTTTAAGTTGTTTTTGACTTTTTTATTTTCAATTTTCATCTTTCACAATTTGGAGCATTGTATCTAATAATTCAAAATCATTTTATTAGATTTTTTTAAGTGTGAGTTTTGGGCACTTTTTACAACACTGCACACACACACACACATGCACACACACACACACACACACACACACACACACACTTATATTAAAGGCTAAATCTTCCCTGAGGTTCATACTTTCACTTTACTGTTTACTTTAACGGCGAAGAAAATCCCCAACTGTGTGTGGAAATAACTTCAGTTACGCCCAGCGATGAAACTGATCACTATCAGTTTGTGGTTAACGGTTTGTAGACAACTTGTGCAGCTGCACATGGAGACATGAAAATCACAACAGACAGCCAAGTATTAACAAATCATATTGGAGCTTTTATTTTATGTGAATTTAAATAAAATGAAAACAAGACAGGCTTTAATTCTAATCAATTTCTTAATCCGTTAACTTCCATCATGCTCCATCAAATTTTCTTTCTACTTTGGTTTATAAAATATCTGCTAAACTAATGACAATTAAATCTGCAAATCTCAGCCACTGAACTAAGTACGTGAAGCAGCGAGTGTGAACTTTTTGTCACAAGTATTTTACTTTGCTGGAGCTCAAGTCACATGCAGTCAAAGTGGGACAAAACTCTCACACATGGACTTCAGAGCTGCTCTTGTGTTGAGGGAACTTCATCTTTGTTTGCCGTAGACAAGCTCAAATTTAACTGTTCATAAAATATGCAGAAAGCAGTTTGAACTCGACTGGCTGTGAATGTTTATCTCCTGTGACGAACGCAGCGTCTGGTCTGTCAGAAATGGAAAATAAAACGTGATCTGCTGACTGCAAAGATTTGCTTCAGAGTAATGAATAACAGGAACTTTTATAGAAATGTATTCAATGTAAGTGTGGTGGAGTCAAAAGAACAAGAACAAGCAGAGATGAAATCCAGTGGCTCCCGAACCGGAGCCCCTCCGGCCCCTGGCTGCGCCTAGAAATTCTGTCCATAAAAATAATGAACAGAACCGGTGACAAAGGGCAGCCCTGCCGGAGTCCAACATGCACCGGGAACAGGTCTGACTGACTGACCTGCTCCGGTCATACAGGGACCGTACAGCCCTTAGCAGAGGGCCCCGGACCCCGTACTCCCGGAGCACCTCCCACAGAATGCCACGAGGGACACGGTCGAATGCCTTCTCCAAGTCCACAAAACACATGTGGACTGGTTGGGCAAACTCCCATGAACCCTCGAGCAACCTGCGGAGGGTATAGAGCTGGTCCGCATTGAAAAACCGCATTGTTCCTCCAGAATCCGAGGTTCAACTATCGGCCGAATTCTCCTCTCCAGTACCCTGGCTCAGGTCTAACCTCCACCAGCTGTAAATATCAGATACTTTGAGACTTTTACTCAAGTCAGATGAGTTCTACTGGTATGAGTGACATTCGCTTTCCCCAAATTAATATTTTAATACGATGATCTTTACTTAAAGTATGAGTTTTGGCTACTTTTTGGCTACAAAGAGGTGCATCGACCGACAGACCAACACTGTCGTCCACAGAGCTGCTGTCACTGCCTAAGAAATGATCAATCACCTGTGACTATTGTGGCTCACTAATGCAGTGTTTATGTTGGTATAGCCTTCTGTAAATACAATTAAACAAATCATTAAATATCTGAAGCTGAACCCGTAAGTCTTTACTTTCACTTTCTCACTCCAACAGAAACAAACTCTGAAACAAACATCCTGTAATAAAATCAAACGATATCAGCAGACAGCTGCAGCCATTGTAACAGAGCGTCTTAGGTTTCCTTATTGGTCAGAGTTGATATACTTTCACTTTCTTCTGCAGTCTGGTATTAAATGCTCTTTGTGTTCACTCCAGCATGCTACACAAGAAAAACAATCAAAGATACACGTTTACACTTCAACTTAAATATCACATCTGTCCATCTCCTCCACTGAGGGCTGCCACACATCAACTTTAATTTATCTAATGTGATTTTTCTTTAAGTTGTTTTTGATCTTCTTCTTTTTCTTTTTCATCTTTCACAATTTGGAGAATTGTATTCAATAATTCAAAATCATTTTATCAGATTTATTCAAGTATGAGTTTTGGGCACTTTTTACATCACTGCACACACACACACACACACACACACACACACACACACACACACACACACTTATATTAAAGGCTAAATCTTCCCTGAGGTTCATACTTTCACTTTACTGTTTACTTTAACGGCGAAGAAAATCCCCAACTGTGTGTGGAAATAACTTCAGTTACGCCATGACATGAAAATCTCAACAGACAGCCAAGTATTAACAAATCATATTGGAGCTTTTATTTTATGTGAATTTAAATAAAATGAAAACAAGACAGGCTTTAATTCTAATCAATTTCTTAATCCGTTAACTTCCATCATGCTCCATCAAATTTTCTTTCTACTTTGGTTTATAAAATATCTGCTAAACTAATGACAATTAAATCTGCAAATCTCAGCCACTGAACAAAGTACAGTGAAGCAGCGAGTGTGAACTTTTTGTCACAAGTATTTTACTTTGCAGGAGCTCAAGTCACATGCAGTCAAAGTGGGACAAAACTCTCACACATGGACTTCAGAGCTGCTCTTGTGTTGAGGGAACTTCATCTTTGTCTGCCGTAGACAAGCTCAAATTTAACTGTTCATAAAATATGCAGAAAGCAGTTTGAACTCGACTGGCTGTGAATGTTTATCTCCTGTGACGAACGCAGCGTCTGGTCTGTCAGAAATGGAAAATAAAACGTGATCTGCTGACTGCAAAGATTTGCTTCAGAGTAATGAATAACAGGAACTTTTATAGAAATGTATTCAATGTAAGTGTGGTGGAGTCAAAAGAACAAGAACAAGCAGAGATGAAATCCAGTGGCTCCCGAACCGGAGCCCCTCCGGCCCCTGGCTGCGCCTAGAAATTCTGTCCATAAAAATAATGAACAGAACCGGTGACAAAGGGCAGCCCTGCCGGAGTCCAACATGCACCGGGAACAGGTCTGACTGACTGACCTGCTCCGGTCATACAGGGACCGTACAGCCCTTAGCAGAGGGCCCCCGACCCCGTACTCCCGGAGCACCTCCCACAGAATGCCACGAGGGACACGGTCGAATGCCTTCTCAAAGGTCCACAAAACACATGTGGACTGGTTGGGCAAACTCCCATGAACCCTCGAGCAACCTGCGGAGGGTATAGAGCTGGTCCGCATTGAAAAACCGCATTGTTCCTCCAGAATCCGAGGTTCAACTATCGGCCGAATTCTCCTCTCCAGTACCCTGGCTCAGGTCTAACCTCCACCAGCTGCAAATATCAGATACTTTGAGACTTTTACTCAAGTCAGATGAGTTCTACTGGTATGAGTGACATTCGCTTTCCCCAAATTAATATTTTAATACGATGATCTTTACTTAAAGTATGAGTTTTGGCTACTTTTTGGCTACAAAGAGGTGCATCGACCGACAGACCAACACTGTCGTCCACAGAGCTGCTGTCACCGCCTAAGAAATGATCAATACCTGTGACTATTGTGGCTCACTAATGCAGTGTTTATGTTGGTATAGCCTTTTTTTAAATACAATTAAACAAATCATTAAATATCTGAAGCTGAACCCGTAAGTCTTTACTTTCACTTTCTCACTCCAACAGAAACAAACTCTGAAACAAACATCCTGTAATAAAATCAAACGATATCAGCAGACAGCTGCAGCCATTGTAACAGAGCGTCTTAGGTTTCCTTATTGGTCAGAGTTGATACACTTTCACTTTCTTCTGCAGTCTGGTATTTGTGCACTTTGTGTTCACTCCAGCATGCTACACAAGAAAAACAATCAAAGATATACGTTTACACTTCAACTTAAATATCACATCTGTCCATCTCCTCCACTGAGGGCTGCCACACGTCAACTTTAATTTATCTAATGTGATTTTTTTTTTAAGTTGTTTTTGATCTTCTTCTTTTTCTTTTTCATCTTTCACAATTTGGAGAATTGTATCTAATAATTCAAAATCATTTTATCAGATTTATTCAAGTATGAGTTTTGGGCACTTTTTACATCACTGCACACACACACACACACACACACACACACACACACACACACTTATATTAAAGGCTAAATCTTCCCTGAGGTTCATACTTTCACTTTACTGTTTACTTTAACGGATAAGAAAATCCCCAACTGTGTGTGGAAATAACTTCAGTTACGCCATGACATGAAAATCACAACAGACAGCCAAGTATTAACAAATCATAGTGGAGCTTTTATTTTATGTGAATTTAAATAAAATGAAAACAAGACAGGCTTTAATTCTAATCAATTTCTTAATCCGTTAACTTCCATCATGCTCCATCAAATTTTCTTTCTACTTTGGTTTATAAAATATCTGCTAAACTAATGACAATTAAATCTGCAAATCTCAGCCACTGAACAAAGTACAGGAAGCAGCGAGTGTGAACTTTTTGTCACAAGTATTTTACTTTGCAGGAGCTCAAGTCACATGCAGTCAAAGTGGGACAAAACTCTCACACATGGACTTCAGAGCTGCTCTTGTGTTAAGGGAACTTCATCTTTGTCTGCCGTAGACAAGCTCAAATTTAACTGTTCATAAAATATGCAGAAAGCAGTTTGAACTCGACTGGCTGTGAATGTTTATCTCCTGTGACGAACGCAGCGTCTGGTCTGTCAGAAATGGAAAATAAAACGTGATCTGCTGACTGCAAAGATTTGCTTCAGAGTAATGAATAACAGGAACTTTTATAGAAATGTATTCAATGTAAGTGTGGTGGAGTCAAAAGAACAAGAACAAGCAGAGATGAAATCCAGTGGCTCCCGAACCGGAGCCCCTCCGGCCCCTGGCTGCGCCTAGAAATTCTGTCCATAAAAATAATGAACAGAACCGGTGACAAAGGGCAGCCCTGCCGGAGTCCAACATGCACCGGGAACAGGTCTGACTGACTGACCTGCTCCGGTCATACAGGGACCGTACAGCCCTTAGCAGAGGGCCCCCGACCCCGTACTCCCGGAGCACCTCCCACAGAATGCCACGAGGGACACGGTCGAATGCCTTCTCAAAGGTCCACAAAACACATGTGGACTGGTTGGGCAAACTCCCATGAACCCTCGAGCACCCTGCGGAGGGTATAGAGCTGGTCCGCATTGAAAAACCGCATTGTTCCTCCAGAATCCGAGGTTCAACTATCGGCCGAATTCTCCTCTCCAGTACCCTGGCTCAGGTCTGACCTCCACCAGCTGTAAATATCAGATACTTTGAGACTTTTACTCAAGTCAGATGAGTTCTACTGGTATGAGTGACATTCGCTTTCCCCAAATTAATATTTTAATACGATGATCTTTACTTAAAGTATGAGTTTTGGCTACTTTTTGGCTACAAAGAGGTGCATCGACCGACAGACCAACACTGTCGTCCACAGAGCTGCTGTCACTGCCTAAGAAATGATCAATCACCTGTGACTATTGTGGCTCACTAATGCAGTGTTTATGTTGGTATAGCCTTCTGTAAATACAATTAAACAAATCATTAAATATCTGAAGCTGAACCCGTAAGTCTTTACTTTCACTTTCTCACTCCAACAGAAACAAACTCTGAAACAAACATCCTGTAATAAAATCAAACGATATCAGCAGACAGCTGCAGCCATTGTAACAGAGCGTCTTAGGTTTCCTTATTGGTCAGAGTTGATATACTTTCACTTTCTTCTGCAGTCTGGTATTTATGCACTTTGTGTTCACTCCAGCATGCTACACAAGAAAAACAATCAAAGATATACGTTTACACTTCAACTTAAATATCACATCTGTCCATCTCCTCCACTGAGGGCTGCCACACGTCAACTTTAATTTATCTAATGTGATTTTTTTTTTAAGTTGTTTTTGATCTTCTTCTTTTTCTTTTTCATCTTTCACAATTTGGAGAATTGTATCTAATAATTCAAAATCATTTTATCAGATTTATTCAAGTATGAGTTTTGGGCACTTTTTACATCACTGCACACACACACACAAACATACAAAGACACACACACAAAGACTTATATGAAAGGCTACATCTTCCCTGAGGTTCATACTTTCACTTTACTGTTTACTTTAACAGAGAAGAAAATCCCCAACTGTGTGTGGAAATAACTTCAGTCACGCCCAGCGATGAAACTGATCACTATCAGTTTGTGGTTAACGGTTTGTAGACAACTTGTGCAGCTGCACATGGAGACATGAAAATCACAACAGACAGCCAAGTATTAACAAATCATATTGGAGCTTTTATTTTATGTGAATTTAAATAAAATTAAAACAAGACAGGCTTTAATTCTAATCAATTTGTTAATCCGTTAACTTCCATCATGCTCCATCAAATTTTCTTTCTACTTTGGTTTATAAAATATCTGCTAAACTAATGACAATTAAATCTGCAAATATTAGCATGCTAACATGCTAAACTACAAGGGCATAATAATATCAGCATGTCAGTGTGTTACTGCAGCCACTGAACTAAGTACGTGAAGCAGCGAGTGTGAACTTTTTGTCACAAGTATCGTACTTTGCTGGAGCTCAAGTCACATGCAGTCAAAGTGGGACAAAACTCTCACACATGGACTTCAGAGCTGCTCTTGTGTTGAGGGAACTTCATCTTTGTCTGCCGTAGACAAGCTCAAATTTAACTGTTCATAAAATATGCAGAAAGCAGTTTGAACTCGACTGACTGTGAATGTTTATCTCCTGTGATGAACGCAGCGTCTGGTCTGTCAGAAATGGAAAATAAAACGTGATCTGCTGACTGCAAAGATTTGCTTCAGAGTAATGAATAACAGGAACTTTTATAGAAATGTATTCAATGTAAGTGTGGTGGAGTCAAACAAGAACAAGCAGAGATGAAATCCAGTGGCTCCCGAACCGGAGCCCCTCCGGCCCCTGGCTGCGCCTAGAAATTCTGTCCATAAAAATAATGAACAGAACCGGTGACAAAGGGCAGCCCTGCCGGAGTCCAACATGCACCGGGAACAGGTCTGACTGACTGACCTGCTCCGGTCATACAGGGACCGTACAGCCCTTAGCAGAGGGCCCCGGACCCCGTACTCCCGGAGCACCTCCCACAGAATGCCACGAGGGACACGGTCGAATGCCTTCTCCAAGTCCACAAAACACATGTGGACTGGTTGGGCAAACTCCCATGAACCCTCGAGCAACCTGCGGAGGGTATAGAGCTGGTCCGCATTGAAAAACCGCATTGTTCCTCCAGAATCCGAGGTTCAACTATCGGCCGAATTCTCCTCTCCAGTACCCTGGAATAGACTTTCCCAGGGAGGCTGAGGAGTGTGATCCCCGGATAGTTGGAACACACCCTCCGGTCCCCCTTTTTAAATCGAGGGACCACCAGCCCGGTCTGCCAGTCCAGAGGTACTGTCCCCGACTGCCACGCGATGCTGCAGAGACGTGTCAGCCAAGACAGCCCCACAACATCCAAAGACTTGAGGTACACAGGGCGGATCTCATCCACCCCCGGAGCCGTGCCACTGAGGAGCTTCCGAACTACCTCAGTGACTTCTGAATCAGCCTCTGCTTCCTCTACGGAGGATCCTCAAAGTATTCCTTCCACCGCCCAACAATGTCCCCAGTTGAGGTCAACAGTTGCCCACCTCCACTGTAAAGAGTGTTGGTGGAGCACTGCTTTCCCCTCCTGAGGCGCCAGATCAGGCTACATCAGCTGCCACCAATGTAACAGAGCGCCTTAGGTTTCCTTAGTGGTTAGAGTTGATCATACTTGTCACTTTCTTGTTGCAGTCTACTGCAGCCGTGTGTGGCACTGAAGGCTTTGCATTAAACCTGCAGGCTTATCATGTAAATGCCTTCAGCTGTTCCCATAAGTCTTTACTTTCACTTACTCACTCCAACAGAAACAAACTCTGAAACAAACATCCTGTAATAAAATCAAACGATATCAGCAGACAGCTGCTGCCAATGTAACAGAGCATCTTCGGTTTTTTCCTTAGTGGTCAGAGTTGATATACTTTCACTTTCTTCTGCAGTCTGGTATTTGTGCACTTTGTGTTCACTCCAGCATGCTACACAAGAAAAACAATCAAAGATATACGTTTACACTTCAACTTAAATATCACATCTGTCCATCTCCTCCACTGAGGGCTGCCACACATCAACTTTAATTTATCTAATGTGATTTTTCTTTAAGTTGTTTTTGATCTTCTTCTTTTTCTTTTTCATCTTTCACAATTTGGAGAATTGTATTCAATAATTCAAAATCATTTTATCAGATTTATTCAAGTATGAGTTTTGGGCACTTTTTACATCACTGTACACACACACACACACACACACACACACTTATATTAAAGGCTTCAACTTCCCTGAAGTTCATACTTTCACTTTACTGTTTACTTTAACAGAGAAGAAAATCCCCAACTGTGTGTGAAAATAACTTCAGTCACGCCCAGCGATGAAACTGATCACTATCAGTTTGTGGTTAACGGTTTGAAGACAACTTGTGCAGCTGCACATGGAGACATGAAAATCACAACAGACAGCCAAGTATTAACAAATCATATTGGAGCTTTTATTTTATGTGAATTTAAATAAAATGAAAACAAGACAGGCTTTAATTTTAATCAATTTGTTAATCAGTTAACTTCCATCATGCTCCATCAAATTTTCTTTCTACTTTGGTTTATAAAATATCTGCTAAACTAATGACAATTAAATCTGCAAATATTAGCATGCTAACATGCTAAACTACAAGGGCATAATAATATCAGCATGTCAGTGTGTTACTGCAGCCACTGAACTAAGTACGTGAAGCAGCGAGTGTGAACTTTTTGTCACAAGTATTTTACTTTGCTGGAGCTCAAGTCACATGCAGTCAAAGTGGGACAAAACTCTCACACATGGACTTCAGAGCTGCTCTTGTGTTGAGGGAACTTCATCTTTGTTTGCCGTAGACAAGCCCAAATAAAAATGTTATAAATATGCAGAAAGCAGTTTGAACTCGACTGACTGTGAATGTTTATCTCCTGTGATGAACGCAGCGTCTGGTCTGTCATATATAGAAAATAAAACATGATCTGCTGACTGCAAAGATTTGCTTCAGAGTAATGAAAAACAGGAACTTTTATAGAAATGTATTCAATGTAAGTGTGGTGGAGTCAAAAGTACAATATCAGTCATATTCTTTTTGAGCATTTTAGGAAACATTTGGGATAATGTAAGTAATCAACTCAGCAAAATATCAATGTCTTAGTTGTTTCTGAGACAATTAATGCAGAATAAATACATATATGGCTTTAAAAAGGTACAGCAGTACTTTTTACTTTTGCTTTTCTTTACAATAACCGCTCACTGTTTGGCCCCTCTGTTTAAAGCTGTGGTTAAGCTGTTTTCATACTTTCACTTTCTTCTCCCGTCTTGTATATATGCACCCCACTGTGTTCACCCCAGCAGCTGAGCCCAGTGCACCCAGCACACAACTTCTCCTGTTAACAAAGGAACCTCATTCAGGTAAGCAGTCCACCATGTGAGCTTTATTATGTTAACTGAAAGCTAACATGCTTTATGGCTTTCCAGATGCATTATAAAATATAATTTTCTATAGATCTGTATAGATTATGTTCATTACCACAGTTATTTTTAACTCTGGTTCTAGTCTGCTGCTGACATTTCCTCTTTTTCTTTCACAGCAAACTTCTTGTCCTGAAGATGTCAGGTAGGCAAACATCCCCCAGAAACATAAGTGCATACGTTCCTTTAAAAGAAAAAGTGTCTCTAGCAGACAGATGTAAAACTTACATTTAATAAACGTCTAGTTAATTTATAACTTCAGTGACTGAGAGTGAGACAAAGTGCTGACAGATCTCATTGGAGGAAAACAAACTGCCCAAACTTTGAGTTTTAGTACCTTCATATTAAATAAACTTACATATATTATTTGTTCACATCAAATCAAATCAATTTTTGTTTCATTTGATTTGATTTGATGTTCACATGTGTATGTTACCGGCCTCAGGCCTAGGGGAACCTGGGCCAGCAGCAAATGAGCTGTGGAGCAATGAAGAAAGGGAGCACAAGATACTGCTGTCAGCTCTTACATAGATTTAATCTGAAGTGCAAATTTTCACAAACACATCTGTTTTACTAACATTTTTACTCCACATATCTCTGAGATTTTATACATGTTCAATTAAAGTCTCATTTTAAAAAAAATACACACAGTAGATTTTTAGACTTTAACAAATCAGTTTATCAACAATAAAAATTATGGGAACTAACCCTTTAAACTAAAAGAAACGCAGCATGAACCGCTGCATCCAACTGTTGGACCAGACGGCCGTTTACAGACACCGCCATTACATGAACATGAACAAGCGCGCACACAAGTGCACACACGGCTGCAGCCAAGCCCGGTGTTCACATTATGAACACACATTTAAACTAAAGTACATTCATGTTACTTCATGTAACTGTTTCTTGTTGCTGTACAAAAGCCAAATAACAAAACCGTGCAACGTCAATACATATCGCGGCGAGATGGAGGGAACTCCGACCGTTGGCATGAAAGAGAACTCCGACCGTTGGCATTAGCTTCGCTAACCGTACTAGCTAGCTCTGGCTTCACTCGTCATAACATCTCTATTCAACACTTTTTACATACAACTTGGATAACACCTCTAACACCTCCTAAACATTTCATTGTACAATGCTAGCGAAATGATAAGTAGATGTGTTTTTTTTACATAGTTACATACCTGTGGAGCAATGAAGAAAGGGAGCACAAGATACTGCTGTCAGCTCGTACATGGATTTAATCTGAAGTGCGCATGAGCGGTGCGCCCGAGCTTTAATACTTCCCTCATTGTCCATGCTATATAGTGCCACCTGCTGTCCACGTGGTGTAATGTGTGACCTTTTTCAAAGAAAATAACAAAAAGCAATTTACAGTATATCACATAACCTTTGGCCTTTTATATTCAGCACAATATTCTCAAAGAAATTTAGGGGGTGTCTGTTTTTCTGAAACTACACATAGGTTAATTTTTCAAACCTCTACATGTACAGTAAAGTAAGAAAAAAAAAATTATCATTGTTTTGGTACAAATTATATATTAGTGAATGTGACGAGTTTGTAAAAATGTATCTGCAAAAACTAATATCAAAGTTTCCCTTTTCTCTCTGTCAAACACGTTTTAATTAAGTTTTTTTTCAGTCAAATAGATTATTGTTGTTAAAGTTGTATTTTGGGACTTAACCCTCTGAACCACGCCTTCTTCAAAAATCACTAAAATTACACCAAATATCAAAGTAAATTTTATCATGTGATCATGTGACATATCTGCCAGGAGAAATAAAGAAATCCAACTTAAAATAGAATTTCATCAAAATCGCTTTATTCTACTTTTCTCATTTAAAAAAACAAACTGTTCGACCAAAACAGATCCTGGAGGAAAAACCTGAAGTTGTTATATTACATTGTAAACACTGAATTACATTTTTCCAAGGTTGGTAACAATTTTGGTCATGTTGTAAATGTTTATATGTATAGATTACTCTTTTTTTAATCAATTTTAGCAGGATAAATTATCAAAGGAAGTAAATTTTCAATGATTTATGACATCGTAATAAATCTGTGTTATACTACATAAAAATCACTGTCTTCTTCTCCTCACCTCTTTTCACAGAGGTGCAGGACTATTGTATTCATGAAAAATGAGCCCACAGAGAAGAAAGAATGTGACAAATACAAAACATGCTTTGGGTTCAGAAGGTTTAGTGTTGATACTTTAAGAAAAAGTTGTAATGTTTTGAGAATAAAGGTCATTAGATACAGAGACGAAAGTCAAAATTTAACTGAGAATATTATATTTCTGATAACAAATAACAACAACAAGTAAAATGATTTTAGTTGTGAGAGTTTATTCCACCACTGTGAGAATACTGTCTGACACATTAGTTCCTCAGTTGTAAAAAGTTTTATGGATTTGAAACAATGTGATTGATGAGTCCTTGATGACTCGTCACCCTAAACTGACAAATCAGACTGAAGTCCAGTAAATCAGATGTTCTTCTGTGGACTGATATCTGTTTTTAACTGTCTGTCAGAAGAAGGGAAAAAACTGGACTTTTGGAAAGTTTCATCCTTTGCGACTCTCTTGAGACTTTGACCGGATGTTGTTTTTGGAACAAGCTTTCTCTGGTATGATTGTTCTCTAGTCGTCTTTGAGATTAAATGAAGTGTCTCTCTGTTTGCAGATGAAGCAGCTCGAGCTCTCGGTAGAGAACTTTGTTTCAACGAGAAACCTCGTGGAAATTTTGATGTTGGTGGCTATGAAGGTGGCGAAGAAGTCAGTGAGACTCTAAAAGGGGGAGCGTACCATGTTGCAGGATCGGGTTATTATCGTGATGACGACGGCCCGGTGTGTGTTGAGGCCAAAGGGCCCAATGTCGGCATAGGAGTAGGACTCTCCCTGGAGTCTGGTGCCAGAGTTATGACTAAAGCAGAACTGGTCAGTGGTTCAGTCTCAGCTGGGCCCGCGGAAGCTACCGTCGGTCTGTCTGCAGACACCGGCGTTGGCGTCGGTCTTTCAGGTGTTGAGGCAAAGGTGCTGGGAACAGGCTTCTCCATCGGTCGAGAAGTGGGTGTATCTTTCCTTGGTTCTGGGTTTAAATTGAAACTGTGGTAAACTGTGTCTTTGTTACAAACACAGTTGTTGTTTGTTATTTACCTTCTATTCCCACAATTAAACAATGATTTGTATTTGAAATCTGCTGCATTTATAGCTCAAACTTTTTGTCATGACATTGTGGGTTTTTCCTTGTTCAGCGTCTGCTGCTTTAATACAGACAGTGAACATAATAGAAAAATGTGTTTTTGTTCATGCTGAAGATAAAATACACAGATAAGCGCACTGTACTGTCCATGGCAACAACTTCCTGTTCTACCTGCTGGCTTACTCTCAACTTTATCATGATTGTTGACGTCTGAACATTAAAGAAATGTTGACTTCTGATTCTGTGTTCCATTTTCTTCTCTTGAAGTAGAAGATGTATAGTTAAAACTGTCAGTACCAAAGAATGATGCTGAACATGTTCTGGAGGCTTTTCATATCAAGCAGCAGTAATTTTGATTGCATGGCTTCACATGAAGCTTTGGCTCAGGTCTGGCCTGGATCACACCACCTTTTAAAGCATTCATTCATATTATTTCACTGATGATTAATTAATCATTTACTCAATAAAATGTCCAATTCTCATTAAAGACCTGAGCCTGAAGTCTTGTAATGTTTCTCAGCAGCCAGAAATCCAAACATAATGATTTTGTGACATAAAACCATCTTCACACAATTCAGTTAAAGCTTTTATGTGAAGTTCAAACGTTCACATGAATATTCACAATAACTGTTCATCAGGTTAAACACAGCTAAATGAATGGTTGCTGCTCAGATGATATCGCAGACTCTTCACTGTGAGTCCTTTTTAAGTCATTCAGTTTGTGTTGACTTATTCAGGTAAAGATCCAGGTGTGGCTGTGCAGTCCAATAATCTTGTGTTTTTGTCTTTACTAACAGAAATTAAAACAGATGATAGCAGGAATAAGAGTCATATTCATCTAAAGATGCAGTGCAGGCATTTGTCTCACTAAACAGGGCTCACAGATGCCCCCTTGTGGTGAAAACAGCGTACAGCACTCACTGAAAATAATAAAGATACTGGACACTTAAATAATCTTGTGTCTTTAGGTTGAGTTTGCATGTTGGCTTGATGTTTGTGTGTGTTAATTTAGATGTAAGGTTGAGTCCTCAGTAACCTGTATGTGATCTGTGCAGGATTAATGTCTCCTCTGAGCAGTTTCGACTGTATTTAGCTTTATTCAGCTGCAGAGTGAACGTATTCTCTGTGACTAAACCCACCGTGACACTGAAGAATCCCCACGATGCACTTGGCTCAGATTGTTTCTGCTATTCTGAGTTAGTTAACAGGATCACAGCCTAAATCTTCCACTGATGAGCTACTTCTAGGAACTCATTCACTTAGTAAGTGCTGAAACTATCAGAAAAATAATGTGTAAACAATGTGGATCAGAGAAAAATGACAAATATCAATATAGTTCATATAATTGGAAATTTAATGTTTTAAGCAATACATTTTATACACCAATAATTCGATTGACTTGATGAATGTTAACATACTCCCACCTTGTCTTATAACAGAAGTGGACCAAATCACAGAGAAAAAAAAACACACAATTATAACAATTAATACACTTTCAGGTCAGTTTGGCTGAAATTCCTCAGAAAGGTTAGGTGTTTCCTGAATTACTTCATGGAGTCAGTGATGTACACTTTGAATAATTAAGGCAAATTGTTCCTGGTTTGAAATAGGATGTGGAATTTAAGATGACGGTAACAGGCCTGCAAGACTCTCTAAAATATTTTCTGTATTTTGAACTTCTGGATACATTTCAGGTTTTCTCTCTGAGTCGAGGGTCATCGAAGACTCTGAAAATAAGAAAAAATGTGGAAGAACTAGTGTGGGTCAGTGTCTTACTGTGGGGCTAAACAGTCACATAAAATTGTGTCATTGAAATAAAAATTGACATTGTAAAACAAAACCTGACAGAATAAAGGAAACTCAAACACTGGTCGCTGCCGAGGACTCAGCCTTAGTGTGCTTGGGCACAGGTGAGCTACTGGAGGTGACCCACACGTTTTAATTTTCAACGACATATTTCATTTTGGACGTCAAGATTTTATGTAATTGTAAACTTAAGCGCTAATCTTATTCAACAGTAAAACAATTAAGGGCTCCAGTTGAACCCACTTCAGATATGATTTGCAAGAATTTACTTGTGGTACGAGTCCTTCACATGGCAGAAACAACAACAAAAAAAACTTCCTTGATTTGGATTATTTAAAGACTTACTTCCTGCTGCTTTTAGAGAACTACTATAGATCTGCTCATCACAGACTGTGACTGAACATTTGGACTAAAATCTGTCTGTTGCTGAAAGAGCTTCAGATATTATAGCAATGAGAAAAGCTAAAGACAAAATGTTTCAGATAAAGCTTAACTGTTGTGATACAAATACTTGATCTTAACTTTAAATGATTCATATAATACAAACACACACAAACTATCATTAATGAAAAAGAAAGATAATAATAAAACATAGTTTTATAGTTAAAAACCATATCTAAAACCTATATTTCTGAATATGAATCTGAAGTGAGGTTTAAGAAATTCTAGGTTGTGGCCAAATTTGTGTCTTCAACACAACATACAGGCACTTTGTACACTGTGATCAAAACCATTTCAAATCTCACGGCTGTAAGAATAATAACATTCAGTAAAAACACACTTGCTAATTAAAGAATATACATTTTTGCACAGATCTCTGTCATGAGCAAACTCTCTCACTGAACGATAAAACAACCAGTTTCAGTTCATTATAATGTACATGAGGGTGTTCTGATGGGGAGGGCAACAATCGTTATCGGCCGATATACGTTCATTTACCGTCAGATAAACATGAGACAGTTTGTTTGTGCTACAAAGCCACAGCCACACACAGATGGATGCTAACAGATAACTAGCTCCACACCTGCCAATATCAGTACAGATATTTAGTGCCCTCTTGGTTTAACCAGTGCAATATATTCGAAAGCTCCTACCTGCCCTGTACAGAGCTAACAGCTAACACAGTTTTAAACATTGGATTGCAATTGAATGCAAGTTTACAGTAAATAAATTATGTCAAGCAGTGGCCACTAAGTGGCGTAGTGGCTTCAGGGCACAAAGACTGAGACAACTGAGAATGACACACATAATCTTTCATAAATGATCCATCCTATTCACTTTTTTTTGATTGTCTTCCTACAGTTATAACTTTTCATTTTGTTTTTTTCTCAATATTTTAATGGTGAATTTAGACGCCACTACTAACAACTATAGATGACAATAAAGTGAAGAAACATCCTTTTGATTTTTGATCATTATCGGCCGATACTGCTTCCAGTGATTAGTGATCAGCCCCAAAAATCCTGATCGGAGCACCCTTAAAATGTACAACTAAAACCAGTCTATTATGATATCACTCTGTGGTGTTACGGTTGCAGTGCCTTTTCAAACACCCTCTGTGCATCATCAGCAAGCTTGTCGAGTAAGACATTCAAAATCCTGGAAGTTATCTTAAAAGACAGGCCCATTGCTGCTGGGATTCCAAATACTGGAATGAATCTGGCCCCTTCCTCTGCTGACAATAATGCAGCCATGCTTGCACATTCAGTTATCACCTTGAGGATAAGATCAAGGGTTATTTTGGTTGCAGCCAGTGGGGATTTGATGACAGCCATCAAATCATCAAATAACACATGTGTGATTTCAGCCAGACTCTTCAGTGATGGGATATCAAGACCAAAACCAACTGCATATTGTTTGACAACACGAACCAGCAAAGCTGCATCAACAGCAACAGAAAGCCCAGGAACTGGTACAGCTGCTACAGCTGCAGAAAGAGTAGCAACATAGTTTATGTTGGCATGGAAAGCCTCTTTCTTCTTGTTGATGATCTCCAGGCTGATGTTGGGCATGGCAAACAGCAGAGCGTTCTTCTTGTGTTCAGGAAGTTCTCTCTCTAGTGTCTCGTGTAAGAGACTGAAGTCATGCAGGTGGAGCTTAAAGCTGGACACCAGGAAGACCTTTGGAGACTGAATACCTTGTTCCTGAAGACCTGTGTCACAGAAGGAATAAAAGTTATGATTATTAGTTTTATAAAAAGAAGAAACCATTTAGATTGTGTTTTTACACAACGTATCGATACATTTGTAAAGTCGAAGTCTAAGCAGCTAACTTTTACTAGATTTCTGACAGATAATGGATCTATATGCTAGAAAATTATGTGTATTGAGTTCAGATAAACATGATGACTAACATAATAAATGCACTCACTTCTTTACTGTGACAACTGGGCTTGTCAGGTTTTGATAATAGAAATCCAGTTATTAATCTCGCAGTTATTGTTCATGATTCCATAAGTCACATACCTTGAATACAGTTGTCCCTGATTAGTTCCTTAGTCCTGGTCTCACTGAACTCTCTCTGACTCTGTCTCTCATTGTATAGATCGCTGTCAATCTTTGAGCGAACAAAGTAGAACTTTTTCTTCATCTTCTGGATCTCCTGAGCAAGTTTCACATCATTTTCTCTGAAGCGAGTGTCTGAGATGATGATGAAGAAGTCAAACTTCTCAAATCCAACAAGTTTCAGGTACTGATCAGCTAGAAAGTCGGGGCTGCCAACACCTGGAAGATCCCATAGTGTAACATTGGGATACTTTGGATGGGAGTATTCTGTAACCTCTGAGGTGGTTTCCACAGGACCAGTAGGAGCAGCTCCCTCAGCCCTGTTGTTAAGGCCTCTAAAGGCATTAATAAAGGAGGATTTACCAGAGCCGGACTCTCCTGTGATGGCAATATCTAGTGGAATGTTATTCTGCTTGTCCAAATACACTTTGATCTTTGCAATAGCTAAGGCTTGATCGTTGTTTTGTAGCGCTTCTTTAATTTCTTCAACTGATTCACAGTCAAGTGGAGTACCCATGGTGATCCTTGAAAACTGCAGTTAAAAATAAGAAAAAGAAGGTACACTATTATCTACCATCACTCACATATATAGAATGCAAAGTTTGAAGATATCAGTGCCAAGGTCAAACACAGTATAACACAGCATGGAAAATAAATACTTAAATTACCTGACACATTTCGTTTTGATGCCAGTTTGTGAATACAGTTGATGTAGTTTATTTTTTGTCCCCAGTGGAACATTAAAGAATTACAAATATGATCAGGTAAATAACCAAATCTGGTCCATCCAGTGTTATTAATTTGTCCTCTCTCACATTTCCTCCTCTACATACACAAGCCCTTGAACACTCACTCACCGTGTCTGTCTCCCTCTCAGTATCCCTTTGTACTCTCAAGTTTGCCTGCATGTTCGCTCAACTTGAAAATGTATTACAGTGCGCGCAATTCTAGCTGATCTTTGAAATTATTTTTGGTCTCCAAAATAAATGATTACAATTACTATGTCTGTGAAAATATTCTTTGGACTGGACTATTTCATGTGCTTGCAAAAAATAGAATAGAATAGAATTTAAGCACATGTACTGCAATTCCAAAGGTTTGATATAAGATGCGTCATTAAACAAAACAGCAGTGATAAACACAGGAAAGTAGTGACCTCTGCCTTTAAGGTTCAGAGTGAGCTGACAGAAAGAGAAATCATTGTTTCTTTATTTTTTAAATATTGAAAATTACTTACACAGAACTCTTCTTGATGTTGTAACAGATGATACTGGAACAATTTGCCGTAAATGTTTGAGTCCGATCCGTGAGTTTAAGTGAGTGTTAATGTTCAGCTATTGAAAGTTTGGTTTCGATTTGGCTCGTTGTATAAGCCTTAAAGAAGTCAAACCAGTTTTTTTACCCGTCAAACAATGCCCTGCAGAGAGTGGCAGATGATGTAATATTACACCTGACTGAGACACGTGTTGAATCATCATTTACATGTGAGTGATACAGTAGAATCTGTAAAGAATCTGATTTAGACGAAATGAGAGGAGTTGGTACATAACTGAATTCCCTTACTCACAATATTTTCCCTTTAAAAATGAAATAAACCCTTTTCTGTAACCCTAAATTAGCTTTGAAATGAGTGATTCAATACCATTTAAATTTTTAATAATGTGTTTGTCCACTCAAATAAATATTCTGGTCTCATTTAACTAGATGAAAGAGAGACTATCAAACATTTACAGTCAGATAAATATATCAAGTCAGGAGATCTTTGTGAAAAGAGACAGATTGAAATATACGGTAAATTATTTTCCCTGAAATGTCAATTGTGAGTCTTGATTGAAAAACAGTTGGAATTCATGTTTCAGCATTTGTATGAGAAACATTGAAAGTTGCTGACATGCAACAAAAAGACCCGTGCAGCATTTTAAATGTTGTTTTAAAAATGTGATGTAATTTCTGTGAATGAAGCTGATATCAAGTAGAGCTCTAGAAACAGATCATAGCAACAATCTTCACAAAAGCAACATTTCAGGGATGGTTTTAGCAATTTGATAGCTGATTAAATATACTAATGTAAAATGTTCAGCAGCTTTGGTAAATTAAATTATCAGTACCAGCCATCAGCATATCATATCAAATCAACCCATGTGTGATTTAGTGAGAGAATGAAGAGTCAAAGATAAAGAGAAGGAAAACAAACAAGCAAGGGAGTATGAAAGAAACCAAAGAGACAGAATTAGTCATTTCTTCGACTTGTCACATTTTTAGATGTGTAGCCTGTATTTCTAGTTAACACTTGCCCTCCCATGATTTTCTTTTTGTTATGTAAGCTGTGTTAATGTGCAACCTTGGAAAAAATATCATATTAGCCTACCAGTTCGGAAGTCATGACTCGGTTACGGGAAATTGGAAATTGTTCTAGCTCTGTTTGCAGACGAAACACTTCGAGCTGCCCGCAGAGAAATTTGTTTCAACACAACAACTAAGGGAACATTTGCTGCTGGTAAAATATAATAAGAATAATAGAAAAATGTGTTTTTGTTCATGCTGAAGATAAAATACACAGATAAGCGCACTGTACTGTCCATGGCAACAACTTCCTGTTCTACCTGCTGGCTTCCTCTCAACTTTATCATGATTGTTGACGTCTGAACATTAAAGAAATGTTGACTTCTGATTCTGTGTTCCATTTTCTTCTCTTGAAGTAGAAGATGTATAGTTAAAACTGTCAGTACCAAAGAATGATGCTGAACATGTTCTGGAGGCTTTTCATATCAAGCAGCAGTAATTTTGATTGCATGGCTTCACATGAAGCTTTGGCTCAGGTCTGGACTGGATTACACCACCTTTTAAAGTATTCATTCATATTATTTTACTGATGATTTATAAATCATTTATTCTATAAAATGTCAAATTCTCATTAAAGAATTGAGCATGAAGTTTTGTAATGTTTATCAGCAGTCAGAAATCCAAACGTAATGATTTTGTGACATAAAACCATCTTCACACAATTCAGTTAAAGCTTTTATGTGAAGCTCAAACATTCATATGAATATTCACAATAACTGTTTATCTATAATAACTGTAGGATTAATCCACTGAGGATCATGAATGTCTGTAAACAATCACATGACAGTCCATCTAACAGTCGAGATGTTTCTTTCTGGACCAAAGAGGCGCATCCACCGACAGACCAACACTGTCGTCCACAGAGCTGCTGTCACTGGCTAAGAAATGATCATTATCCGTAACTATTGTGGCTCACTAATGCAGTATTTATGTTGGTATAGCCTTCTGTAAATACAATTGAACAAATCATTAAATATCTGATGAACTTGAACTTCAACTCTGCTACAGTTCTACTGCAGCCGTGTGTGGTTTACAATAAACCTGCAGGATTATTGTTATTATAAACCTCCAGGATTATTGTAAAGCCTTCAGTTTCCCGTAAGTCTTTACTTTCACTTACTCAATCCAACAGAAACGAACTCTGAAACAAACATCCTGTAATAAAACCAAACGATATCAGCAGACACAACTGCCACCAATGTAACAGAGCGTCTTAGGTTTCCTTATTGGTCAGAGTTGTTCAAGTAGTTCAATATACGTTTACACTTCAACTTAAATAAAACGTTGTTTTTGATCTTTTTTTTGTTTTTGAGCTTCTCTTTCGTCTGTCACAATTTAAAGAAAGTCATAACTGTCCTGTCTTTATTCAAGTCTGAGTTTTGGGCACTTTTTACAACACTGCACACACACACACACACACACACACACACACACACAGATTTATAGTAAAGGCTACATGTTCCCTGAAGTTCATACTTTCACTTTACTTTGACTTTAACAGAGAAAGAAATCTCCAGTTGTGTGCAGAAACAACTTGTGCAGCTGCACGTGGTGACATGCAAATCACAAAAGACAGCCAAGTATAAGCGAATTATCTTCAAACTTTTTATTCTATGGAAATTTTAATAAAATGAAACCAACAACAAATGTGTCGATCGGCCGATATACGTTCATTTACCGTCTGATAAACATGAGACAGTTTGTGTAGTGCAGTGCTACAATGCCATAGCCACAAATAGTGTAGTATTCATTCATATTATTTTACTGATGATTAATCATTTACTCTATAAATTTCCTGTTCTCATTAAATACCTAAGCCTGAAGTCTTGTAATGTTTCTCAGCAGCCAGAAATCCAAACATAATGATTTTGTGACATAAAGCCATCTTCACACAATTCAGCTCAAACATTCACATGAATATTCACAACAACTGTTTATCAGTTTGAACACAGCTAAATGAATGGTTGTCCTTTTTAAGTCATTCAGTTTGTGTTTACTTATTCAGGTAAAGATCCAGGTTTGGCTGTGCAATCCAATAATCTTGTGTTTTTGTCTTTTCTAACAGAAATTAAAACAAATGATAGCAGGAATAAGAGTCATACTCATCTAAAGATGCAGTGCAGGCATTTGTCTCACTAAACAGGGCTCACTGGTGCCCCCTTGTGGCGAAAACAGCGTACAGCACTCACTGAAAATAATAAAGTTACAGGACACTCAAATAATCTTGCGTCTTTAGGTTGAGGTGGCATGTTGGCTTGATGTATGCGTGTGTGTGTGTGTGTGTGTGTGTGGCAGCGGATTTAATGAATATATTAATAATAATAATATCAAAATATTACAATATTCAGAAAAGGAAGATTGAAGACAAATAATTATTAAACATGGATGTTGTTAGAAATGAGCTTTAAGACGACAACACACAGAACTCAGAAGTGTGTTATCATTATATTCAAGTAAGTTATTCATGAAATCACGTTCAATATTTAATTACTAATTACTCATTCCTGTCGTGGTTCATAATTAATCCATTTAACAATCACTGTCACTTACGTTTTTTTAAGTTATAAAATTACTTTGTGAAAACAAAAAGATCTTGTGTTTCATTAGCATATATTAAATATATATACTTATTAATGTGTCCATGCCCATCTCTTATTTTTGATGATTAACACATTTTTAACTGGTTAAATTCTTAAAACCGACCAATCAATTAATCATTAATATCCTTATACAACAAAACTATGAACTAGTCTGGTAATGTAAGGTGTTTTTATTGCTTTCAAATATCAAAATTGGTGGAATTTGTCCTTCATATTATGTGAAAGTTAATTTGCTAACTTTTTGCTCCTACAGTTGCCTTCATTTTAACTTTGAATATGACGACAGGCGAGTCAGTCTACAGCTACAGCTAGCTAGCTGCCTAGCTACAGCTAGCTAGCTAGCAGCACCCACACCTGTCGACATTTTCCATGTGTTTAATTCAAAAATAGATGTTTTGTCGCTAAACGTTCATCACCTGGTGAGCACTGCGTTACTTTACATTACCTTGTTCTTCTTTATTTACTTCGTCACTCCGACGGGTACGCTGTTTCCAACATCTTCGTCGTCCAGCCCGCAAAAACGTTAACTCACTGACCCCGCCCCCCGGCCACAGCCACAGTTCACCCCGAGCTACGTTACGTACGTACGTCAACGTCACGGTCATTGTTGCCAGTTTTGGATCAAACGAACATGACGATCCTCCCTTAAGTAGGCTACGGTTCACTGTAGATACCAGGGTTGCCAGGTCAGAGCAGAGATCAGACATTCAGTCAGTTCAGCATATGATACATCAGTTCTGGGGCCACCTAGTGGCCGCGGCGCCCTAAGCATCCACTTAGTTGGCTGATAGGGAGTGCTGGCTTTGCATATGTTTAGCCTGACTGATTTAATAGGACAACAACTGCAACAGTTTCTTTATTTAGGCTACTCCAACAGGCTCAAATCCTTATAGACGCTCAAAGGGAACACACAGAAAAAGTATGAACGTTTGAAATCAGCAAAAGTTGGCCAAAGTGTTGAACAGTTAGAAGTGGCAAAAAAAAAACACAAAGACTGTAAGAACAAGAGAGGCAACCCTCACACTGAATAAAAAGCCAAGGAATTAAAATGTATTAGAGTCCAGCCTAACACGCAGAGGCAACTCATTCCATAGTTTGGAGGCTGCAACTGTAAAAGTGTGACCATCTCTGTCCCTGAACCTGGAGTGATCTGGGGACAACCAAAAGCACCTGGTCATCAGACCTTAGTGACCTTGATGGGGCATGTAGTTGTAAAACCTCAGAGGGATGGGTTGGAGCCAGCCCATTCAATCGATTTATAGGTAAACAATAAAATTATATAATAAATCCAAAGGTAAATTAGTAAGCATGTCATGTTTGTGCGTGATCGTGGAGGGTAATCTTGAAACCGAAAACAAAAAAGTACAGATAAGTCCCAAATGAGCTGCTGACCTTCATCTTTTATCAGTTTGTTCCAAAGTACCTTTATCTTTGCTGCACTGAAAAGGACAGGAGTTTCATTTTGAGTGTCATATTTACAGAGGTCAAACGACCAAAGTACGTCAACTTAAGAGAAGAGAAATACTTTTCTATACAGAAAGACAGAGAAGTGATTCAAGACCAACTCACTCAGGGCGTCCCAGTTCATGTCCAGGATTTTATTAAAATAACTCATGTAAAATCTTCTATTAAAGGTGCACTACTGAATAAACAAACTGACCTTAAAGGACAACACAACTTCATACTGTTTTACTTTGTTTATATGTGGCGGACCCTGACACCTTTCTAGCTTCAAACAGTGTTCTGGGACCTTATTTTCCTCCGAGAACAGCCTCTTATTCAGTTATGAAAAAATAAACATTTATGAGTTTGTATTATTGCCTCATTAATATTGTGAATATTAAAATTCGGAGTTTGTATTTCTTCTCCGAAACTACGTAGTGTCCCTTTAAAGTCATAGGACATTCTAAAATAAGGTCCTATCAACTACATGTCATAATTTCTTTGTATGTGTATTTGAAGCCTACCTAAACGCTCATTTTTCACTGGATCGGGTTGAAATTTGTCCTGAGCATCCAAGACACTTTACTAAATCTAATGAGCTATAAATGTACCATTTATTAATGATGGTTATAGAGTGTTGCCCACGTCAGTGCGTTCTTTTGGCATTCCTGTTGTGTTTCATGAATAATTCATTCAATAATTACTTTCACTTCAGTTTACTCACTTGATTTTATCTCTTTGTCTTTTCACATGTGTGATTTTATGACAGTTTTATGATACTCCTCTAAATCCAACTTTCACTTTCTTCCGTCGTCTGGTATTTATAAGTCCTGGTGTGTTCACCCCAGCAGCTGAACTCAGTGCACGCAGCACACAACTTCACCTGTTAACAAAGTGACCTCATTCAGGTAAGTAATCCATCATGTAAGATTTATTATGCAAACTAAATGTATACATGCTGGTTTGACTGGTAATTTACAATATGTACCAAATAATGCAGCATGTATCAGTTATTGTTTTGTTTATTGTTGTATTGTTCTTGTTTTTGTTTATTCAATCTGACTCACAGAAGATGATGAAGGAGCTTCACTAACATGATGCTGACTGACCATTAATGAACAAATAAATTTTTGTCTGAATGTGTTATGAATATAATTTTCTATAGATCTGTACAGATTATGTTCATTACCACAGTTAGTTTTATTCCACGTGAGGTTGTTCTCACAGAGAAACTCTGGTTCCAGTCTGCTGCTGACATTTCCTCTTTTTCTTTCACAGTAAACTTCTCGTCTTGAAGATGTCAAGTAAGCAAACAACACCCAGAAACATAAGTGCATACTTTCCTTTAGGAGAAATGGTGTTTTAATGAGACAGATTATCTTCTAATAGACTTCATTTATGACTTCAGTGAATGAAAGTGTCACTACGAGCTGCCAGATCTCACTGGAAGGAAACTCCACATGCCCAAACTTCTAAAAAATGATAAAGAAAAACAGCAGAAGATGGTGCAGAAGCCCTAGAGAGTCACGGGTCTAACATATCATGTCCTCTGTTTCCCCGTGATACATTATATTTGTTTTCTTGGAGTTATTTATGTCGTAATCATTACCAACGAAGGTTATTTTCAACAATAACAAGATGATTAATCATGTGAAAACGACTACATAAGATTCATAAGAGTGGACCATGACATGCACACTGCTCTGGAGGCTTTTGAGTTTCAAAGCAAACCACAGAAACTTTTTGCCATCAATGAAGGTTACTGGAGAAAACAAATAAAAGTTAAACTTGTGTTCACAATGTGCTCAACCCATGAGCGTTTAGTGTTTCAGATGTTATGTGTCCTGTGGACTGATCTCTGTTTTTAACGAGCAAGACTGTACTTTGAAATGATGTATGAAGCACTATTAGCATTTAGAAGAATTATAATGATTTTCCACTGGCACGTTGTTGTCTAGTCGTCTTTGTGACTAAATGAAGTGTTTCTCTGTTCACAGAGGAAGCAGCTCGACGTGTCGGAAAAAAGGTGTGTGTCAGTGACCCCGAACCATTAAAGTTTGTTAAAAACATTGAGCGGCCTGGCAAAGCTTTTGCTGCTGGTACCTACGCAGGTGCTGATACATTTGAAGAGCGTGATAAGATGGGAGCGTATGCTGCTGCAGGAGTCGGTTATTCACGTGCTGAGTGGAGCGTTTTTGATGCAGAGGCAAAGGGGCCCAACGCCAGCGCAGGAGCTGGACTCTCTTTGGGGTCGGGTGCTCGAGCCATGTCCAGGGCAGAACTGGCAAGTGCTTCAGCCAGTGCCGGTCCAGTAAAGGCTAAAGTCGGACTGGGAGTGGACACTGGTGTCGGCGTCGGTCCAAGAGGTGTAGAGGCAAAGTTTCTGGGAACAGGCTTCACCATCGGTCCGACTACGAGCATTTCTCTGTTAGGGAATGAACTTTCATTTAAGCTGTGGTAAACCCCTTCAGCATTTATACATGAAACTATTTCTGCCGCTGCAGATGAAACACTTTGATCAACTTGATGAGTGATTTTTTTTTATTAATACTGTCTGTATTTTACACTGCTTTTATATTACATAGAAAATTACCAGTTTTCATCATACTGAAAATAAAATGCTCCAATGAGATAATCTCCTGTTTCCTTCATCTCCTTCCAACGACTTCCTGTTCCTCCTGCTGGGTTCCACCTCAACTTTATCATTGTTTAAACTGTTTGCAGACAGTAAACAAAACACTTAAGCATCGTTCACTTCTTATTGTCTCATTTATTTCTTTTACCAAAACATCCTGCAGCTGACAGTTAAAGAATAACGTGATCCCAGAAGCAGTGAATGTTTACAGGATGAACTCAAGTCTATATGTTCACATGGAGATTTGGCTCAGGTCAACTCAGTTCTACTGCAGCCGTGTGTGGCACTGAAGGTTTTACAATAAACCTGCAGGCTTATTGTAAAACCTTCAGTTTCCCGTAAGTCTTTACTGTCACTTACTCACTCCAACAGAAACGAACTTTGAAACTAACATCCTGTAATAAAACCAAATGATATCAGCCAGCAGCAGATAGCTGCCACCAATGTAACAGAGCGCCTTAGGTTTCCTTATTGGTCAGAGTTGTTCAAGTAGTTCAAAGATACACGTTTACACTTCAACTTAAATATCACATGTGTCCATCTCCTCCACTGAGGGCTGCCACACGTCAACTTTAAGACGTTTTTGATCTTTTGTTTTGGAGCTTGTCTTTTGTCTGTCACAATTTAGAGAAAGTCATGACTGTCCTGTCTTTATTCAAGTATGAGTTTTGGGCACTTTTTAGAGAGAGAAAGATTTATAGTAAAGGCTACATCTTCCCTGAAGTTCATGCTTTCACTTTAACAGAGAAGGAAATCCCTAACTGTGGATGAAAACTCATCAATGCCAGTTTCTGGTTGTTATCTGCTGCTGCAAACATCATCCAGAAACATAAATGTACACTTTCGTCTAAAAAAAAGTGTCTCGAGCAGACAGATGTAACACTTACATTTAATAAACGTCTTGTTAATTTATAACTTCAGTGACTGAGAGTGAGACAAAGTGCTGACAGATCTCATTGGAGGAAAATAAACTGCCCAAACTTTGATCTTTAGTACCTTCTGTTAAAATAAGTCTTTGATAATTTAGAAGCGGAGAAAGGAGATCGGAGCCAGCTCAAGGTTAACAAAGTTTAATCTTGTACAAGAGGAGCAATCACAAAGCAACAACACAGGGTTGTTAGAGAGGGAGGACTCGCCTTCTGAGGAGGAAAGCTTGGTATTTATTTGTCTCTGTGGTCTTAACACTCTTTTTCTGCAACAGTTGCTGGGTCTGCATGTAAAGAGTAAGTCACGTAAAGAGGAAGTTCAAAGGTGGGGTGAGTGGAACATAAGAAGTTTAGAGAGGGGTTACTCATCATTTGCTTGAATGAAGGTAGAGAAACAAGCAATATAAAGGTCCCATTAAGTCTTCAATTCACGTGTCCCTGCATGTCATTCAGTTTGTGTTGACTTATTCAGGTAAAGATCCAGGTGTGGCTGTGCAGTCCAATAATCTTGTGTTTTTGTCTTTACTAACAGAAATGAAAACAAATGATAGCAGGAATAAGAGTCATATTCATCTAAAGATGCAGTGCAGGCATTTGTCTCACTAAACAGGGCTCACTGGTGCCCCCTTGTGGTGAAAACACCACACAGCACTCACTGAAAATAATAAAGATACTGGACACTTAAATAATCTTGTGTCTTTAGGTTGAGTTTGCATGTTGGCTTGATGTTTGTGTGTGTTAATTTAGATGTCAGGTTGAGTCCTCAGTAACCTGTATGTGATCTGTGCAGGATTAATGTCTCCTCTGAGCAGTTTCGACTGTATTTAGCTTTATTCAGCCGCAGAGTGAACGTATTCTCTGTGACTAAACCCACCGTGACACTGAAGAATCCCCACGATGCACTTGGCTCAGATTGTTTCTGCTGTTCTGAGTTAGTTAACAGGATCACAGCCTAAATCTTCCACTGATGAGCTACTTCTAGGAACTCATTCACTTAGTAAGTGCTGAAACTATCAGAAAAATAATGTGTAAACAATGTGGATCAGAGAAAAATGACAAATATCAATATAGTTCATATAATTGGAAATTTAATGTTTTAAGCAATAAAACTGATGGTCATCAAAATGAGCAAATGAAAAAACAATCAAGACATAATTGGGAGACAGATAAAAACAAAACAAATATAAAATTATAACAATTAATACACTTTCGGTTCAGTCTGGCTGAAATTCCTTAGAAAGGTTAGGTGTTTCCTGAATGACCTCATGGAGTCAGTGACGTAGACTAATCAAGGTTGTTCCTGGTTTGAAATAAGATGTGGAATTATTGCTGACGGCAACAGGCCTGCGAGAATTTATGTATTTTGAACTTCTGGATACATTTCAGGTTTTCTCTCTGAGTCGAGGGTCATCTAAGACTCTGAAGTTCTTTCATTGTCAGGAGGAAATGAAACATAAGAGCAGTTAATGGCTGATGAACCTGAAAATAAGAAAGAATGTGGAAGAACTAGTGTGGGTCAGTGTCTTACTGTGGGGCTAAACAGTCACATAGAATTGTGTCATCGAAATAAAAATTGACATTGTAAAATAAAACCTGACATAATAAAGGAAACTCAAACACTGGTCGCTGCCGAGGACTCAGCCTTAGTGTGCTTGGGCACAGGTGAGCTACTGGAGGTGACCCACACGTTTTAATTTTCAACGACATATTTCATTTTGGACGTCAAGATTTTATGTAATTGTAAACTTAAGCGCTAATCTTATTCAACAGTAAAACAATTAAGGGCTCCAGTTGAACCCACTTCAGATATGATTTGCAAGAATTTACTTGTGGTACGAATCATTTACATGGCAAAAACAACAACAAAAAAAAACTTCCTCGATTTGGATTGTTTAAAGACTTACTTCCTGCTGCTTTTAGAGAACTACTATAGATCTGCTCATCACAGACTGTGACTGAACAGTTGGACTAAAATCTGTCTGTTGCTGAAAGAGCTTCAGATATTATAGCAATGAGAAAAGCTGAAGACAAAATGTTTTAGATAAAGTTTAACTGCTGTGATACAAATACTTAATCTTATCTTTAAATGATTCAAAGAATACACACATACACAAACTATCATTAATGAAAAAGAAAGATAATAATAAAACATGTTTGATAGTTAAAAACCATATGTAAAACCTATATTTCTGAATATGAATCTGAATTGAAGTTTAAGAAATTCTGGGTTGTGGTCAAATTTGTTTCTTCAACACAACAAACAGGCACTTTGTACACTGTAATCAAAACCATTTCAAATCTCACGGCTGTAACAATAATAACATTCTGTAAAAACACACTTGCTAATTAAAGAATATACATTTTTGCACAGATCTCTGTCATGAGCAAACTCTCTCACTGAACGATAAAACAACCAGTTTCAGTTCATTATAATGTACATGAGGGTGTTCTGATGGGGAGGGCACCAATCGTTATCGGCCGATATACGTTCATTTACCATCTGATAAACATGAGACAGTTTGTTTGTGCTACAAAGCCACAGCCACACACAGATGGATGCTAACAGCTAACTAGCTCCACACCTGCCAATATCAGTACAGATGTTTAGTGCCCTCTTGGTTTAACCAGTGCAATATATTCGAAAGCTCCTACCTGCTCTGTACAGAGCTAACAGCTAACACAGTTTTAAACATTGGATTGCAATTGAATGCAAGTTTACAGTAAATAAATTATGTCAAGCAGTGATCACTAAGTGGCGTAGTGGCTTCAGGGCACAAAGACTGAGACAACTGAGAATGACACACATAATCTTTCATAAATGATCCGTCCTATTCACTTTTTTTTATTGTCTTCATACAGTTATAACTTTTCATTTTGTTTTTTTCTCAATATTTTAATGGTGAATTTAGACGCCACTACTAACAACTATAGATGACAATAAAGTGAAGAAACATCCTTTTGATTTTTGATCATTATCGGCCGATACTGCTTCCAGTGATCAGCCCCAAAAATCCTGATCGGAGCACCCTTAAATGTACAACTAAAACCAGTCTATTATGATATCACTCTGTGGTGTTACAGCTCAGGGCCTTTTCAAACACCCTCTGTGCATCATCAGCAAGCTTGTCGAGTATACCATTCAAAATACTGTAAGTTATCTTAAAAGACAGGGCCATTGCTGCTGGGATTCCAAATATTGGAATGAATCTGGCCCCTTCCTCTGCTGACAATAATGCAGCCATGCTTGCACATTCAGTTATCACCTTGATGATAAGATTAGGGGTTATTTTGGTTGCAGCCAGTGGGGATTTGATGACAGCCATCAAATCATCAAATAACACATGTGTGATTTCAGCCAGACTCTTCAGTGATGGGATATCAAGACCAAAACCAACTGCATATTGTTTGACAACACGAACCAGCAAAGCTGCATCAACAGCAACAGAAAGCCCAGGAACTGGTACAGCTGCTACAGCTGCAGAAAGAGTAGCAACATATTTTATTTTGGCCTTGAAAGCCTTTTTCTTCTTGTTGATGACCTGCTGGCTAATGTTGGGCATGGCAAACAGCAGAGCGTTCTTCTTGTGTTCAGGAAGTTCTCTCTCTAGTGTCTCGTGTAAGAGACTGAAGTCATGCAGGCGGAACTCAAAGCTGGACACCAGGAAGACCTTTGGAGACTGAATACCTTGTTCCTGAAGACCTGTGTCACAGAAGGAATGAATGGTACAATTATTAGTTTTATAAAAAGAAGAAACCATTGAGATTGTGTTTTTACACATCGTATCAAGACATGTGAGAAGTTGAACTCTAAGCAGCTAACTTTTTCTAGATTTTTGACAGATAACAGATCCATATACTAGAAAATGAATTGAATTGAGGTCAGATAAACATAATAACTGCACTCACTTCTTTACTGTGACAACTGGGCTTGTCAGGTTTTGATGATAGAAATCCAGTTATTAATCTCACAATAATTGTTAATGATTGTTAATGATAAGTCACTTACCTTGAATGCAGTTGTCCTTGATTAGTTTCTTAGTCCTGGTCTCACTGAACTCTCTCTGACTCCTTCTCTCATTGTACAAATCATTGTCAATCTTTGAGCGAACGAAGTAGAAGTTTTTTCCCATCCTCTTGATCTCCTGAGCGAGTTTCACATCATTTTCTGTGAAGCGAGTCGCTGAGATGATGATGAAGAAGTCAAACTTCTCAAATCCAACAAGTTTCAGGTACCGTTTAGCTGGAAACTTGGTGGTGCCGATGCCAGGAAGATCCCATAGTGTAACATTGGGATAGTTTGGATGGGGGTATGGTGTAACCTCTAAGGTGGTTTCTACAGCACCAGTAGGGGCAGCTCCCTCAGCCGTGTTGTCTATGCCCCTAATGGCATTAATAAAGGTGGATTTACCAGAGCCGGACTCTCCTGTGATGGCAATATCTAGTGGAACGTTATTCTGCTTGTCCAAATACTCTTGGATCTTTGCGATAGCTAAGGCTTGATTGTTGTTTTGTAGAGCTTCTTTAATTTCTTCAACTGATTCACAGTCATGTGGAGTACCCATGATGATCCCTGAAAACTGCACAAAAATATAAGTAAAAGAAAGTTCATTATTATTTACCATCATGCACAAACATAGATAGAATGCAAAGTTTGGAGATGTCACTGCCAAGGTCAAACACATAACACAGCGTGGAAAACATATACTTAATTACTTGTCACATTTCGTTTTGATGTCAGTTCGTGTATACAGCTGATACGGTGTATTTTTGTCCCCAGTGGAACATTTAAGAATTACCAATATAGTCAGGTAAACAATTAGGCTACATTCAGACCAAATCAGGTGGTGCAGCGAAACAATGCAGGTTTGTGCGTCATCGGGGAGTGTCACTTGATGGTCTGTGTGTGTGATGCGTTGGGAGCCGCCACTGATCAGTTTGCTGAAAGGTGAAGCTGCTTTGTTGTTACGCTACCAGCATGTTGGTCCTACTCGTGATCGTTTGTCCTCATCGATGGATTAGAAATAACAGTAAACAACCAGGATGAGGCAAATCTTTATTGTGTGTTTCAAACTGGGGCATAAGACCAAACTGAGTGATCGTAAGAGAACATAGAGCTACACAGAGAACTGTACATTGTATTGCATCTGTAGTATTTATCCTTGCTAAATCAGTGTTCCCCACAGAAACAGACTTTAATTGTAGTGTGTAGTGGGGTGCCATAGGGCATGCACACTCGAGACTTCTGCAGACCGAGTCGACTAACTTCCGGTTTAGCATCGAGCTAACTTGGACGGGGATAAAAATGTAATCGGCAGCTCTTCTAGACTCTCCAAATTTAATTGGACTGAATTTCCAAAATTCTGACAGTAAACCCAGTAATTTCTCTGGAGTTGAGAGACTTTTATTACCATTTTAAATATGTGTCTTTCACAATGTCCAAAAAAAAAGTCAGTGCATCACATGATGTTGTAATTACACGGCCTGGCCACGACAAAAACTGGCTTCAAGGCCTGGCGCCCTTTGTCGGGGCTTGATCTCAACGGTGATGCCAGCCATCTTCTTTGCAGAGGAGGTTACATTCAAGCCAACTGCTTTAAATAGTCCTCTTCCTCTTCTTCGTTGGTTTTACCACCGGACTTAAAATCCCACCGCCATCGACTGTATCGGCATATATAACATCATGCTATTCACTGATGGATGTGCTGTCTTGAGTGAGTGACAACGGGACACACAGCTCCAAAAATTAAAAATCAGCATGTGGCGGCCAATGTTGATATTGTAGCGGACCGCCACAAATGAATGAATGTTTGGGGAAACGCTGCTAAATAACATGCCCCATTCTGCTCTGTTTATGATATCTGGTCATACGTCTGTCATTCATGCTGCGAGTTTGATTTCCAGCTAATGTTACTGGCCACCATAACGGCTGCCCTCATTAAAATGAATGGGAAGACCTGCATTTTCACCGGACTGCCTGACTGTGATCTGAGTGTAGCCTTAAAAAAGTTTGAAATAAGCCTCGGTTCATACTTTGTAAAAATAGCGACAAACATATACCTGATGCCAGATGTACGGACCTAGTCAGTGATGTAATCCTAAAGCTGTTACATTAGCTGTAATGTTACATTCAGAGGTTTTATTTCATCTGTAGTCATTTGTATAAGTGGACTTCAAGATCTCTCTGTCTGATACCTATTGAGCCTGTTTTTCATTGAGTTCTGGCAATTTGCAAGTTACAGCTTGAAATGGCTTGGTAAGTGGCATATAGGTGATTTAAAAAATGTTCTGTGTGTCTGGACGACATATTTATCTCGATTCCTTTGCATAATATACATATAGTATTTCACAATCTTTTTGGCTGAGTTGATGTTGGGTACATCTTAGTAAGCTAAGAAAAAAATTAATGTGCAAGCTGAATCAAATTTATGGAGTCACATGACAATACAGCCCGACCGCGATGTTGTTTGCCGATGTTATTGGCCGATAGTGCCATATCAAAAATGCATTGGTATTGGTGCATATGTTGTTAGTATTGGCTGAATTAACACTGAATAAAATACAATTATTATTAAATACGTAGTGACCCTCACTTTTACAGTGCATTGTTGTCATTTTAGAGACTAAAAGTTTTTTTTAATCTGTAAAGTATCCAGCCCACATTACATGTCTTTGTCACAAATGTTTGATAACCACATTTGGTAGAACACTGAAATAAAAGTGTGTATATCGTCTGATATATAGATAGCGGAATTATTTACGTAAGGGTTAATGCCCGACGAGGTGTCCATTAACATAAATGAATGGACTTCGCAGAAGCAACCGTCTGACGCGAAGCGGGCATTAGGGCATTATCCCGCTTATACCATGGTCACTTGCCAAAGAAAATAAATTAAGACCATTAATTTATATTTTCATGCGTTTTACATTCAAAATATAAAGTTTTTGACAGGCAATAACGTAGTTTCCCTGGTAACGCCTGAGGGTTTGACTAATACCTGGAACAACCATTACCCTCCCGTAAGGTTCCTATGCAACGGAAACGTTGTTCACCTCTCCAGTAAATAGGACGGACCTTAGATACGACTTGGCAACGGGAGATATTCTAGTCCGCTCAGCGGTGAGCCAGGAAGCTAACGCTATGCTAGCAAGATTCAAAGTCGATAACATTGTGTACGGTTGATGAACAGTAAATATAATTTGACAGTATGTTTAACAACAAGACTAGCTAGCTTACCAGTCATGTCATTGTCCCCAAATCAATATCAAGATTTTCACGAACAAATGATCGGCTGTGTGTAACGTTACTGTGGCCGCAGCCTGAAGCAGAGAGCTGAACAGCCAACGGGATGTGAGATTATTCGCTTATGTGATAAAAAAAAAAAAAAAGTATCAGTAAGTTTAGAGGGGAAGTGAACTTTCTGCAGCTTGTGTGTTACAGTCGCCATCCTGTGGTGGTCAGAGGATAAGGCTCTTAAGGACTGATGGACTGCACTCAGTGTTGGAAATAAATTGTAAACAGTGGCTTTGACTGCGTTCCCATCGCTGATGGTTACGCCAGCTAGCGCATTAATTTAGACAGTGAACAGACAATTTAACTGGAACTACTTAGTAGGTGTCCATTAACACTTTTTAACGTACACCCTCCAGCCAATCAGAATCGAGTATTCACCCTGACCATGGTATAATCCTTAATATCTGTATCAGCACTGGACCAAAAAATTGCATATCAGTTGGGCTCTACACGATCACAGGAAATTGCAATGGTCAATATGGCAAGTGTTTAGTGGTGTTGCTGCTTCATGATCAGTTAGAGGCTGAAACAGCAGGGAGGGCACAATTGCATTCATGTTTGAATCTGGTGTGACCTTCAGATAACGAAGAATCCTAAACCTATAACTCTGCCTGGAAAAGTGGCTATTTTGGGTAATGTTGGGTCTGAGCACATATTGACCACTGAGCTCATTATGTATATTACCCATTAGGGATGTAATGATACAGTTCGCCCACGGTTTGATATGTACCTTGGTTTTTAGATCACGGTTTCAGTTTGCTTTGGTTTTGGTTTGCGTTTTTTGTGTGAGGAGAGAGAAAACCGACATTATTACTATCCAAAATTCTTTCTTGATTTGGCTTATTAGCAACAATAAAAAGCATTTTACATTTCTGGTCACACACAATGATATTGCTGGATGCCGGGGCGCAGATGTGTGCTCATGTTTGAAGTGTTTCCTCTCGTGTTGGCGACACAGGTGAAGCAGTACTTGCAAACAGTAATTTTACTTTCCACGGTTTTTCTTCCCTCATTGTTTTATTCAACACCAAAACCAACACCCCACACCAAAGATCTGGAAGAAGACAGTTGCTTCCTCAAACTGTCCTGTCCTCTTCACTCTGCTCGTCACGATATCTGCCATGTTCACTGTAATTCTATCCTGAACCAGTGCCACCTCCAGTGTCATTATGTCATTTGCATACTGTGACGGCTCCAGGCCTGGGCCCTGTGTAGTGTGTTGTGCAGGATACTGTTGGGTTGTTGTCTTTTTCATTGCAGGACTGAAGCAGCCAGTTCATTAGGTTGACTGGGAGCACCTGGCCAGCGTTCCCAGTCAGGCCTATTTAACCCCGCCTTCCCAGATGCCCACTCTCTGCCCTGATGCACTCTGCGCTACTCTGCTGACTCAGCCATCATCTTTTTTGTTTTCTCTGATTTCACACTAACAACATGCACCACACATTGAGCAACACATCCATACACTCGCCTACACTACTGATACTGACTTCCACACCTCATACAGTTAATTATTTACTTTAATAAATGATTGATTTGTTGACAACAAGCTTTTGCTGCACCTCCTCCTTTGTTTCGGCCTGGAGCCGGTCGTAACAAATTGGGGGCTCGTCCGATTGTTGTGGGTTAGAGTGCCTTTTTTGTGGGCTAATCTACTTTAGTTTGTCGCTGGGACCGCATTTGTCTTGGACGGAATTTGGCGTCTGAGTTTGAGTAATTGGCAGCGTGTGGCAGTGATTGAAGGAGGTTGATTTGTAGCGGTAAGTGATGTCATGGATGCGGGGTTTCCTGGGGATTCCCATAGTAGTGACGTGTGTCTTCATTTACGGTGCTTTTTGTGTGTGAGGAGGTGCGGAGCTTGAGCGCACAGGTGTGTTTTGTTTTGAGGCTGTTTTCATTCATGCTTAAGGGGTCCTTGCCGGAGCGGAGAGAGGTGAGTCTTAGTCGAAATGTGTGCATTGTTTTCTTGGAGTTTTTCCTGGTAGGTTTAGCGACGTCTCCCCTTTGGGATTCGTCGGTGGGGGTTTGTTAGTGTTGGGGTACGGTGGTTCAGAGCATCCCTTTTCCCTTTTTCCTTAATTTGGCTCAGGAGCAAGGCTTGTGCTGTCACGCGCGCAATGAAACAGGCGCAGTTGGTGGAGACAGATTTGGTTGAAAAGAGTGACACTTTACAACAACATGATGTCATGTGTTCTAATGTTCCTTGGTCTGTTTCTCACAGTGAGTTGATGTCGGCGCAGTGTGAAGACGGGTCTCTTAAGGGTTTACGGGACATGGTGCGGCCTTCTGGTGAGGTAAAAGACAGCTTTCAGTGTTATTTCATCCAGAATGGGGTCTTAATGAGAAAGTGGGTGCCTCAGTTTGAAAATTATGTGGGTGAACCTATTTACCAAGTTGTAGTGCCTTCTAAGTTGCATAGTATGGTCTTGCAGATTTCACATGATGAGTCTGGTCATCTGGGCATCAGGAAGACGTACGATCGCATTCTTAGGTACTTCTTTTGGCCACGTATGAAAAGAGATGTCGCTGAGTATATAAAATCATGTCATACGTGTCAGCTAACCAGCAAACCTAATCAGAGCTTGAAGCCCGTCCCACTGTGTCCGATACCAGCCATAAGCCAGCCATTTGAACATCTCATTATTGACTGTGTAGGTCCGTTACCACCATCTAAATCGGGTGCGTCTTACCTGCTAACAGTGATGTGTCAGAGCACAAGGTACCCAGCTGCGTATCCGTTGCGCACAATAACTGCCAGGTCTGTGGTGCGTGCGTTGTCCCAGTTCTTTTCCATTTTTGGAGTTCCCAGAGTCATACAGTCCGATCAGGGGTCAAATTTTTCATCTCATTTGTTTGCACAGATCTTAAAGCAGCTGCGTATTTGTCACAATCGGGCATCTGCTTATCATGCGCAGAGCCAAGGAGCTTTGGAGCAGTTTCATCAAACGCTCAAATCCATGTTGCGCGCATATTGCATTCAAATGGACGGGGATTGGGAAGCAGGCTTGCCTTGGTTGTTGTTGTCTGCCAGGGAGGTGGTCCAGGAGAGCACTGGATTTAGCCCTAACGATCTTGTGTTTGGCCATACTGTCAGGGGTCCCTTGGCGATTTTACAGGGATAACTGGAAGGAGGTACAGCCACCCCAAAACCTGATTGAATATGTAAATGGATTTAGGTACAGATTGTATAGGGCCAATGAAGTAGCCAAAAGTAAGTTGATGTCTGTGCAGGGCAAGATGAAGAAACTTTATGATCGCCAGGTAGAGAAGCGTGAGTTCCTCCCTGGGGATCAGGTGCTTGCACTTTTGCCTATTGTCACTTCTCCTTTTCAGGCTAAGTTTTCTGGCCCATACTCTGTGGTGAAGAAAGTGTCAGATCAAAACTACGTGATAGCTACTCCTGATCGCAGGTCACCTACTCAGCTCTGTCATGTCAATTTGTTGAAATCTTATTACACTCGTGCATTGCAGGTAACAGAACAGAAAGAGCAAGGGTCTGTTGCCCACCCTGTCTGCATGTCAGCATCTGTGTCCCCTCAGGCTGTGGCAGAGCGAGAGGGGGATGGTGTTCCTGGACCTGATGAAGCTGTGCTATGTGGTCGTCTGAAGAATTCCGAGTCTTTGCAGAATCTGGACGGTTTGTTGTATCATTTGGACGTGTCGAGGCGTGGTCAATTAGTTGACTTAATAAAGCGCTATCCAGCTCTTTTTGGTGACACACCTACTCGTACACATTTGGTGGAACATGATATAGATGTTGGAGATTGTAAACCTATTAAGCAGAGGTTTTATCATGTCCATCCAGAAAAGCGTAAGTGCCTGGACACAGAGGTAAAGTATATGCTTGATAATGGCATTGCACAACCATCTTCCTCAAGCTGGGCATCTCCTTGTCTGTTGGTACCTAAGTCTGATAACACGCGCGGTTCTGCTCAGATTTTCGTAAGATTAACAATGTGACTAAATCAGATTCTTTTCCGCTCCCTAGGATGGAGGACTGTATTGACCAGGTGGGGTCCGCTAAATACGTTAGTAAGTTTGATCTACTAAAAGGCTACTGGCAGGTCCCGTTGTCAGAGAGGGCAAGAGACATTGCTGCGTTTATCACGCCCACAGGTTTGTATGCATATACGGTAATGCCATTTGGTCTGCGGAATGCACCAGCGACCTTTCAGCGACTAATGAATATGGTAGTTGGAGATCTAGAAGGTTGCTCAGTGTATTTGGATGACGTTGTCATCTATTCAGACAGTTGGGAGGACCATCTAGACCGTATAAAAAAGCTGTTTGACCGCTTGGCTTACGCTCAGTTAACCGTGAACCTGGCAAAGTGTGAGTTTGCCAAGGCCACGGTGACTTATTTAGGGCGTGTAGTAGGGCAGGGCGCAGTGTCTCCGGTGCATGCAAAAGTGAAGGCCATTGATGACTATACCCCGCCTCCAACAAAAAAGGCATTAATGAGATTTCTTGGGCTTGTTGGGTATTACCGTTGTTTCTGCAGGAATTTTTCAACTGTTGTGGCACCACTTACAAATCTGTTGAAGTCAAAAGTTAAATATGTTTGGTCCCCAGAGTGTCAGTCAGCTTTTCAGAATGTTAAAGCTTTGATCTGTAATGCTCTGGTTTTGGCTGCTCCACGGTGGGATAGAGAGTTCAAATTGGAGGTGGACGCAAGTGCTGTGGGTGCAGGGGCAGTGCTACTGCAGGCTGATGACCTCGGGGTGGACAAACCATTATGCTTCTTTTCCAGGAAGTTCAACAGACACCAACTGAATTATTCTGTAATCGAAAAAGAAACTTTGGCGTTGATTCTTGCTCTGCAGCATTTCAGTGTGTATGTCAGCTCTTCACCTGTGGTGGTCTTTACAGACCATAATCCCCTGACTTTCCTCAGCTCTTTGCAGTCTCCCAATCAGAGGTTGGTTCGGTGGGCTCTTTTCCTCCAGGCCTACAGTCTGGACATTCGTCATATCAAGGGACGGGATAATGTAGTGGCGGATGCATTGTCCCGGGCTCCTTGTTAGTGATTATGTATTGTGTATTTTTGCTTTTGCTCTCTGCTTTAATCCCATGTCTCTGTCTCTCTCTCCTCTTAAATTTGCTTCAGGGATCCAGTTGCTGAGGTAATGGGAGAACAGAAGTGTGGGGGGATGTATGCGGTGAGGTTTTTATTTTTGTTGCATTATGATATATTATTTGGTGAAATGAGTGCAGAATTAAGTATAGAGGTAGCCTATATAATTAGGGTTGGCAGTTTAGGAGCCAGGGTTCCCTTTGGAACCCTGACTTTATGGGGGGGGTGACGGCTCCAGGCCTGGGCCCTGTGTAGTGTGTTGTGCAGGATACTGTTGGGTTGTTGTCTTTTTCATTGCAGGACTGAAGCAGCCAGTTCATTAGGTTGACTGGGAGCACCTGGCCAGCGTTCCCAGTCAGGCCTATTTAACCCCGCCTTCCCATTTACTCACGGGGAGGGATATTCTCCGGTTACACAACAACCCGCGCTCACTGCAGGACACACACACACACACACGCACTGATTCACACACACAGAGAAATGCATAGGAAGTAGTAACGCAAAATTGAACTGCAGAATCAAAATCCACGAGGCTTCAGTGTGAATTGAACCATGGATGGCGTATTGTAAGTTTCAATATTACATATAGATTTTCAGCTTCCCTTGTGGAGATATGAATTTGACAGATTCTTTGTTCTGGTAAAAATGACTTCTTGTTATTAATTTGATTACCGCTAGCAAGAGCTGTTCAACCCTGAGGGTCTCCAGGACATTTGGGACAAATTTCAACCCCATCCAGTGAAAAATATTAGATTGGTGAGATTGAGAATACACATTAAAGTGATAGTTCGGAATTATGGACATAAGGCCTATTTTCCAACTCAACCGGTGTGTTTGAGATGTCTGCAGACGTTTTCAAGACATTTCATTCAGGTCCTCCTAGTCGCCGAGTTCGCTGTGCTATGGCTAGCGCAAGTCAACGGATCTTATTAGCATGGCATTAAAAACACTCATACTGACTCCACAGTAACCTCAGGGTTATTCACCGCCTGGCTCCTCTGTCGCTCTCCTCTGCTGCTGTGGTCTCCCCCGTCTCGCGGTGATGTTGGATGGTCGCTGCTCCGCCGTTGCTGGCGGAGCTGAGAACCGGGAGCAAAGTAAAATTCCGCTGCTGCTGAGAAACTAGTCCCTCAAAAAAATGGATGATTCATGCGATGCGAGGTTAGTTTTGTTTCAAATATTATTCTATCAACACAAATATGTACATCGGTAGTCTGCCGTTACAATTGATTTGCCTCGGATGCACTGTGGAGTCGGTATGAGTGTTTTTAATGCCATGCTAATAAGATCCGTTGACTTGCGCTAGCCATAGCACAGCGAACTCGGCGACTAGGAGGACCTGAATGAAATGTCTTGAAAACGTCTCCAGACATCTCAAACACACCGGTTGAGTTGGAAAATAGGCCTTATGTCCATAATTCCGAACTATCCCTTTAAAGGAATCCCAAAAATGCTGAAATTCAGTTCAGAGGGCTAACTTTAGAAATGTATAGCTTAAATAATATTTGGAGTTCAGCTATAGGATTTTACAAGGTCCCACGAATTTGATAGAAGTTTAAACATGATAATTTTTTTGGGAGAAAATCCATGACACCACATTTCCTCATCTACATGCACAAGTCCTTGAACACTCACTCACTGTGTCTCTCTCCCTCAAAATGTCCCTTTGTGCTCTCAAGTTTGCCTGCATGCTCGCTCAACTTCAAATAGTATTACGGTGTGCCGCAATTCTAGCTAATCTTCGAATCGAAAATATAAAAATATATAAAATGTTCCATTTCATGGTCAGAATAGAAGCACAGTATACTGTAATTCCAAAAGTTTTTTTTTCTTTGGCCTTACTGATAGAAGAGCTGAAGAACTGACAGGAAACAGGATGAGAGAAAGGGAGAGTGACATGCAGCAAACGGCCCCAGGCTGGGACTCAAACCCGGGTCTGCTGTAGCAAGGACAAAGGCTCTGTACATGGGACACCCGCTCTACCAACTGAGCTAAACGGCACCCTGCAATTCCAAAAGTTTGACAAAATATGCGACATTGAACAAAACAGTAATGATAAACACGGGAGAGAAAAGTGACCTCAGCTTTCCCTTTCATGGTTCACAGTTGGCTGACAGAAAGAGAAATCCTTAAGTTTATTTTCTTTTTTTTAAATTGAAAACTATTTACACGGAAATCTTCTTGATGTTGCAGATGATACTGGAACAGAAACAACAATTTGCTGTGAATGTATGATTCCAACCCGTGACCTGAATTGAGTGTTGATGTTCAGCCACTGAAAATCTGGTTCCTACTTGACGCCTTATGTAAGCCTTAAAGAAGTCAATCCAGTTTTTCAGTTTTTACCCCTGATACACTGGCCAATGCCCAGCAGAGAGTGGCAGAGGATGTAATATTACACCTGACAGAGACACGTGTTCACTCAGGTTTCCCATGTGAACGATACAGTAGAATCTATAAAGCATCTGATTTACAAGAGATGAGAGGAGTGGCGTAGTTGGTACATAGCTGAATTCCTTTACTCACAATATTTTGTCTTTAAAAATTAAAGACAGTCACTCACAACCAAAGACAAATGTTCAACGCCTTCTTAATGTCTGACAATATGCACACTTCAGTCAAGAAATAATTCTATGTTTAGTTCTGATGCAGCTAAGGCTTTTCATAGGGTGGAATTTGAATATCTTTTTGGAGTTCTTCAGAGGTTTGGACTCTGGCCTGAATTTATTAAATGGGTGATGCTGGTCCATAACGCCCCAATGGCAAGAGTTTTGGTCAACGGGAGTGCTTCACGGGTCTTTCATTTAGGATGTGACACGAGACGAGGCTGTCCCTTGTTCCCTTTGTTATTCTGACTGGCTGTTGTGCCACTTGCAGACGCCATATGGTGCGCGAATGCTATCTCTAGTGTGAGTCTTCGGGGAATTGTTCATAAATTGGCACTTTAATGCCGATGACATCATTATTTTCCGAACTAAACCTGAAATTTCTATTCCTGCTCTTGTTTAAACTGTAGATTTCTTTGGCGGGTTCTCAGGCTATAGAATAAATTATGACAAATCCAAAGTTTTACCACTGAGTGACCTTTGGAATAAAAGTGCCATGGTCAACTTTCCCTCTTTGTCTCTGCCAAATTAAATAACCTATACAAGATTAATTTTGCTCCCATTATATCTTAATTCAAAGTGATCCACTCATGTGGTTTGACCTCCCTCTCTCCTGGTTAGGTAGAGTCAGTCTAATAACAATGAACATCATTACAAGGGTCCTATACCCAATGCACACACAGCGCAGGACTCTGCTGCTCCCTGGCTGCAAACAGCTAAGTAGCTCTATCCCTGCCAATACCAATACAGAGTTTTAGTGCCCTCTTGATTTGACCGGTGCAATATATTTTCAAGCTCCTAAATACCCTGTACAGAGCTAACAGCTAACAAGGCCATTGCTGCTGGGAGTCCCAATACTGGAATGAATCTGGACCCTTCCTCTGCTACCAATAATACAGCCATGCTTGCACACTGAGTTAATCCTTGATGATAAGATCAGGGGATGTTTTGGTTGCAGCCAGTGGTGAAATGATGACAGCCTTCAAATTGTCAAATGGTACACCTGAGATTTCAGCCAGACGCTTCAATGATGGGATATCAAGACCAAAACCAACTACGCATTGTGTGACAACACCAACCAGCAGGGCTACATCAACAGCAATAGAAGCTACTTCAGCTGCAGAAAGAGTAGCAAATACTTTATGTAGACCTGGAAAGCCTTTTTCTTCTTGGTGATGATCTCCCGGCTGATGTTGGGCATGGCAAACAGCAGAGCATTCCATTTGTGTTCAGGAAGTTCTCTCTCGAGTGTCTCCGTTAAGAGAAGGAAGTCATGCAGACGGAGGTCAAAGCTGGACACCAGGAAGACCTGTGGAGACTGAATACCTTGTTCCTGAAGACCTGTGTCACAAAAGGAATAAATGGTACAATTATTAGTTTTATAAAAAGAAGAAACCATTGAGATTGTGTTTTTACAGTCGAACTCTAAGCAGCTAACTTTTGCTAGATTTTTGGCAGATGATTGTTATTGTTTATTGTTAACAATAAACAATAACAATGAAAATGAGTTGAATTGAGGTCAGATAAACATAATGACTGACATAATAAATGCACTCACTTCTTGACAACTGGGCTTGTCAGGTTTTGATAATAGAAATCCAGTTATTAATCTCGCAGTTATTGTTAATGATTCCATAAGTCACTTACCTTGAATGCAGTTGTCCTTGATTAGTTCCTTAGTCCTGGTCTCACTGAAATCTCTCTGACTCCTTCTCTCATTGTACAAATCATTGTCAATCTTTGAGCGAACAAAGTAGAACTTTTTTCCCATCCTCTTGATCTCCTGAGCGAGTTTCACATCATTTTCTCTGAAGCGAGTGTCTGAGATGATGATGAAGAAGTCAAACTTCTCAAATCCAACATGGTTCAGGTACTGATCAGCTGGAAACCTGGTGGTGCCAACACCAGGAAGATCCCATAGTGTAACATTGGGATAGTTTGGATGGGGGTATGGTGTAACCACTGAGGTGGTTTCTACAACACCAGTAGGGGCAGCTCCCTCAGCCCTGTTGTCTAGGCCTCTAAAGGCATTAATAAAGGTAGATTTACCAGAGCCAGACTCTCCTGTGATGGCAATATTTAGTAGAGTGTTATTATCCTTTTCCAGATACTCGTTGATCTTTGCAATAGCTGAGGCTTGATCGTTTTTCTGTAGAGCTTCTTTAATTTCTTCAGCTGATTCACAGTCATGTGGAGTATCCATGATGATCTCTGAAAACTGCAGTAAAAAATAAGAAAAAGAAAGTTCATTATTATTTACCATCATGCACTAACATAGATAGAATGCAAAGTTTGGAGATGTCACTGCCAAGGTCAAACACATAACACAGCATGGAAAATAAATATTTAAATTACCTGACACATTTCGTTTTGATGTCAGTTGGTGTATACAGCTGATTCGGTGTATTTTTGTCCCCAGTGGAACATTTAAGAATTACCAATATAGTCAGAGGTCCGTTTCACAAAGCAGGTTTAGTGAAAACTCTGAGTTTATTAACCCTGAAATGAGGGAAACTCTGAGTTTTCCGTTTCTCAAAGGGAGGTAACTCAAACCAGAGAAAGAAGGGTAACTCTAGCCTGTTTCACAGAGAGAGGTAACTTCAGCTCTTGGTCAGTTACCGTAGTAACAGACTCTATGAACCTAACCTGGTCGGGACCAGCTTTTTCTCAATGAACCTCGAGTTTCTCTCTGTCTCCGCCCACTTTCAGCCACACACGCCATTTGATTTCCTTTTTCATTCATTCAGTCAGCAGGCGAGTTTTGGCGTAGCCTTGTTCTGCCGTCTGTCAAAAATCATTAAAAAACTTTTTTCACGAACACGGCATGTCCTTTTGACAACGATCCCGTGGATGAAGGTGCAGCATTACTGCGCAGAGAATTAAATATTCCTCCGGAGATGGTTATCAGACCGCGCATAGATGTTTTAGCATTTCCAGACAATTATCTTTTTGAGCGGTTCCGCTTCACGTCACAGTCCATCATTTAGGCTACATAGCCTACACAACTTAACCCGTCCTTACATTTGCAACATTACCAACCGTAGTCATGCTCTCACATCCCAGCAGATATTGTGTGTTGCACTGTGTTTCTTTGCAAATGGAAGTTTTTTGTACAATGTCGGAGATGCAGAGCACTTGAGCGAGGCAGCTGTATGCAGGGCGGTCAGAAAAGTGTGCCTGCCCTGAAACGGCTTTTACCCATGTTTGTCGTTTTAAAAACCTGCCAGAGCCATCAATTAGGAGTTCCACAGCATTGCAGGTGAATGGTGTAGGGATCTGTTAAATTAATTTTAAATTAGGCTATATTCTGTTAATGACATTGTGCTGCAACCTCAGACTGGGATTCGTAATTTTCATTTCTTTTAGGATTTCCCAGTGTGATTGGCTGCATAGATGGCACACACATCCCCATCACGGCTCCCTCAAGTCCATTCACAGCATAAATGTGCAGGTACATGTAGATTGACTACTGTTTCAAAATGTTAAAGACTGCATCATAGTTCCAACATCTGCATTCTCTGCACTGTCAAGATCATATGTGATGCTGCATACATCATTTCGAATGCGGAGGCCAAGTGCGCTTCTCCCCCGCGGGATTGCACCTAAATGAAATAAATGAATAGGCTACCTTCAAGCAGTTTTCCCCTGTAATATTAATGTGATTGCAAAGGACTACATTTAAACTTACGCATTGACCCGAGCAGCAATGTTCTCCCACGCCGTCTCCCTCTTTTGCAGCTGCAGCGGTGTTGCACTTCTTTCTAAAAACGTGTTGAAACTCGCCTATGAGCGCATTAGGATTTCCAATTCGAGATTGGTGAAACACGTAGCCCTCCGCTTCCTCGTTGCCATGGTGACTCGTTGAATCGGGGCTGCATTGATGCTGGCTTTTTATAGTTGTGGCGCACGTGCTTAACTCCAGGTGAAACTACTCAGAGCTGATTAAACTAACTCAAATCCGCTGTTCTGGAACCGGAAACTCAGAGTTTTCTATCTCAGAGTAGATCAACTCAGAGTTTAGGATTAGACTCAGAGTTTGTTGAACCTGCTTTGTGAAACGGATCCCTGGTAAACTATTAGGCTACATTCAGACCAAATCAGGTGGTGCAGCGAAACAATGCAGGTTTGTGCGTCATCGGGGAGTGTCACTCGATGGTCTGTGTGTGTGACGTGTTGGGAGCCGCCACTGATCAGTTTGCTGAAAGGTGAAGCTGCTTTGTTGTTATGCTACCAGCATGTTGGTCCTACTCGTGATCGTTTGTCCTCATCGATGGATTAGAAATAACAGTAAACAATCAGGATGAGGCAAATCTTTACTGTGTGTTTTAAACTGGGGCATAAGACCAAACTGAGTGATCATAAGTGAACATAGAGCTACACAGAGAACTGTACATTGTATTGCATCTGTAGTATTTATCCTTGCTAAATCAGTGTTCCCCACAGAAACAGACTTTAATTGTAGTGTGTAGTGGGGTGCCATAGGGCATGCACACTCGAGACTTCTGCAGACCGAGTCGACTAACTTCCGGTTTAGCATCGAGCTAACTTGGACGGGGATAAAAATGTAATCGGCAGCTCTTCTAGACTCTCCAAATTTAATTGGACTGAATTTCCAAAATTCTGACAGTAAACCCAGTAATTTCTCTGGAGTTGAGAGACTTTTATTACCATTTTAAATATGCGTCTTTCACAATGTCCAAAAAAAAGTCAGTGCATCACATGATGTTGTAATTACACGGCCTGGCCACGACAAAAACTGGCTTCAAGGCCTGGCGCCCTTTGTCGGGGCTTGATCTCAACGGTGATGCCAGCCATCTTCTTTGCAGAGTTGCAGAGAGTTGGTTTTACCACCGGACTTAAAATCCCACCGCCATCGACTGTATCGGCATATATAACATCATGCTATTCACTGATGGATGTGCTGTCTTGAGTGAGTGACAACGGGACACACAGCTCCAAAAATTAAAAATCAGCATGTGGCGGCCAATGTTGATATTGTAGCAGACCGTCACAAATGAATGAATGTTTGGGGAAACGCTGCTAAATAACATGCCCCATTCTGCTCTGTTTATGATATCTGGTCATACGTCTGTCATTCATGCTGAGAGTTTCCAGCTAATGTTACTGGCCACCATAACGGCTGCCCTCATTAAAATGAATGGGAAGACCTGCATTTTCACCGGACTGCCTGACTGTGATCTGAGTGTAGCCTTAAAAAAGTTTGAAATAAGCCTCGGTTCATACTTTGTAAAAATAGCGACAAACATATACCTGATGCCAGATGTACGGACCTAATCAGTGATGTAATCCTAAAGCTGTTACATTAGCTGTAATGTTACATTCAGAGGTTTTATTTCATCTGTAGTCATTTGTATAAGTGGACTTCAAGATCTCTCTGTCTGATACCTATTGAGCCTGTTTTTCATTGAGTTCTGGCAATTTGCAAGTTACAGCTTGAAATGGCTTGGTAAGTGGCATATAGGTGATTTAAAAAATGTTCTGTGTGTCTGGACGACATATTTATCTCGATTCCTTTGCATAATATACATATAGTATTTCACAATCTTTTTGGAAAAGTTGATGTTGGGTATGATTTGAGAGGAGTTTGTATGGAATTATTCCTTTGCTTTTATATTAATTTTATCTCATTATCCGTGAAACTTTATACATCTTAGTAAGCTAAGAAAAAAATTAATGTTCAAGCTGAATCAAATTTATGGAGTCACATGACAATACAGCCCGAACCGCGATGTTGTTTGCCGATGTTATTGGCCGATAGTGCCATATCAAAAATGCATTGGTATTGGTGCATATGTTGTTAGTATTGGCTGAATTAACACTGAATAAAATACAATCATTATTATTATTATTATTAGATACATAGTGACCCTCACTTTTTCAGTGCATTGTTGTCATTTTAGAGACTAAAAGTTTTTTTTAATCTGTAAAGTATCCAGCCCACATTACATGTCTTTGTCACAAATGTTTGATAACCACATTTGGTAGAACACTGAAATAAAAGTGTGTATATTGTCTGATATATAGATAGCGGAATTATTTACTCCTTAATATCTGTATCAGCATCGGACCAAAAAATTGCATATCAGTTGGGCTCTACACGATCACGGGGAATTGCAATGGTCAATATGGCAAGTGTTTAGTGGTGTTGCTGCTTCATGATCAGTTAGAGGCTGAAACAGCAGGGAGGGCACAATTGCATTCATGTTTGAATCTGGTGTGACCTTCAGATAACGAAGAATCCTAAACCTATAACTCTGCCTGGAAAAGTGGCTATTTTGGGTAATGTTGGGTCTGAGCACATATTGACCACTGAGCCCATTATGTATATTACCCATTAGGGATGTAATGATACAGTTCGCCCACGGTTTGATATGTACCTTGGTTTTTAGATCACGGTTTCAGTTTTTGTGTGAGGAGAGAGAAAATCGACATTATTACTATCCAAAATTCTTTCTTGATTTTGCTTATTAGAAACAACAAAAAGCATTTTACACTTCTGGTCACACACAGTGATATTGCTGGATGCCGGGGGCGCAGATGTGTGCTCATGTTTGAAGTGTTTCCTCTCGTGTTGGCGACACAGGTGAAGCAGTACTTGCAAACAGTAATTTTACTTTCCACGGGTTTTCTTCCCTCATTGTTTTATTCAACACCAAAACCAACACCCCACACCAAGGATTTGGAAGAAGACAGTTGTTTTCCTCGTCATGCAATCTGCCATGTTCACTGTAATTCTATCCTGAACCAGTGCCACCTCCAGTGTCATTATGTCATTTGCATACTAACAGTCATTGGCCATTTACTCACGGGGAGGGATATTCTCCGGTTACACAACAACTCGCGTTCATTGCAGGACACACACACACAGATACACACACACACACAGGTAAATGCATAGGAAGTAGTAAGGCTAAATTTAACTGCAAAATGAAAATCCACTAGGCTTCAGTGTGAATTCAACCATGGATGGCGTATTGTAAGTTTCAATATTACATTTAGATTTTCAGCTTCCCTAGTGGAGATATGAATTTGACAGATTCTTTGTTCTGGTAAAAATGACTTCCTGTTATTACTTTGATTACTGTTAGCATTCAGCAAAAGCTGTTTAACCCTTAGGGTCTCCAGGACATTTGGGACACATTTCAACCCCATCCAGTAAAATTATAATAATTTGGTGAGATTGAGAATACACATTAAAGGAATCCCCAAAATGCTGAAATCCAGTTCAGAGGGCTAACTTAAGAAATGTATAGCTTTAATAATATTTGGAGTGCAGCTATAGGATTTTACGAGGTCCCACGAATTTGATAAAAGTTTCAACATGATTATTTTTTTGGGAGAAAATCCATGACACCACATTTCCTCATCTACATGTACAAGTCCTTGAACACTCACTCACTGTGTCTCTCTCCCTCAACATGTCCCTTTGTGCTCTCAAGTTTGCCTGCATGCTCGCTCAACTTGAAAAAGTATTACGGTGTGCCGCAATTCTAGCTAATCTTTGAATCGAAAAATATAAAAATATATAAAATGTTCCATATCATGGTCAGAATTGCAGCACAGTATACTGTAATTCCAAAAGTTTGACAAAATATGCGACATTGAACAAAACAGTAATGATAAACACGGGAGAGAAAAGTGACCTCAGCTTTCCCTTTCATGGTTCACTGTTGGCTGACAGAAAGAGAAATCCTTAAGTTTATTTTCTTTCTTTTTTTTAAATTGAAAACTACTTACACAGAAATCTTCTTGATGTTGCAGATGATACTGGAACAGAAACAACAATTTGCTGTGAATGTATGATTCCAACCCGTGACCTGAATTGAGAGTTGATGTTCAGCCACTGAAAATCTGGTTCCTACTTGGCTCCTTATGTAAGCCTTAAAGAAGTCAATCCAGTTTTTCAGTTTTTACCCCTGATACACTGGCCAATGCCCTGCAGAGAGTGGCAGAGGATGTAATATTACACCTGACATAGACACGTGTTTAATCAGGTTTCCCATGTGAATGACACAGTAGAATCTATAAAGCATCTGATTTACAAGAGATGAGAGGAGTGGCATAGTTGGTACATAGCTGAATTCCTTTACTCACAATATTTTGTCTTTAAAAATTAAAGACAGTCACTCACACTCACAGACAAACGTTCAACGCCTTCTTAATGTCTGACAACATGCACACTTCAGTCGAGACAGAATTCTATGTGTAGCTTTTGAATTGTTCATAAATTGGCACTTTATGCTGACAACGTCATTCTCTTCTAAACTAAAGCTGAAATTTCTATTCCTGCCCTTCTTTCAACTGTAGATGCCTTTGGCAGGTTCTCAGGCTACAGAATAAATTATGACAAATCCAAAGCTTTGCCACTGAGTGACCTTTGGAATAAAAGTGCCCTGGTCACCTTCCCCTAAGATTGTCTGAGTTTGATTTTACGTATTTAGATGTTAAAATCTCTGCTAACTTCAATAATGATTTATTTTGCCCCCATTATATCTTTAATAAAAAGTGACCCACTCAGGTGGTTTAACCTCCCTCTCTCCTGGTTAGGGAGAGTCAGTCTAATTAAAATAAACATCATTACAAGAATCCGAAAAATCACGCCTCGACCTTAAAACACTCCAGCTACCAAAAGAAAGGGGTGGTCTTTCATTGTCCAACCTTGTGTTTTATAACTGGGCATGCCACATGCGTATGTGTTGATAATACATTAAATTAATGAATGCAATTTTTCAGCTGCCTTTGTCATCTAAATCAAAGTACCAACCTTCAGCTAATCGTATCAATGAAACCAATGTGTGACGTAAGTGAAGAATGAACTGTGAAAGATGAAGATAAGGATTAGAAACACGCAAGAAAGTACAAAAGAAACCAAAGAGAAAGACTGACAGATGGAAGGCTGACTAACAACCATGAAAAGAAGGGAGGGACACCATGAGAAAATATGTGCACAACAAGATGAGACTGAGAGGCAAACACTTTACAGATTAATAAGATACAGCAACAATATTTTCTGAGTTTTTCATGGGGCTTTTTTACTGTCATTGCAGACAGTGGTGAGCACACGACCGCAGGAACGTTGCTGTATATAGTCAGCATCGTATCTCCTAAACTACTGGGACACCCCAAATATTAAAACAATTATTTTATGATCAATTAATCTGCCACTTATTTTCACAATAACTCCATCTTGAAATAATGAATGAATTGTTAAGTCCATAAAATGTCAAAAATTCTGAAAAAGGTTCATAATGATTTCCCTGAGCCCAACGTGACGTCTTCAGATTGTCTCTTTTGTCCAATCTACAGTCCAAAACCTAAAGAATCTGCATTTTTCTGTCATGAATGACAAAGAAAAGCAGAAAATCCTCACATTTCGGAAGCTGGATGCAGCAAATTTTGTCATGTTTGCTGGACAAAATTACAAACAATCCATTATCAATAATAGTTGGCACCTAGTGGTCTTTCGATTGACTAATCCATTAATTCACAAATCGTTGCAGCTCTAAAAACCCCTCCAGGTGTAACTTTAAGGTTGCTAGAAGCAATAAGGTTGAAAGTAACTTGAAACTAAACCATCACATCAGGGATAAACCACCATGACACAATCGAATAACTACTGTGGCTGCTTCTGCTACAGAACCTGTGTCCCAGCTGTCTGATTAGGGAGAAGGAGCCATTTTGTCTTCACTCGTCTATCGCTATAGGAAGATACATTTTGTCTTGATTTATCTATTTTTGGCAAACCCCTTCCCCTGAATCACCCACGACAAACCCACCAAATTCACTGAATGTAAGTTGGAGCAGTGAGCTGCTTTGTTCCTGAAACTTCAAGCTGTTGCCTGAAGCAGAAAACGTATCAGATACTGGAACAGACAACAATTTGACGTAAATGTATGACACCGATACGTGAGTTGAGCTAAGTGTTGATGTTCAGTTACTGAAAATTTGGTTTCTATTTGACTCCTTATAAAAGTTTTAAATAAGTCAATCCATTTTTTTCAGTTTTTACCCCTCATACACCGGCCAATGCCCTGCAGAGATTGGCAGATGATGTAATATTACACCTGACTGAGACACGTGTTCACTCATGTTTCCCATGTGAACGATACAGTAGAATCTATAAAGCATCTGATTTACAAGAAATGAGAGTAGTGGCGTAGTTTAGACCATACATAGTAGGTGATTTGTTAATTTTTAACAGGGGGGATGGCCCAATGGGAGCACCACCCTGCCCCGACACACCTATGTACACCTCCCAAAGGACATTGTTGCAGGACACCTTAACCATAACTGTGACATTTCTAATTCTACAATTCCATTTTATCCAGTTATCTTCCTTCTCTACCTACTACAATTGTCTTTTTATAACTGAATTAAAGTAATGAGTAAATACACCTTTAAATTGTATGCAGTGGACTGAGTTTATTCAGGCAGGGTTTTCTCATGCTTCTCACAATACACTTCAAGCAGGGTTATTTTAAGTTACATGACGCTTATGACCCATTGGAATTTTTTACCATCTAAATTCCTCTGGATGAATGTATTGTACTTGGCCCTATGTCAGTCTCCCTCCTGAGCACACTGCATGGAGATGAAGAATGGGAATTGGATGAGTGTGTGAGTGTGATAGACAGGACAGCAACACACAAAATGATGTTGTCAGGGCTGAATTCCACAAAAGAAAAGTAAGGGGCAAAGGTGAGCTCAAGTCTAAGACAAGAACAAGATGAACCAAATAAGGCAGAGCAAAGACCAGGAAGAGAAACTCTCATTTAATACTCTTTGGCACAGCCATCATTCATGTATGCACCTGAACAGGTTTAGGCTGAACACCATAATGAGTCACTGCATATTTGTCTGTTAGAGGACGTAAATAAACCTACAAGACCTGATTGAATTGTTGTCTAATTATTCCCACACACCATCAGAATGGGGAAATAAAGAGACTACACCCAAACCGCAGGGCCTCTCCCCGGGCATCAGCTGGTTTGTAGATTGTCATCACGGATTATTAAAAACTTTAACAGCATCTTTATCCATTTAACGACACTAACGCTACAGCACAGCAAGCTAGGAACACCAGTCACACTTTCATAACAGAGAAACCGAGACGTTTGAGTTAAATTGACGTGACTGAGTCTAGTCGGACGGGTAAACCGTTAATTCCCTGATGTCTACATGCTAACATTGCGTCCAGACACTAGCTAGCTATTCGTCACATATTTGCACATTTTTAACAGGGGGGATGGCCCAATGGGAGCACCACCCTGCCCCGACACACCTGTGTACACCTCCCAAAGGACATTGTTACGGGACACCTTAACCATAACTGTGACATTTCTAATTCTACAATTCCATTTTATCCAGTTATCTTCCATCTCTACCTACTACAATTGTCTTTTTATAACTGAATTAAAGTAATGAGTAAATACACCTTTAAATTGTATGCAGTGGACTGAGTTTATTCAGGCAGGGTTTTCTCATGTTTCTCACAATACACTTCAAGCAGACTCACATGACCGCTTGGAATTTTTTACCATTTAAATTCCTTGAAGGACAAACAATGAACATTGTGCAAAATAGTAGAGCCCAACCGACTCATTTGTAGGCAGATTTTATCGACCAATATTAGCCAATCACAGATACATCGCTATCAGTGTATATATTGTCCGATATGAAAACCTTATATTTAAAACTACAAATACAGAATGGAGAAAGTCACTCCGGCAGGGTGCGTTTCAACAGGGGGTAAAACAGCTGGTGTCAGGAGATGTAACTTCACTAATGCTTAAACTATTAACCAGCATAAAAAAGACAATTACCAACATAACATAAGCTGCCATGTCCTGAACAGACACACTGAAAACACTTACAAAAAGTAACATTTAGTTTTAGAACGTAAATATCAAACTGTCAGAAAAAACTAATCTCTGAAAAAACCTTAACATTACTGGAAATAAACATGCTGCATCTGCTACAGGTTTTATTCCATGAATGTACAAAGAGAACAAGATTCATAGCGGGAACGTTTCAGAAGTGGAGCCTTTTGCCTGCCCGACTTTGTTGATCTGGTAATTTTTCGTTTTTATACAATCAGGAGTCTGCACATGGTGTTTTATTTTGAAAATTGGCAGGATACTCTATGCCGTTCCTGTGTCTCTGACTTCCTATTGGCGCGATCTCCTCTGTGCAGCTTGTTGCAGCTTTCGTGAAAATCGCCTACTGACCATACATACATACATTTCAGGTTCTCTCTCTCTGAGTCAATGATCATCTAAGACCTGTAGACTCTTAAATTTAAATGAAACATAAGAGCAGTTAATGATGAACCTGAAAATAAGAAAGAATGTGGAAGAACTAGTGTAGGTCAGTGTCTTACTGTGGGGCTAAACAGTCACATAACATTTTGGCATCAAAATTAAAATTGGCAATGAAACAAAACATGACGTAATACAGGAAACTCAAACACTGGTCGCTGCCGAGGACTCAGCCTTAGTGTGCTTGTTCACAGGGGAGCTGCTGGTGTTGCCCTACTGGTTTGAATTTCAACGACACATTCTATTTTGGACGTCAAGATTTAATGTAATTGTAAACTTAAGCGCTAATCTTATTCAACAGTAAAACAATTAAGGGCTTCAGTTAAACCCACTTCAGATATGATTTGCAAGAATTTACTTGTGGTACGAGTCCTTTACATGGCAGAAACAACAACAACAAAACAACTTCCTTGATTTGGATTGTTTAAAGACTTACTTCCTGCTGCTTTTAGAGAACTACAATAGATCTGCTCATCACAGACTGTGACTGGACAGAATGTGACTGAACAGTTGGACTAAAATCTGTCTGTTGCTGAAAGAGCTTCAGATATTATAGAAATGAGAAAAGCTGAAGACAAAATGTTTTAGATAAAGCTTAACCGCTGTGATACAAATACTTGATTAACTTTAAATGATTCATGAATACACACACACAAATTATCATTAATGAATAAGAAAGTTAATAATAAAACATGTTTTATAGTTAAAAAACACATGTAAAACCTATATTTCTGAATATGAAAATGAATCAAATTTAAAGAAATTCTGGGTTGTGGTCAAATTTTTTTCTTCAACACAACAAACAGGCACTTTGTACACTGTGATCAAAACCATTTCAAATCTCACGGCTGTAACAATAATAACATTCAGTAAAAACACACTTGCTAATTAAAGAATATACATTTTTGCACAGATCTCTGTCATGAGCAAACTCTCTCACTGAACGATAAAACAACCAGTTTCAGTTCATTATAATGTACATGAGGGTGTTCTGATGGGGAGGGGAACAATCGTTATCGGCCGATATACGTTCATTTACTGTAAGATAAACACACGAGACAGTTTGTTTGTGCTACAAAGCCACAGCCACACACAGCGCAGGACTCTGCTGCTCCCTGGATGCTAACAGCTAACTAGCTCCACCCCTGCCAATATCAATACAGATTCTTAGTGCCCTCTTGGATTAACAAGTGCAATATATTCACAGGCTCCTACCAGAAAGCTGTTAGTGACTGAGGGCATAGAAGGACCGGTACCAAACAACGTTTCTCATAATGTTAGGTCTCACGTTAAGAGGCCAGTCAGTGCTGTGGAGAGAGAGATAACTATGGCAACAGCATGAGAAGATGCGCTCTTTAGCAATCAACATTCTGTAGTTGGAAGTAGCCCATTCAATTATGATTTGGGATCGTCTGTTCGAGAAAAGTATCATTTACTGTCACCCCTGAATGAGGGGACGATGTGACGCCATTTGGTTGAGCCCAGTACAAAGCCAACAGGTGACAGAGTTTAAACAGTGGACTGCTGTTTCAGTTTACAGTAAATAAATGACGTCGAGCAGTGACCAGGTAGTGGTGTAGTGGCTTCAGGGCACAAAGACTGAGACAACTGAGAATGAGACACAGAATCTTTACTAAATCCTATTCACCTTTTCTTGATTCTCTTTTGTTTTTAACTTTTTCCTTTGAATCAGTATGAAGTTGGGTTTTTTTCTCACCATTTTAATGGTGAATTCACTACGCAACTAATAACTAACAACTATAGATGACGATAAAGTGAAGAAATATTCTTTTGATCTTTGATCGCTTCCAGTGATCAGTGATCAGCCTCAAAAATCCTGATCAGAGGACCCTTAAATGTACAACTAAAACCAGTCTATTTTGATATCACTCTGTGGTGTTACGTCGCAGGGCTCTTTTAAACACATTCTGTGCATCATCAGCAAGCATGTTGAGAAAACCATTTAAGGCTCTGTAAGTTGTGGTGAAAGACAGGATCATTGCTGCTGGGATTCCAAGTATTGGAATGAATCTGGCCCCTTCCTCTGCTGTCATTAATGCAGCCATGATTGCACACTGACTAAACACCTTGAGGATAAGTTTAAGGGTTATTTCTGTTGCAGCCAGTGGTGAAATGATGACAGCCATCAAATCATCAAATGGCACACCCGTGCTTACAGCTAGACGCCTCAGTGATGGGATATCAAGACCAAAACCACAAATGTATCTTGTGACAACACCAACCAGCAAAGCTACATCAACAGCAATAGAAAGCCCAGGAACTGGTACTCCTGCTGCAGCTGCAGAAAGAGTAGCAACATACTTTATTTTGGCCTTGAAAGCCTTTTTCTTCTTGTTGATGATCTCCTGGCTGATGTTGGGCATGGCAAACAGCAGAGCGTTCCTCTTGTGTTCAGGAAGTTCTCTCTCAGTGTCTCGTGTAAGAGACTGAAGTCATGCAGACGGAGCTCAAAGCTGGACACCAGGAAGACCTTTGGAGACTGAATACCTAGTTTCTGAAGACCTGTGTCGCAAAAGGAAAAAAATGGTACAATTATTAGTTTTATAAAATTATGAAACCATGAGATTGTGTTTTTACACATCGTATCAATGCATGTGTGACGTCGAACACTAAGCAGCTAACTTTTACTAGATTTTTGATAGATAATGGATCCATATACTAGAAAATGAGTTGTATTGAGGTCAGATAAACATAATAACTGCACTCACTTCTTTACTGTGACAATTGGGCTTGTCAGGTTTTGATAATAGAAATCGAGTTATTAATCTCACAATTATTGTTAATTATTCCATAAGTCACTTACGTTGAATGCAGTCGTCCCTGATTAGTTCCTCAGTCCTGGTCTCACTGAACTCTCTCTGACTCCTTCTCTCATTGTCTAAATCACTATCAATCTTTGAGCGAACAAAGTAGAACTTTTTCTTCATCCTCTGGATCTCCTGAGCGAGGTTCACATCATTTTCTGTGAAGCGAGTGTCTGAGATGATGATGAAGAAGTCAAACTTTTCCAATCCAACAAGTTTCGGGTACCGATCAGCTGGATAATTGGTGGTGCCAACACCAGGAAGATCCCACAGTGTAACATTGGGATGGTTTGGATGGGGGTATGGTGTAACCACTGAGGTGGTTTCTACAACACCAGTAGGAGCAGCTCCCTCAGCCCTGTTGTCTAGGCCCCTAAAGGCATTAACAAAGGTGGATTTACCAGAGCTGGACCCTCCTGTGATGGCAATATTCAGTGGAATGTTATTCTGCCTGTCCAAATGCTCTTGGATCTTTGCAATAGCTAAGGCTTGATTGTTGTTTTGTAGAGCTGCTTTAATTTCTTCAACTGATTCACGGTCCATGGTGATCCTTGAAAACTGTAGTAAAATATAAGAGAAAGAAAGTTCCCTATTATTTATAATCACGCACAAACATGGATAGAATGCAAAGTTTGAAGATATCACTGCCAACGTCAAACACAGTATAACACAGCATGGAAAATATATACTTAATTACTTGTCACATTTCGTTTTGATGTCAGTTCGTGTATACAGCTGATACGGTGTATTTTTGTCCCCAGTGGAACATTAAAGAATTACCAATATAATCAGGTAAACAATTAGGCTACATTCAGATCAAATCAGGTGGTGCAGCGAAACAATGCAGGTTTGTGCGTCATCGGGGAGTGTCACTCGATGGTCTGTGTGTGTGACGTGTTGGGAGCCGCCACTGATCAGTTTGCTGAAAGATGAAGCTGCTTTGTTGTTATGCTACCAGCATGTTGGTCCTACTCGTGATCGTTTGTCCTCATCGATGGATTAGAAATAACAGTAAACAATCAGGATGAGGCAAATCTTTACTGTGTGTTTTAAACTGGGGCATACAGTAAGACCAAACTGAGTGATCGTAAGAGAACATAGAGCTACACAGAGAACTGTACATTGTATTGCATCTGTAGTATTTATCCATGCTAAATCAGTGTTCCCCACAGAAACAGACTTTAATTGTAGTGTTGGCTGTCCAGCTGGGGTGCCATAGGGCATGCACACTCGAGACTTCTGCAGACCGAGTCGACTAACTTCCGGTTTAGCATCGAGCTAACTTGGATGGGGATAAAATGTAATCGGCAGCTCTTCTAGACTCTCCAAACTTTTTGGACTGAATTTTCCAAATTCTGACAATAAACCAAGTAATTTCTCTGGGGTTGAGAGGCTTTTATTACCATTTTAAAGACGTGTATTTCACAATGTGCAAAAAAAAAGTCAGTGCATCACATGATGTTGTAATTACACGGCCTGGCCACGACGCTGTCTTGAGTGAGTGAGAACGGGACACGCATCTCCAAAAATTAAAAATCAGCATGTGGCAGCCAATGTTGATATTGTGGCGGACCGTCACAAATGAATGAATGTTTGGGAAACGCTGATAAATGACATGCCCCATTCTGCTCTGTTTATGATATTTGCTCATACGTCTGTCATTCATGCTGCGAGTTTGATTTCCAGCTAATGTTACTGGCCACCATAACGGCTGCCCTCATTAAAATGAATGGGAAGACCTGCATTTTCACCGGACTGCCTGACTGTGATCTGAGTACAGCCTTAAAAAAGTTTGAAATAAGTCTCAGGTTCATACTTTGTAAAAATAGTGACAAACATATACCTGATGCCAGATGTACGGACCTAATCAGTGATGTAATCCTAAAGCTGTTACATTAGCTGTAATGTTACATTCAGAGGTTTTATTTCATCTGTAGTCATTTGTATTGGGTTGATTTCAATATTTTCTCTCTGTCTGATACCTATTGAGCCTGTTTTTCATTGAGTTCTGGCAATTTGCAAGTTACAGCTTGAAATGGCTTGGTAAGTGGCATATAGGTGATATAAAAAATGTTCTGTTTGTCTGGACGACATATTTATCTCGATTCCTTTGCATAATATACATATAGTATTTCACAATCTTTTTGGCTGAGTTGATGTTGGGGATGAGGTGAGAGGAGTTTGTATGGAATTATTCCTTTGCTTTTATATTAATTTTATCTCATTATCCATGAAACTGTACACATCTTATTAAGCTAAGAAAAAAAATTAATGTTCAAGCTGAATCAAATTTACGGAGTCACATGACAATACAGCCCGACCGCGATGTTGTTTGTAGATGTTATTGGTCGATAGTGCCATATCAAAAATGCATTGGTATTGGTGTATATGTTGTTATGTATTGGCTGAATTGATAATGAATAAAATACAATTATTATTGTTTTTAGATACGTAGTGACCCTCACTTTTTCAGTGCATTGTTGTCATTTTAGAGACTAAAAGTTTGTTTTAATCTGTAAAGTATCCAGCCCACATTACAGTACATGTCTTTGTCACAAATGTTTGATAACCACATTTGGTAGAACACTGAAATAAAAGTGTGTATATTGTCTGATATATAGATAGCGGAATTATTTACTCCTTAATATCTGTATCAGCATTGGACCAAAAAATTGCATATCAGTTGGGCACTACACGATCACGGGGAATTGCAATGGTCAATATGGCAAGTGTTTAGTGGTGTTGCTGCTTCATGATCAGTTAGAGGCTGAAACAGCAGGGAGGGCACAATTGCATTCGCTTTAGCCGGATCCTTTCTTTACACACCTGGCTCCAGTCTGCCTGCAGAGAACACAATATTGGATTCATCCACAACTTTGACCTATTTTGGAACCGCCCCTCCCTGTATGGCAGAGACGGGCTCCATCCAAATAAGTTGGGAGGCCGTATGTTAGCAGCTAACTTGCAACATGCGGTCAACCATGCTTGCAATTGACTATCTACATCATACAACCACCAACCTCATTCCTTTTCCCTACCGACGTCTACAATAAGCACTGACCCTTCACCAGCTCACCACAGCTCCGTTTTGCAGAATGATCATACCACTATTCATTCCTGTCCCTTTTCTATTCCTGTTCGTGTCACCAACAGACATCACTATCCTGCCATCAGAGGCAAAGTAAATCTGGGAAACCTACGGTGCCTGAGCTGGGACGTCCCGTTAGTTGTTCACCCCGAACCACCAGCTCCTGCTAGGTTCGGCCTGGTTAATGCCAGATCTATTATTAACAAATCTTTTATCCTTAAGGATTTCTTTAAATCACAGGAACTGGATTTCCTCTTTATCTCTGAGACTTGGCTGAGTGTTGGTGAGTCCAGTGCCTTCACTGAACTGGTACCTGATGGGTGTTCCTATTTTAACTCTCCTCGGACGTCTGGCCGAGGAGGAGGAACTGCGACTGTCTTTAAGAGTGACTTTAAATGTAAACAAATATCGCCGTCATCCTCCTTCACCAGTTTTGAACAGAGTTTGTTTGAACTTGGGCACTCTAACACAGTACTGTGTGCTGTGGTTTATCGGCCTCCTAAATATAACAGAGACTTTTTAACAGAATTTTCTGTGTTCCTAGCTGATATTATGCCAAAGTATGACCGGGTCCTTATTGTTGGTGACTTTAATATTCATGTGCGCTGCCCCGAAAACCCACTGGCACGAGATTTTTTAAACATTATTGACTCCTTTAATCTAGTGCAGTCTGTACATGGCCCTACGCATGAACGTGGTCACACACTTGACCTTGTTTTATCTCATGGCTTGCCTGTTTTTAACGTAGAGATCTGTGATGCCTTTTTTCGGACCACATGCCTGTACTGTTTGAAGCTGCTGTCTGCCGTCACCCTGCTAAACCTCGCGCTCCGGCTCGCAGGTGTCGGGTTATTAACCCCGCCACTGCTGCTCACTTCTCGGCTGCTTTCAGACAAAACTGGGTCATTCCTGTTTCAGGGGAAGGGGGTACAGAGGCTCTGAACTCTTGGTTTCGTAACACTTGCCAAACTGCCATAGACATTGCGGCTCCACTAAAAATCAAACAGCAAAAAACTTCATCGGAGCCATGGCTAAATGAAACTACCCGTACTGCCAGACGAAAATGCCGGAAAGCAGAACGGAAATGGAAAAAGGACAAACTGCAGGTGTCTTTCCAAATATTGAGGGACTGCTGGCGTCATTACCAGCATACTGTCAAAGAGGCAAAAAGAAAATACTTCTCTGATATTGTTACAGTAAACAGCCACCAGCCGCGTGTGTTGTTTAAAATCATAAACTCTGCACTGAATGCACCACAGACCGTTGGCCTTGAGCCGTCCCCTGAAATGTGTGAAAATTTCCTTCAAATTTTCATTGACAAAATCGCTTCGTTGCGAGCTCTTGTTTCGCCTCCAGCCATTGATCCTTCTGTCCTTGAACCTTGTGCTGCTAAAATGGACACATTTGAACCTGTGACCCTGCTTTTTGTTCAGGATATTGTCAAACATTTGAAACCCTCAGGTTCTCCTGCTGATATCGTCCCTTCACGACTTTTTAAGGAAGTTTTCCAGACGGTTGGACCCTCTCTTCTTGAAATTATTAATAGCAGTCTGTCCTCTGGTGTGGTCCCAAAAAATTTTAAACATGCCGTTGTGCAACCTTTATTAAAGAAACCTGGGCTGGATCCCACTGTGTTGACAAATTTCAGACCCATCTCTAAAATGCCCTTTCAGTCTAAAATCCTAGAAAAGATTGTTTATTGTCAGCTCATGGATTTTTTAAACGAATATAATATTCTTGAGACTTTCCAATCCGGTTTTAAAACATTGCACAGCACTGAATCAGCACTTTTAAGAGTTTTTAATGACATCTTCTTAGTCACTGACTCTGGTCAATGTGCTGTTCTTGTACTTTTAGACTTAACTGCAGCTTTCGATACAGTGGACCACGACATTCTGATCACTCGCTTGGAGCAGTGGGTGGGCATCAGCGGCACAGCGCTTGAATGGTTCAGGTCCTACCTGTCAAATCGAACCTTCTGTGTCTCCCTCCACGATTCTGTGTCCTCCACTGCTCCCCTCTCATGTGGGGTACCACAGGGTTCTGTGCTCGGCCCTCTTTTGTTCTCCCTATATTTATTACCCCTTGGTTCTATCCTCAGGAAACACAGCATCTCTTTTCACTGTTATGCAGACGACACCCAGATCTATGTCCCCCTCACAAAACCAGACTCCTCTGTCAAGCCACTCCTTGACTGTCTAGATGACATCAAAGCCTGGATGTCCTTGAATTTTTTAAACTTTAATGAAAAAAAGACAGAAGTCATTGTCTTTGGTGGCACCTCCATGACCCCCCTAGTTGAACTGGGTTCTTTAGCACAACATCGAAAACAAATTGTGAACAACCTAGGGGTCAAAGTGGATGCTGAACTAAAATTTGACAGCCAGATCACAGCAGTGGTTAAATCAAGCTTCTTCCAGCTAAGGCAGTTAAAAAAGATAAAACCAATCATTCACGGACGTCTTTTTGAGACAGTGATACACGCCTTCGTGACCTCCCGCCTAGACTACTGCAACGCACTTTATTTCGGGGCTGGTGCATCCTCCATTGCTCGTCTGCAATTAGTTCAGAACGCTGCTGCACGTATTTTAACTGGCACCAGAAAGTTCGACCACATTCACCCCATTTTAGCCTCACTCCACTGGTTGCCTGTTCGTTTTAGGATTAATTTTAAAATTCTTTTATTTGCTTTTAAATCCTTCAATGGCCTTGCTCCATTTTATCTCACAGAATTATTACACCCTTACACACCTAGCCGGTCCCTCAGGTCAGCTGACCAGTCACTACTGATGGTACCAAAAACTAAGCTTAAGCTCAGAGGGGACCGAGCTTTTGCAGTGGCAGCTCCTAAACTCTGGAATGAGTTGCCACTGCACATTAGGCAGGCCTCATCACTGTCACATTTTAAAAGCCTTCTTAAAACCCACCTTTTTTCTTTAGCTTTCGACACCACTTAGTGTGACGGTGGTGTGATTTTTAGGATTTATGATTTTATGATTTTATGTTGATTTTTATGTCTATATTTTTTTTAACTGCTTTTCTTACTTGATTTTATTTTTATTTTATCTTATTTTTATCTTATTTTATTTTAACTTATTGTAATTTATCACAATTTATTATCCTATTGTGTTTATTGGTTCATTGTGCCTTGGTTGTGCTTTTATTGTTTTGTACAGCACTTTGGGAACTTTGTGTTCATTTTAAAATTGTGCTATATAAATAAAGTGGATTGGATTGGATTGGATTCATGTTTGAATCTGGTGTGACCTTCAGATAACGAAGAATCCTAAACCTATAACTCTGCCTGGAAAAGTGGCTATTTTGGGTAATGTTGGGTCTGAGCACATATTGACCACTGAGCCCATTATGTATATTACCCATTAGGGATGTAATGATACAGTTCGCCCACGGTTTGATATGTACCTCGGTTTTTAGATCACGGTTTCAGTTTTTGTGTGAGGAGAGAGAAAATCGACATTATTACTATCCAAAATTCTTTCTTGATTTTGCTTATTAGAAACAACAAAAAGCATTTTACACTTCTGGTCACACACAGTGATATTGCTGGATGCCGGGGGCGCAGATGTGTGCTCATGTTTGAAGTGTTTCCTCTCGTGTTGGCGACACAGGTGAAGCAGTACTTGCAAACAGTAATTTTACTTTCCACGGGTTTTCTTCCCTCATTGTTTTATTCAACACCAAAACCAACACCCCACACCAAGGATTTGGAAGAAGACAGTTGTTTTCCTCGTCATGCAATCTGCCATGTTCACTGTAATTCTATCCTGAACCAGTGCCACCTCCAGTGTCATTATGTCATTTGCATACTAACAGTCATCGGCCATTTACTCACGGGGAGGGATATTCTACGGTTACACAACAACTCGCGTTCATTGCAGGACACACACAGACAGATACACACACACAGATACACACACACACACACACACACACACACACACACACAGGTAAATGCATAGGAAGTAGTAAGGCTAAATTTAACTGCAAAATAAAAATCCACTAGGCTTCAGTGTGTATTCAACCATGGATGGCGTATTGTAAGTTTCAATATTACATTTAGATTTTCAGCTTCCCTAGTGGAGATATGAATTTGACAGATTCTTTGTTCTGGTAAAAATGACTTCCTGTTATTAATTTGATTACTGCTAGCATTTAGCAAGAGCTGTTCAAACCTTAGGGTCTCCAGGACATTTGGGACAAATTTCAACCCCATCCAGTGAAAAATATTAGATTGGTGAGATTGAGAACACACATTAAAGGAATCCCCAAAATGCTGAAATTCAGTTCAGAGGGCTAACTTAAGAAATGTATAGCTTAAATAATATTTGGAGTGCAGCTATAGGATTTTACGAGGTCCCATGAATTTGATAAAAGTTTCAACATGATTATTTTTTTGGGAGAAAATCCATGACACCACATTTCCTCATCTACATGTACAAGTCCTTGAACACTCACTCACTGTGTCTCTCTCCCTCAACATGTCCCTTTGTGCTCTCAAGTTTGCCTGCATGCTCACTCAACTTGAAAAAGTATTACGGTGTGCCGCAATTCTAGCTAATCTTTGAATCGAAAAATATAAAAATATATAAAATTTTCCATATCATGGTCAGAATAGAAGCACAGTATACTGTAATTCCAAAAGTTTGACAAAATATGCGACATTGAACAAAACAGTAATGACAAACACGGGAGAGAAAAGTGACCTCAGCTTTCCCTTTCATGGTTCACAGTTGGCTGACAGAAAGAGAAATCCTTAAGTTTATTTTCTTTCTTTTTTTTAAATTGAAAACTACTTACACAGAAATCTTCTTGATGTTGCAGATGATACTGGAACAGAAACAACAATTTGCTGTGAATGTATGATTCCAACCCGTGACCTGAATTGAGTGTTGATGTTCAGCCACTGAAAATCTGGTTCCTACTTGACTCCTTATGTAAGCCTTAAAGAAGTCAATCCAGTTTTTCAGTTTTTACCCCTGATACACTGGCCAATGCCCTGCAGAGAGTGGCAGAGGATGTAATATTACACCTGACATAGACACGTGTTTAATCAGGTTTCCCATGTGAATGACACAGTAGAATCTATAAAGCATCTGATTTACAAGAGATGAGAGGAGTGGCGTAGTTGGTACATAGCTGAATTCCTTTACTCACAATATTTTGTCTTTAAAAATTAAAGACAGTCACTCACACTCACAGACAAACGTTCAACGCCTTCTTAATGTCTGACAACATGCACACTTCAGTCGAGACAGAATTCTATGTGTAGCTTTTGAATTGTTCATAAATTGGCACTTTATGCTGACAACGTCATTCTCTTCTAAACTAAAGCTGAAATTTCTATTCCTGCCCTTCTTTCAACTGTAGATTTCTTTGGCAGGTTCTCAGGCTACAGAATAAATTATGACAAATCCAAAGCTTTGCCACTGAGTGACCTTTGGAATAAAAGTGCCCTGGTCACCTTCCCCTAAGATTGTCTGAGTTTGATTTTACGTATTTAGATGTTAAAATCTCTGCTAACTTCAATAATGATTTATTTTGCCCCCATTATATCTTTAATAAAAAGTGACCCACTCAGGTGGTTTAACCTCCCTCTCTCCTGGTTAGGGAGAGTCAGTCTAATTAAAATAAACATCATTACAAGAATCCGAAAAATCACGCCTCGACCTTAAAACACTCCAGCTACCAAAAGAAAGGGGTGGTCTTTCATTGTCCAACCTTGTGTTTTATAACTGGGCATGCCACATGCGTATGTGTTGATAATACATTAAATTAATGAATGCAATTTTTCAGCTGCCTTTGTCATCTAAATCAAAGTACCAACCTTCAGCTAATCGTATCAATGAAACCAATGTGTGACGTAAGTGAAGAATGAACTGTGAAAGATGAAGATAAGGATTAGAAACACGCAAGAAAGTACAAAAGAAACCAAAGAGAAAGACTGACAGATGGAAGGCTGACTAACAACCATGAAAAGAAGGGAGGGACACCATGAGAAAATATGTGCACAACAAGATGAGACTGAGAGGCAAACACTTTACAGATTAATAAGATACAGCAACAATATTTTCTGAGTTTTTCATGGGGCTTTTTTACTGTCATTGCAGACAGTGGTGAGCACACGACCGCAGGAACGTTGCTGTATATAGTCAGCATCGTATCTCCTAAACTACTGGGACACCCCAAATATTAAAACAATTATTTTATGATCAATTAATCTGCCACTTATTTTCACAATAACTCCATCTTGAAATAATGAATGAATTGTTAAGTCCATAAAATGTCAAAAATTCTGAAAAAGGTTCATAATGATTTCCCTGAGCCCAACGTGACGTCTTCAGATTGTCTCTTTTGTCCAATCTACAGTCCAAAACCTAAAGAATCTGCATTTTTCTGTCATAAATGACAAAGAAAAGCAGAGAATCCTCACATTTCGGAAGCTGGATGCAGCAAATTTTGTCATGTTTGCTGGACAAAATTACAAACAATCCATTATCAGTAATAGTTGGCACCTAGTGTTCTTTGGATTGACTAATCCATTAATTCACAAATCGTTGCAGCTCTAAAAACCCCTCCAGGTGTAACTTTAAGGTTGCTAGAAGCAATAAGGTTGAAAGTAACTTGAAACTAAACCATCACATCAGAGATAAACCACCATGACACAATCGAATAACTACTGTGGCTGCTTCTGCTACAGAACCTGTGTCCCAGCTGTCTGATTAGGGAGAAGGAGCCATTTAGTCTTCACTCGTCCATCGCTATAGGAAGATACATTTTGTCTTGATTTATCCATTTTTGGCGAAACCCCTTCCCCTCAATCACCCACGACAAACCCACCAAATTCACTGAATGTAAGTTGGAGCAGTGAGCTGCTTTGTTCCTGAAACTTCAAGCTGTTGCCTGAAGCAGAAAACGTATCAGATACTGGAACAGACAACAATTTGACGTAAATGTATGACTCCGATACGTGAGTTGAGGTAAGTGTTGATGTTCAGCTACTGAAGATTTGGTTTCTATTTGACTCCTTATAAAAGTTTTAAATAAGTCAATCCATTTTTTTCAGTTTTTACCCCTCATCCACTGGCCAATGCCCTGCAGAGATTGGCAGAGGATGTAATATTACACCTGACTGAGACACGTGTTCACTCATGTTTCCCATGTGAACGATACAGTAGAATCTGTAAAGCATCTGATTTACAAGAAACGAGAGGAGTGGCGTAGTTTAGACCATACATAGTAGGTGATTTGTTAATTTTTAACAGGGGGGATGGCCCAATGGGAGCACCACCCTGCCCCGACACACCTATGTACACCTCCCAAAGGACATTGTTACAGGACACCTTAACCATAACTGTGACATTTCTAATTCTACAATTCCATTCTATCCAGTTATCTTCCATCTCTACCTGCTGCAATTGTCTTTTTATAACTGAATTAAGGTAATGAGTAAATACACCTTTAAATTGTATGCAGTGGACTGAGTTTATTCAGGCAGGGTTTTCTCATGTTTCTCACAATACACTTCAAGCAGAGTTATTTTAAGTTACATGACGCTTATGACACATTGGAATTTTTTACCATCTAAATTCCTCCAGATGAATGTATTGTACTTGGCCCTATGCCATTTTCCTATCTGAGCACACTGCATGGAGATGAAGAATGGCAATTGGATGAGTGAGTGAGTGTGATAGACAGGACAGCAACACAACACAAAATGATGTTTTCAGGGCTGAATTCCACAAAAGAAAAGTAAGGGGCAAAGGTGAGCTCAAGTCTAAGACAAGAACAAGATGAACCAAATAAGGCAGAACAAAGACCAGGAAGAGAAACTCTCATTTAATACTCTTTGGCCATCATTCATGTATGCAGCTGAACAGGTTTAGGCTGAACACCATAATGAGTCAGTGCATATTTGTCTGTTAGAGGATGTAAACAAACCTACAAGACCTGATTGAATTGTTGTCTGATTATTCCCACACACCATCAGAATGGGGAAATAAAGAGACTCCACCCAAACCGCAGGGCCTCTCCCCGGGCATCAGCTGGTTTGTAGATTGTCATCACGGATTATTAAAAACTTTAACAGCATCTTTATCCATTTAACGACACTAACGCTACAGCACAGCAAGCTAGGAACACCAGTCACACTTTCATAACAGAGAAACAGAGACGTTTGAGTTAAATTGACGTGACTGAGTCTAGTCGGACGGGTAAACCGTTAATTCCCTGATGTCTACATGCTAACATTGCGTCCAGACACTAGCTAGCTATTCGTCACATATTTGCACATTTTTAACAGGGGGGATGGCCCAATGGGAGCACCACCCTGCCCCGACACACCTGTGTACACCTCCCAAAGGACATTGTTACAGGACACCTTAACCATAACTGTGACATTTCTAATTCTACAATTCCATTTTATCCAGTTATCTTCCATCTCTACCTACTACAATTGTCTTTTTATAACTGAATTAAAGTAATGAGTAAATACACCTTTAAATTGTATGCAGTGGACTGAGTTTATTCAGGCAGGGTTTTCTCATGTTTCTCACAATACACTTCAAGCAGAGTTATTTTAAGTTACATGACGCTTATGACCCATTGGAATTTTTTACCACCTAAATTCCTCCAGATGAATGTATTGTACTTGGCCCTATGCCAGTTTCCTATCTGAGCACACTGCATGGAGATGAAGAATGGCAATTGGATGAGTGAGTGAGTGAGTGAGTGAGTGAGTGTGATAGACAAGACAGCAACACACAAAATGATGTTTTCAGGGCTGAATTCCACAAAAGAAAAGTAAGGGGCAAAGGTGAGCTCAAGTCTAAGACAAGAACAAGATGAACCAAATAAGGCAGAACAAAGACCAGGAAGAGAAACTCTCATTTAATACTCTTTGGCCATCATTCATGTATGCAGCTGAACAGGTTTAGGCTGGACACCATAATGAGTCAGTGCATATTTGTCTGTTAGAGGATGTAAACAAACCTACAAGACCTGATTGAATTGTTGTCTGATTATTCCCACACACCATCAGAATGGGGAAATAAAGAGACTCCACCCAAACCGCAGGGCCTCTCCCCGGGCATCAGCTGGTTTGTAGATTGTCATCACGGATTATTAAAAACTTTAACAGCATCTTTATCCATTTAACGACACTAACGCTACAGCACAGCAAGCCAGGAACACCAGTCACGCTTTCATAACAGAGAAACGAAGACGTTTGAGTTAAATTGACGTGACTGAGTCTAGTCGGACGGGTAAACTGTTAATTCCCTGATGTCTACATGCTAACATTGCGTCCAGACACTAGCTAGCTATTCGTCACATATTTGCACATTTTTAACAGGGGGGATGGCCCAATGGGAGCACCACCCTGCCCCGACACACCTGTGTACACCTCCCAAAGGACATTGTTGCAGGACACCTTATCCATAACTGTGACATTTCTAATTCTACATTTCCATTTTATCCAGTTATCTTCCATCTCTACCTACTACAATTGTCTTTTTATAACTGAATTAAAGTAATGAGTAAATACACCTTTAAATTGTTTTTTACCATTTAAATTCCTTGAAGGACAAACAATGAACATTGTGCAAAATAGTAGAGCCCAACCGACTCATTTGTAGGCAGATTTTATCGACCAATATTAGCCAATCACAGATACATCGCTATCAGCGTATATACTGTCCGATATGAAAACCTTATATTTAAAAACTACAAATACAGAATGGAGAAAGTCACTCCAGCAGGGTGCGTTTCAACAGGGGGTAAAACAGCTGGTGTCAGGAGATGTAACCTCACTAATGCTTAAACTATTAACCAGCATAAAAAAGACAATTACCAACATAACATAAGCCGCCATGTTCTGAACAGACACACTGAAAACACTTACAAAAAGAAATGTTTAGTTTTAGAACATAAATAGCAAACTTACTATTAATATTAAACTGTCAGAAAAAACTAATCTCTGAAAAAAACTTAACATTACTGGAAATAAACATGCTGCATCTGCTACAGGTTTTATTCCGCCCTCAGCACGGCAGCATACCATGAATGTATAAAGAGAACAAGATTCATAGCAGGAACGTTTCAGAAGTGGAGCCTTTTGCCAGCCCGACTTTGTTGATCTGGTAATTTTTCATTTTTGTACAATCAGGAGTCTGCACATGGTGTTTTATTTTGAAAATTGGCAGGATGCTCTATGCCGTTCCTGTGTCTCTGACTTCCTGTTGGCGCGATCGCCTCTGTGCAGCTTGTTGCGGCTTTTTCGAAAAATAAGCCAGGCAGCCGCATCGCAAAGCAGCCGAGTCCGGCTTGACTCCACTGTGCGCCGTACACACACACACAAACTATCATTAATGAATAGGAAAGTTAATAATAAAACATGTTTTATAGTTAAAAACCATATGTAAAACCTATATTTCTGAATATGAATCTGAATTGAATTTAAAGAAATTCTAGGTTGTGGTCAAATTTGTGTCTTCAACACAACAAACAGGCACTTTGTACACTGTGATCAAAAACATTTCAAATCTCATGGCTGTAACAATAATAACATTCTGTAAAAACACACTTGCTAATTAAAGAATATACATTTTTGCACAGATCTCTGTCATGAGCAAACTCTCTCACTGAACGATAAAACAACCAGTTTCAGTTCATTATAATGTACATGAGGGTGTTCTGATGGGGAGGGCATCAATCGTTATCGGCCGATATACGTTCATTTACCGTCAGATAAACACGAGACAGTTTGTTTGTGCTACAAAGCCACAGACACACACAGCACAGGACTCTGCTGCTCCCTGGATGCTAACAGATAACTAGCTCCACACCTGCCAATATCAGTACAGATATTTAGTGCCCTCTTGGTTTAACCAGTGAAATATATTCACAAGCTCCTACCAGAAAGCTGTTAGTGACTGAGGGCATAGAAGGACCGGTACCGAGGAACGTTTCTCGTAACGTTAGGTCTCACATTTAGAGGCCAGTCAGGCTGTGGAGAGAGAGATAACTATGGAAACAGCATGAGAAGATGATCTCTTTTGCAATCAACATACTGTAGTTGAAGTAGCCCATTCAATGTATGATTTGGGATTGCTGGGATCATTTTCTGTCACCCCTGAATGAGGGACGATGTGACGCCGTCTGGTTGAGCCCCATACGGAGCCAACAGGTGACAGAGTTTAAACAGTGGACTGCTGTTTGCAGTTTACAGTAAATAAATGACATGACATCAACCAGGTAGTGGCTTCAGGGCACAAAGACTGACACAACTGAGAATGACACATAATCTTTCATAAATTATCTGTCCATTTTTTCTTATTGTCTTCCTACAGTAATAACTTTTCATTTTGTTTTTCCCTCAACATTTTAATGGTGAATTTACTACGCAACTAATAACTAACAACTATAGATGATGATAAAGTGAAGAAACATTGATTTGATTTGATTTGTTATCATTATCGGCTGATACTGCTTCCAGTGATGAGTGATCAGCCTCAAAAATCCTGATCGGAACACCCTTAAATGTACAACTAAAATCAGTCTATTATGACATCACTCTGTGGTGTTACAGCCCAGGGCCTTTTCAAACACCCTCTGTGCATCATCAGCAAGCTTGTTGAGAAAACCATTTAGAGCTACTGTAAGTTGTGGTGAAAGACAGGATCATTGCTGCTGGGATTCCAAGTATTGGAATGAATCTGACCCATTCCTCTTCTTTCAATAATGAAGCTGTCCTTTCATACTGACTCGAATTGATGACAGCCTTCAAATCATTGAATGGCACACCTGTGATTCCAGCCAGACTCTCCAATGATGGGATATCAAGACCAAAATCAAGTATATATCTTGTGACAACACCAGCCAGCAAAGCTCCATCAACAGCACTAGAAAGTCCAGGAACTGATACAGCTGCTGCAGCTGCAGAAAGAGTAGCATGATACTTTATTTCGGCATTGGAAAGCCTTTTTCTTCTTGTTAATGATCTCCTGGCTGATGTTGGACATGGCAAACAGCAGAGCGTTCCTCTTGTGTTCAGGAAGTTCTCTATCTAGTGTCTCGGTGTAAGAGACTGAAGTCATGCAGGTGGAGCTCAAAGCTGGACACCAGGAAGACCTTTGGAGACTGAATACCTTGTTTCTGAAGACCTGTGTCACAAAAGGAATAAATAAATAAATATAAATATGAATAAATTATAAAATGAAGAAACCATTTACATTTGTTTTTTTTTTTTTTAAATAAACTCAATAATATGCACTTTTCAGTTCAGTTTGTCTTTATTTTGCTCCCTTGAATTTTCTTTCTCACCAATGCTGTAACCTCCTGTGCTTTCCTTTTGCTAGGTGGGTGAATTTAATAACTGTTAACAACAGCTTTTATTGTGAAAGTCAGCGCCTGCATTGGGTGACTTATTGTTGCTGTTGCTTTGACTGAACATTCCTCCAAATAGAATTTCTGCACCACACTAAGCCACTGAGCCTGATCTGCTTTATTTGGAAGAAAAACAAGTCTTTAATGTTTTTGTTTAGAATTTCCATTTCTTATACTTAAATTACTGTTGAGTGCAAGTATGACAAGCATATGGTAAATTGTCACAATAAATAGAAATGCCATTTCAACTGGTGATGACAACAACATATCGATACATGTGTAAAGTCTGTCAAAATCTTAGCAGTTAAATTTTGCTAGATTTTTGCCAGATAACAGAACCATATACTAGAAAATGAGGTTTAGCAAGGTCAGATAAATATAATGACCAACATAATAAATGCACTCACTTCTTTACTGTGACAACTGAGGCTTGTCAGGTTTTGATAATGAAAAATCCAGTTATTAATCTCACAATTATTATAAATGATTCCATAAGTCACTTACCTTGAATGCAGTTGTCCTTGATACCTGCCTTAGTCGTGGTCTCACTGAACTCTTTCTGACTCAGTTCCTCAGCTCGTAAATCGTTGTCAATCTTTGAGCGAACAAAGTAGAACTTTTTCTCCATCTTCTGGATCTCCTGAGCGAGTTTCACATCATTTTCTGTGAAGCGAGTCGCTGAGATGATGATGAAGAAGTCAAACTCCTCAAATACAACATGGTTCAGGTACTGATCAGCTGGGAAATTGGTGGTGCCAACACCAGGAAGATTCGATAGTGTAACATTGGGATAGTTTGGATGGGGGTATGGTGTAACCTCTGAGGTGGTTTCTACAACACCAGTAGGGGCAGCTCCCTCAGCCCTGTTGTCTAGGCCTCTAAAGGCATTAATAAAGGTGGATTTACCAGAGCCGGACTCTCCTGTGATGGCAATATTTAGTGGAATGTTATTCTGCTTGTCCAGATACTCTTGGATCATTTCAATAGCTAAGGCTCGATCGTTGTTTTGTAGAGCTTCTCTAATTTCCTCAACTGATTCACAGTCATGTGGAAGTATCCATGGTGATCCTTGAAAGCTGCAGTAAAAAATAAGTAAAATTAAGTACACTATTATCTACCATCATGCACATACATAAATAGAAGGCAAAGTTTGGAGATATCACTGCTGAAGGTCAACCACAGTATAACACAGCATGGAAAATAAATACTTAAATTCCTTGTCACATGGGCGCCATTTAGCTCAGTTGGTAGAGCAGGCATCCCATGTGCAGAGGCTTTGTCCTCGCTGCAGCAGCCCCGGATTTGAGTCCCAGCCTGGGGACCTTTGCTGCCTGTCACTCCCCCTTTCTCTCTCACCCGTTTTCTGTCATATCTTCAGCTGTTCTGTCAATAAAGCCATAAAGGCCACAAAAAAAAAAAAATTACTCATCAAATTTTCTTTTGGTGTCTGTATGTATGATTTGATAGGAACCCCCACTGATCAGTTTGCTGAAAGGCAAAGCTGCTATGTTGTTATACTACCAGCATGCTGGTCCTAGTAGTGATTGTTTGTCCTCATCAATGGATGAAGAGTAATCAACCAGGATGCCATGCAGATCATTAGTGTCTGCTTTATACTGGGCAGACCCAAACCGAGTGATCACAAGTAGGGATGTCCAGATCAGGTTTTTTTTACCCCTGATCCCGATCCAAGTCCTTTAATATTTAGTATCTGACTAATATTTTCCTGGATAATACAGCTGCATTAAGAAAAAAAATACCTGCATCCAAGATGTTCCTTAATAGGTTTTTTATTTTGTTGAAACAAAGTATATACTTTCATATGGCTCATTCTTATTCTGCATATGCTATTGCAACATTGGCCTACCATCTTCCTTGTGTTAGCAGGTGAGTCTATTAGGTCTGCACGATTAATCGTATTTTCATCGTCATCGCGATGTGAACGTGCGCGATAAACCCATTGCAAAAGCTGGTCTGAAGTGCGATAAGTTTTGTTTACATCCACCATGCTTTCACAGTCAGCTTGTGACATTTGGCCAATCAGATGCGGCCCTGGACACATGGGCCATGCATGCACACCGTTTAGCCAATCAGATGACGCCCAGCTCTGCTCACGTTCCTGCCTGAGAGTTAGTAGCCAGAGTAAACAGGCTGGCGGAGGCAGGAGAGCAGAGCGGTGAAAATGCTGACGAAACGCTTGTGGCAAAAAGAAATAGCAGCTCCGCGATTTGGAGATACTTTGGACTCAAGGCAGAAGACAATTTACAGACTCAGGTACTGTGTAGGACCTGCAGAACAGTTGTAGCAACGTCCAGAGGTAACACCACCAACCTCCGTCACCACCTGCTGCACCACCATAAAGAGCTGCACGAGCAGTTTAACGTTGAGCTGCAGTCAAGTAACACGACCATCACTGCAGCAACAGTAACATGTGTGCATTAATGTTATAAGGGTTTTGTTCAATAAAAGCAGGCTCAAAAATATTTGTTTTTTCTATTTTTAAATTTAATTGTCATCAGCTATTAAGTGTTTAAGAGTACCTCAAAGCAGGTAATCTATTAATGCAGAAAAATCTGAAAGACACAGGAACTGTATGCAAACTTAAATATTTTCTTATTTATTGCAAGTCATATCGTCATCGCAATATTGAAGGGTGTCATCACACATCGCACATTTTGCTCAAATCGTGCAGGCCTAGAGTCTATGATGCTGCACTGTGACAGCAGACCCTCGTGTACGGCCAGCTGAAGTGTTTACGAGACGCAGCTCACGCTTGGTACCTTAGTATCATCATTGCTTTTTTCATATTCCTTACGTTGTCACGTAAAATGACACGGACCCGTTGCTTGTCTATTTCACACGCGTTCAGCATCTCCTCGATTGCTTGTTTTACATGCTCTGCTGTATGAGACTCACGAAACTTGTGTGCGTACCGGCAAGTTGTAACTCGAGAGTGGAGTCAGTGAAATGTAATGCTGAGATGGTAGGGCATACCGGGATTCAAAAACTCCAGATGACGAAGAAAACCCTGATCCTCTACCTCGGAGATGAATTGAATTACCTTATCTGTAAAATTTTATCGTATCAAATGGAGTAGTATTAAATGCAGCTCTTCTGTTACCCCCTTGTGTAACGGTTGTATTGCAGATGTTTCATGTCGCCGTTGGACTGCTTTCACTTTCTAATTAGTGGGCTGTGCTTGCAAGCCCACTATGGACACCTCTATAGCAAAGCTATAGGTGTACATAGTGGGCTGTGCTTTCGAACTTTAAAATGTAGGCACAAGTCTTATCTATTTGAGTTGTATTTGAACTTTCTTTCTACGATGTTTAGTTTTTGAACGGTGACCCTTAATTGATCGTGAGTGATTTCGAAAAAATTCAGAAAAATTCAGGATTTTCAATGTGTGTGTATTGCGGAATGTTCGCGCAGCACCAACTGGCAGAGTGGGGGAGCCTGAAAAAACTCTCCGAAAATGTTTATTTAGATGACAATCCTAGCCACAAATTTCACACTACAATCGTGATATTTTCCAAGAATGTAGCCACAGTTGTCTTCTTTCTCACAATGTGTCCACTTTATCGGGAGGATGTACGGTTTTTGAATTATCTGCGTCTAACCGACACAAACTCCAACAACTGCCCCCATAAGCCCCAATGTTAAACGGGAAGAGGATTTTCGGAGAAAAGCAGAAACTGCCCATTTTTAACTCGCTCCCATTACCACATTTTTCAAAGTAGGACCACAAAACTTGATGACTGTGTTCTTTAAGGCCTTTCCCGCTTGATGGTGAAAAATTTTGCCGATATCATCTTTGATTTTGAAGAAATAGCAGTAGTTTGATGAGGTGATCCTCAGCTGAAATCACTCTGAAATCAGCTGTCTCAGTCACTGTCGTCAGGTGCACCTGACAACCATCACCATGGCAACCGAGATCCTCTGGGTCAACAGAGAGAGTGCCAGACAGACACACACACAGACAGACAGACACACACACACACATAGACAGACAGACACACACACAGACAGACAGACAGACAGACACACACACATAGACAGACAGACACACACACAGACACAGACAGACACACACACAGACACAGACAGACACACACACAGACACAGACAGACACACACACAGACACAGACAGACAGACACACAGACACAGACAGACAGACACACACACATAGACAGACAGACACACACACAGACACACACACAGACACAGACAGACAGACACACAGACACACACACATAGACAGACAGACACACACACAGACACAGACAGACAGACACACAGACACACACACATAGACAGACAGACACACACACAGACACAGACAGACAGACACACAGACACACACACATAGACAGACAGACACACACACAGACACAGACAGACAGACACACAGACACACACACATAGACAGACAGACACACACACAGACACAGACAGACAGACACACAGACACACACACATAGACAGACAGACACACACACAGACACAGACAGACAGACACACAGACAGACACACGCACACACATAGATAGACAGACACACACACATATGCAGTCAAATGTGCATGCGTTAGCATGCACACATGACCACACATGTACACACACACACACACATACAGCCATGCTTAAGCGTGCTGTGCTGAGATCCACTGGGCCAACAGAGAGATCCTCATCGACATCTCTGGCATACTTTGACCTAGAGACACCATTCAAACTTTAAAATGTAGAGAAAAGTCCAAAGTATCGACGTGGGCTTCAACTTTTTGGCAGTTTTCATCGTTTTCATAGTCACGGCGGGGCCAAACCGCACAGCCCACTCTCGCGATTCCCCGCTGGGGAATTGTCTAGTTTAAAATATTTCCACACTGCAGACATTTTGTCCACAGGTTTGCCAGAGTAACGTTGCGTGCATGTCTGAGTTCTGCCACAAATTGTGGTCTGACGTAAAAAAAATAACTGGCCTTGGGTCCACGTACAAAAATGTCATAACGGCCTTGATCCCGATCCTGCAGATCCTTCAAACAAACATACCACCTCAGAAAACACAAATAAATCACCGTGGTGATCCAAACCAAGATCCAAAAACCGAGGTACGTATCGAACCGCGGGTTAATTGTATTGTTGCATCGCTAATCTCCACTACTTTCACTTTCTTGCAACCAAATTTTGGTTCTATGCATTATTAATGTATTACATCTAGAAGTTACATCTGGTCCCGCATAGGGATATACCAATACTGGCATCGAGTATCGGGTCGATACTGCGCTCATATACTTGTAATCATACTCACAAAAAATCACAGACACCACTTTATTGCATTAGGCCTGATATTGCAAGAAACAAGACCGTGATCAGAGGGCGACTTATCATTTTTTGTTGTCATTTCAGATCTTAGTGTCTAGGGCATTGGTCATGAACAGGGAGGCCGTGGTCCGAGTCTGGACCCAGACGCTGTCCTATACGGACCCTGACCTATAGTGAATAAATTATTGAAGTATTTTAAATTTTGACTGGGTGCTTCTATTTTTACCGGCGCCACTTTTCTAGACTTTATGGTACTGGTTTAGCGGATCAGGAAATCCACTGACCAATTGCAATCTGCAATCTTGCCAATCAAATCTGTGTATTCCATGTGATAAACATTGTGACTCTGAATACAGACGGATAAAAGAGGTGGAAAGCGATACAAGGAGAGAAGACTGATGAGCAGGAGACAGAGAAAAATAACTCCAGATGGCACTCTCTAAGAGCTAATGAATGTTCCCCCAGAGTCGCTTGGATTTTTTGTCAAAACAAAAACCCATTTACTGATGGAGGGGTTCTCCAGAAATGCAAGGTTTTTTAAATTTTCTTTATTTGATTTGAAAGTCTTTGATTACATGCAGACGTTGACTACTAGGCTACTTCAATAAATATCACACTGATTAAAATGTGGAGACTGTGCAATATTTTAATTGAGATATTAAGTTGCCAATTGGCCAATGCCCTTCAGAGAGTGGCAGAGGATGTAATCTTACACCTGACTGAGACACGTGTTGTCTCTTGATTCCCATGTGAATGATACAGTAGAATCTGTAAAACACCTCATTTACAAGAAATGAGGAGTTGGTATATAGCTGAATTTCAATTCAATTCTATGAATGAATCTGATTTTAAGTACAGCCGTAGGAACAGATCATAGCAACAAGCTTCACAAAAGCACAACAAAGTAGTGGATGGTGTAGTTACTATCTTGAAAAAGTCAACGCGAGGGTAAACTTTCCCGACCACAAACTTTCCCCCAGAAAGCCACACCCCTCCCCGCGACTAACAAAGTCAGAGAGGTCTGCCCCGAGAAATGCATTGCAAGTAGTAATGCAAAATGTAACTGCAAAACTGAAAATCCTTCTTTGTTCTGATAAAATGACTTGCTGTCAATAATTTGACTACTGTAAGCAGTCAGCAACAACTGTTTAAACAAATACATGTTGCCAAGTTTCCTTAGGGTCTCTGGGATGTTTAGGACAAATTTCAACCCAATCCAGTGAAAGATAAGCGACTGGGATTGAGAATACACATTAAAGAAATGATAAAAATGCTGAAGTTTAGCTCATGGGGCCAAACGTAGGAAATTCTTAGCTTAAAAAGTATTTGTACATATATAGGATTTTGCAAGGTCCCGTGAATTTAATAGAAATTACATTTTTATTATCTTTGAAAATCCATGACTCTCTCACCTTCCCTCCTCTACCGCGTCTCTCTCCCTCTCAGTATCCCTTTGTGCTCTCAAGTTTGACTTCACACTCGCTCAACTAGAAATAGTATTACGGTGTGCTGCAGTTTAAGCTAATCTTTGAATCAATATTTGGTTACTAAAAATACATGAATAGTATTAATGTTTCTTTGAAAATGATTTCTTGAAAAAAGTAAAAAGACAAAAGATGCGACATTAAACGAAACATTTGTGATAAAACCCAGGAGAGAAAAATGACCTCAGCTTCCTCTCTCATGGTTCAGAGTGGGCTGCCAGCAAGAGAAATCATTGTTTTTATATTGAAAACTACTTACACAGAACTCTTCCTGATGTTGTAACAGGTGATACTGGAACAGAGACGCCAATTTGCTGTAGATGTATGTTTCCGACCCGTAAGTTGAAGTAAGTGTTGATCTTCATCTACTGAAAACTTGGTTTCGATGTAGCTCTTTCTGAAAGCCACAAAGGAGTCAATCCAGTTTTTCTTGTTTTTTACCTCTCATACATTGGCCAATGCCCTTCAGAGAGTGGCAGAGGATATAATTTTACACCTGACTGAGACACGTGTTGTCTCTTGATTCCCATGTGAATGATACAGTAGTATCTGTAAAGCACCTGATTTACAAGAAATGAGGAGTTGGTATATACCTGAATTCCTTGGCTTTACTCACAATATGTTTCCCTTTCGAAAATTGTGAGTCTTAATTGAAAATTTAAAAAAAGGTCGGAATTAATGTATTTACCGAGGTAGGCCAGCCAAATAGAGCATTTGTATGAGAAACAATGAAAGTTTGCTGACATATAACAAAACAGCTGTGCAGCCTTTTAAATGTAAAATGTAATGTCAATTCTATGAATGAATCTGATTTTAAGTACAGCTGTAGGAACAGATCATAGCAACAAGCTTCACAAAAGCACAACAAAGTAGTGGATGGTGTAGTTACTATCTTGAAAAAGTCAACGCGAGGGTAAACTTTCCCGACCACAAACTTTCCCCCAGAAAGCCACACCCCTCCCCGCGACTAACAAAGTCAGAGAGGGTCTGCTGTTTACTGTTGGCGATTATGTAATTGTGTCATTTAGAGCAAAAAAATTAACTTTGACACTTTCCAGGATGAATGGTTGGTTAGGATCTCAATCACAAATCTTTATAAATGTATCCATATGATTAGAAACAGTAGGCTGATACATGTTTAGATTAACAGGTGGACACCAGAGAAAACACGTTGAAGGAAACTACACGGATGTCCCGCCACGCCTCCTTTTGGATCTGTGGTGCCGTTTGCGGTGTGCTGTTTGAATTGTCACAAAGCAGAGAAATGGCAAGCATTCGCTGCAAGATAATGCAGAGTCTATGTGTGAAAAGGGCTACTGATAGATGGAAGATAAAAGAGACACGCTGAGTGACAACAATGAGGAACCAAAACCTAAAACTTTGTTTACTCTGCTGGCAGAAAATTAGGGAGGGACACCATAAGAGAACATGTGCTCATACTGTAAAGATGAGACAGAGAGGCAAACATTTGACAGTAGGCCTGCACGATATGAGCAAGATGTGTGATGACACCCTTCAATATTGACGATATGACTTGCAATAAATAAGAAAATATTTAAGTTTGCACACAGTTCCTGTGTCTTTCAGATTTTTCTGCATTAATAGATTCCCTGCTTTGAGGTACTCTTAAACACTTAATAGCTGATGACAATTAAATTTAAAAATAGAAAAAACAAATATTTTTGAGCCTGCTTTTATTGAACAAAACCCTTCTTACATTAATTTACACATGTTACTGTTGCTGCAGTGATGGTCGTGTTACTTGACTGCTGCTCGACGTTAGCGCTCTAGACTGACTGGCCTTAAATTGCTCGTGCAGCTCTTTATGGTGGTGCAGCAGGTGGTGACGGAGGTTGGTGGTGTTACCTCTGGACGTTGCTACAACTGTTCTGCAGGTCCTGCACAGTACCTGGGTCTGTAAATTGTCTTCTGGCTTGAATCCAAAGTATCTCCAAATCACGGAGCTGCTATTTCTTTTTGCCACAAGCGTTTCGTCGGCAGTTTCACCGCTCTGCTCTCCTGCCTCGCCATCCTGTTTACTCTGGCTACTAATTCTCACGCAGAGCTAGGCGTCATCTGATTGGCTAAACGGTGTGCATGCATGGCCCATGTGTCCAGGGCCGCATCTGATTGGCCAAATGTCAGCACGCTGAGTGTGAAAGCATGGTGGATGTAAACAAAACTTATCCCACATCAGACCAGCTTTTGCAATGGGTTTATCGTGCACGTTCACATCGCGATGACGATGAAAATACGATTAATCGTGCAGGCCTATTTGACAGATAAAGTAGCTACAGTACAACTCTGTTCATAATATTTTATTGGACTTTTATGCTTTCATCAGAGACAGTAGAGACAGCAGGACTGCATGAACGTTGCTCTATATGGTCAGCACCTTAACCCCTCAGCTACCAATATAACCTTATTTAAGTGGGGTTAAAGTTGGGGCTAACACCAACAATTATTAATGATTATGATTAATCTTCTGGCTACTTTCATGATTAAAGGATTCATGGTTTAGTCCAGTCTAGTATAAAATGTCAAAATTGTGTGATAAATTATCACAAGAATTTCCCAGAGCCCATGGTGACGTCTTCGTATTGTTTTCTTTTTTGTCAGACTACAGTCCAAAACCCGAAGACTCTTCACACAAAAGCAGCATATCACACAACAATTATTGATTATCAAAATAGTTGGCACCTGGTTTTCTTTAGATTAAAGTACCCCTCCAGGTGTAACGTTAAGGTTGTTAGAAACAAAAAGGTCATGGCAGATACAAGCAGATACATTTTGTCTTGATTTATCCAAACCCCCTCTCCTCAATCACACACCACACACACTAAATCCACTGAATGTTAGCATTCCTAAGGGGAATACTCTTAAAACTGTAAATTCAACCCTTTTCAATCCTGTAAATCCTTTTGGTCAATCCTTTTGGCCCAGCCCTAGTTTACAGTAAATAAATTACATCAAGCAGTAACCAGGTAGTGGTGTTGTAACTTCAGACTAACACAACTGATAGATAGATGACAAATAAAGGGTAGAAACATCCTTTGATTGGTGATCAGTATCAGCCGGTACTTCTTCCAGAGATTGGTGTTCAGCCCCAAAAATCCTAATCAGAGCACCCTTAAATGTACAACTAAAACCACTCTATTATGATATCACTCTGTGATGTTACAGCTCAGGGCCTTTTCAAACACCCTCTGTGCATCATCAGCAAGCATGTTGAGTATAGCTTTCAAAGTGTTGTAAGTTGTGGTAAAAGATAGGGCCATTGTTACTGGGATTCCAAGTATTGGAATGAATCTAGTCCCCTCCTCTGCTGCCATTAATGCAACTGTGCCTGCGAATTCAGTTAACAACTTGAGGATAAGATCAGGGGTTATTTTGTGTGCAGCCAGTTGTGAAGTGATGACAGCCATCAAATCATTAAATGGCACACCTGTGTTTTCAGCCAGACTCTTCAGTGATTTGGTATCAAGACCAAAACCAACTACGCATTGTGTGACAACACCAGCCAGCAAAGCTCCATCAACACCAATAGAAAGTCCAGGAACTGGTACAGCTGCTACAAGTGCTGAAAGAGTAGCATGATACTTTATGTTGGCCTGGAAAGCCTCTTTCTTCTTGTTGATAATCCCCAGGCTGATGTTGGACATGGCAAACAGCAGAGCGTTCCTCTTGGGTTCAGGAAGTTCTCTCTCAGTGTCTCGTGTAAGAGACTGAAGTCATGCAGGTGGAGCTCAAAGTTGGACACCAGGAAGACCTGTGGAGACTGAATACCTAGTTTCTGAAGACCTGTGTCACAAAAGGAATAAATGGTGCAATTATTAGTTTTATAAAATGATGAAACCATGAGATTGTTTGTTTATTTTTATAAATACTCAATAATATGCACTTTTCAGTTTAGATGTTGTTTTGCGTCTCATTTTGTTTCTCACCAGTCCTGTAATCTCCTGTGCTTTCCTTTTTCTAGGTGGGTGAATTTAATAACAACTTTGAAACTAATAACAGCTTTTATTGTGAAAGTGAGACGCCTGCATTGGGTGACTTAATGTTGCTGTTGCTTCAACTGAACATTCCTCCAAATAGAATTTCTGCACAACACCAAGCCACTGAGCCTGAGCTATGTGATTTGGAAGAAGAAGAAAAAAAGAGTCTTTCATGTTTTTGTTTAGCCTAGAATTGTCATTTTTACCTAAATAATGTTGTGTATATGCACACATATTGTAAATTGCCTCATTAAAGAGAAATGCCATTTCAACTGTTGATGACAACAACACATCAATACATGTGTAAAATGTAGCTAATGTTCTACTTTTTTCTACAATACTTCACAATTTTCAGCAATTCTACCTTTTCATACAAATTTCTACAGTATTATACAACATTGTACCACTTCATACTATTTTACTCACACACACACACACACACACAGACAGACTTTTTCTGCAAATTCTTGACCATTCATTCTCATAGTTTTATGCATATCCTGCAGTACATTCAGCAGATTTCGGAAAGCACTTCAGCCATTAGCATTCACACTGTATTTTCGCAGGAAATGCAATTTTCTAGTTAGTGTGAATGCTGACAAGCATTCACACTATTGTTCTTCTAATCTTTATTATTAGTGTGAATGCTGACAAGCATTCACACTATTGTTCTTCTAATCTTTATTATTATTATTTTTCTTCTTCCGTGCATCCCTACTACTCCCACAAATTATGTCCCACAAAAATAAAACTTATATCACTAGATTCAGCTCGTTGAAGACATGTGTGCTTGTATTTTACTTATTTCTACAATTAACATTTTACAAATTATTCAACTTTTTCTACAAAGATTTTCCCATTTGAAATGCATTGGACAAACTTCAAATCTTTCTACAAACCTTCTACAAACTTTCTACAATTTAAACCACTTCTACTACCACTACAGACTTCATACAAATTTCAAATTGTACACAAGACTTTAAACTATTAAACTCGTATTTAACTTTTTGACAAATCTTTTACCGTTTTTAAAATATCCAACCTCAAAGTTGAGCAAATTTTCACTCAGGGGCCAACTGACATTCTAGGTGCACCTAACTGCTAGGGCCTGGCAGTTGGGCCTGGTTGCTTGGCAACCTCAAGTCAGAGGGGGGAGAGGCTGTTCTCACTGTTTCTTCAGCTAATGTTCTACTTTTTTCTACAATATTTCACAGTTTTCAGCAATTCTACCTTTTCATACAAATTTCTACAGTATTATACAACATTGTACCACTTCATACTATTTTACCATTTCATTCAATACTCTACAATTCTACCTTTTCATACACATTTCTACAGTATTATACAACATTGTACCACTTCATACTATTCTACCATTTCATTCAATACTCTACAATTCTACCTTTTCATACAATTTTCTACAGTATTATACAACATTGTACCACTTCATACTATTCTTCTCACACACACACACACACACACACACACACACACACACACACAAACAGACAGACTTTTTCTGCAAATTCTTGACCATTCATTATCATAGTTTTATGCATATCCTGCAGTACATTCAGCAGATTTCGGAAATCACTTCAGCCATTAGCATTCACACTGTATTTTCGCAGGAAATGCAATTTTCTAGTTATTTTTCTTCTTCCGTGCCGCCCTACTACTCCCACAAATTTTGTCCCACAAAAATAAAACTTATATCACTAGATTCAGCTCGTTGAAGACATGTGTGCTTGTATTTTACTTATTTCTACTATTAATATTTTACAAATTATTCAACTTTTTCTACAAATATGTTTTTCCCATTTGAAATACATTGTACAAACTTCAAATCTTTCTACAAACTTTCTACAAACATTCTACAATTTAAACCACTTCTACTACTACTACAGACTTCATACAAATTTCAAATTGTACACAAGACTTTAAACTATTAAACTTGTATTTAACTTTTTTACAAATCTTTTACCGTTTTTAAAATATCCGACCTCAAAGTTGAGCAAATTTTCACTCAGGGGCCAACTGACATTCTAGGTGCACCTAACTGCCAGGGCCTGGCAGTTGGGCCTGGTTGCTTGGCAACCTCAAGCCAGAGGGGGGAGAGGCTGTTCTCACTGTTTCTTCAGCTGATGTTCTACTTTTTTCTACAATATTTCACAGTTTTCAACAATTCTACCTTTTCATACAAATTTCTACAGTATTATACAACATTGTACCACTTCATACTATTTTACCATTTCATTCAATACTCTACAATTCTACCTTTTCATACACATTTCTACAGTATTATACAACATTGTACCACTTCATACTATTCTACCATTTCATTCAATACTCTACAATTCTACCTTTTCATACAATTTTCTACAGTATTATACAACATTGTACCACTTCATACTATTCTACTCACACACACACACACACACACACACACACACACAAACAGACAGACTTTTTCTGCAAATTCTTGACCATTCATTATCATAGTTTTATGCATATCCTGCAGTACATTCAGCAGATTTCGGAAATCACTTCAGCCATTAGCATTCACACTGTATTTTCGCAGGAAATGCAATTTTTCTAGTTATTATTTTTCTTCTTCCGTGCATCCCTACTACTCCCACAAATTTTGTCCCACAAAAATAAAACTTATATCACTAGATTCAGCTCGTTGAAGACATGTGTGCTTGTATTTTACTTATTTCTACTATTAATATTTTACAAATTATTCAACTTTTTCTACAAATATGTTTTTCCCATTTGAAATACATTGTACAAACTTCAAATCTTTCTACAAACTTTCTACAAACATTCTACAATTTAAACCACTTCTACTACTACTACAGACTTCATACAAATTTCAAATTGTACACAAGACTTTAAACTATTAAACTTGTATTTAACTTTTTGACAAATCTTTTACCGTTTTTAAAATATCCAACCTCAAAGTTGAGCAAATTTTCACTCAGGGGCCAACTGACATTCTAGGTGCACCTAACTGCCAGGGCCTGGCAGTTGGGCCTGGTTGCTTGGCAACCTCAAGCCAGAGGGGGGAGAGGCTGTTCTCACTGTTTCTTCAGCTAATGTTCGACTTTTTTCTACAATACTTCACAATTTTCAGCAATTCTACCTTTTCATACAAATTTCTACAGTATTATACAACATTGTACCACTTCATACTATTCTCCCATTTCATTCAATATTCTACAATTCTATCTTTTCATACAAATTTCTACAGTATTATACAACATTGTACCACTTCATACTATTCTCCCATTCCATTTAATATTCTACAATTCTACCTTTTCATACAAATTTCTACAGTATTATACAACATTGTACCACTTCATACTATTCTACCATTTCATTCAATATTCTACAATTCTGCCTTTTCAAACAAATTTCTACAGTATTATACAACATTGTACCGCTTCATACTATTCTACTCTCTCTCTCTCACACACACACACACACACATCTATCTATCTATCTAGCCATACAAATTTCTACAGTATACAGCATTGTACGGCTTCATACTATTCTACTCACACACAGACAGACAGACAGACAGACACAGACACACACCCCCACACATTTCACACCTTATTACAATATTCTCCCATTTCATTCAATATTCTACAATTTCATACAAATTTCTACAGTATTATACAACATTGTACCACTTCATACTATTCTGCTCACACACACTCACACACACACACACACACACACACACACACACACACACACAGACACACACATTTCACACCTTATTACAATATTCTCCTATTTCATTCAATATTCTACAATTTCATACAAATTTCTACAGTATTATACAACATTGTACCACTTCATACTATTCTGCTCACACACACTCACACACACACACACACACACACACACACACACACACACACACACACACAGACTGACTGTTTCTGCAAATTCTTGACCATTCATTCTCATAGTTTTATGCATATCCTGCAGTACATTCAGCAGATTTCGGAAATCACTTCAGCCATTAGCATTCACACTGTATTTTCGCAGGAAATGCAATTTTCTAGTTAAAGTTATTATTCTTCTTCCATACATTTTTCAGCATGTTTCAGCTCCTTCAAATTTTCAGCCACAAAAACCATTCAACTATCAAAATGTTCAGCTTTTTAAGGACATGTGTGCTTGTATTTTTTTTATACTTTTTGAAATATTCAGCTTTTTCTGCCAAAATTTTCCCATTCATCCTTATGGGGAATTTTTCAAATTTCATTCTTCAACTACTTCAGCATACGTTCAGCTATAGAAACCATTCAACTATTAAAATGTTCAGCTTTTTCAGCTCTTTCAGCCTTGTACTTTTCAGTTTTTTAACTTTTCAGCTTTTTAAAATATTCAGCTTTTTCAAAAAAAAAATTTAACATTGAAGTAAATGGGACAATCTTAAAATCATCTTCAAAACTCCTCGACTTTCAAACTCTTCTTGATCCTCATACTTTGAGCTAGAGACACCATTCCAACTTTAAAATACTCAGAAGACCTTGAACTATTGGGCTTGCAGGCTTTCCGAACTACCTCAGTGACTTCTGAATCAGCCTCTGCTTCCTCTACGGAAGGCATGTCATTGGGATTTAGGAGATCCTCGAAGTATTCCTTCCACCGCCCAACAATGTCCCCAGATGAGGTCAACAGCTGCCCATCTCATCACTGAAGGCTTTACATTAAACCTGCAGGCTTATTGTAAAGCCTTCACTTTCCCGCAAGTCTTTACTTTCACTTACTCACTCCAACAGAAACAAACTTTGAAACAAACATCCTGTAATAAAATCAAACGATATCAGCAGACAGCTGCTGCCAATACAAAAGAGCATCTTCGTTTTTTTCCTTATTGGTTAGAGTTGATACACTTTCACTTTCTTCTGCAGTCTGGTATTTATGCACTTTGTGTTCACTCCAGCATGCTACACAAGAAAAACAATCAAATGTATACGTTTACACTTCAACTTAAATATCACATCTGTCCATCTCCTCCACTGAGGGCTGCCACACGTCAACTTTAATTTATCTAATGTGATTTTTTTTTTAAGTTGTTTTTGAGCTTCTTCTTTTTCTTTTTCATCTTTCACAATTTGGAGAATTGTATTCAATAATTCAAAATCATTTTATCAGATTTATTCAAGTATGAGTTTTGGGCACTTTTTACATCACTGTACACACACACACACACACACACACACACACACACACACACACATACTTATATCAAAGGCTTCAACTTCCCTGAAGTTCATACTTTCACTTTACTGTTTACTTTAACAGCGAAGAAAATCCCCAACTGTGTGTGGAAATAACTTCAGTTACGCCCGACAATGATTAACGGTTAACGGTTTGTAGACAACTTGTGCAGCTGCACATGGAGACATGAAAATCACAACAGACAGCCAAGTATTAACAAATCATATTGGAGCTTTTATTTTATGTGAATTTAAATAAAATGAAAACAAGACAGGCTTTAATTTTAATCAATTTGTTAATCAGTTAACTTCCATCATGCTCCATCAAATTTTCTTCTACTTTGGTTTATAAAATCGTACTTTGCTGGGGCTCACGTCACATGCAGTCATGGACTGGTTATAGTGGGACAGACATGCTGGGTGTACTGGTTACAAGCTTTCTCAGGTTTTCAAAACTCTCACACATGGACTTCAGAGCTGCTCTTGTGTTAAGGGAACTTCATCTTTGTTTGAACAAAGAGTTTGAGTTCTGAGTTTGAACTCGACTGACTGTGAATGTTTATCTCCTGTGACGAACGCAGCGTCTGGTCTGTCATATATAGGAAATAAAACATGATCTGCTGACTGCAAAGATTTGCTTCAGAGTAATGAATAACAGGAACTTTTATAGAAATGTATTCAATGTAAGTGTGGTGGAGTCAAAAGTACAATATCAGTCATATTCTTTTTGAGCATTTTAGGAAACATTTGGGATAATGTAAGTAATCAACTCAGCAAAATATATATCAATGTCTTAGTTGTTTCTGAGACAATTAATGCAGAATTAATACATATTATGGCATTAAAAAGGTACAGCAGTACTTTTTACTTTTGCTTTTCTTTACAATAACCGCTCACTGTTTGGCCCCTCTGTTTAAAGCTGTGGTTAAGCTGTTTTCATACTTTCACTTTCTTCTCCCGTCTTGTATTTATAGGCCCTGGTGTTGTTCACCCCAGCAGCTGAACTCAGTGCACGCAGCACACAACTTCACCTGTTAACAAAGTGACCTCACTCGGGTAAGTAAACCATCATGTGAGATTTATTATGCAAACTAAATGTATACATGCTGGTTTGAATTTTAAATATACAATAGTGCAGTATTTAACATTTATTGATATTTTTCAATTCAAATCTGACTCACAGCAGATGATGAAGGAGCTTCACTTGCACAATATTGCTGAATGATATGTTCATTACCACAGTTAGTTTTATTCCTCTTGAGGTCGTTCTCACAGAAAAACTCTGGTTTTAATCTGCTGCTGACATTTCCTCTTTGTCTTTCAGGGTAAACTTATTTTCCTGAAGATGGCCGGTAAGCAAACATAATCTTCAAGAATAAGTTCACTGTCCTCTAAAAAATCTAGTATATTGAGGAGACAGATCGCCTGCTAAATAAACTTATAGGATAGGCTCCAGCCCCATCTGTGACTCTGAAACAGATAAGCGGTTTCAGATAATGGATGGATGGACATATAGTATTATGTCAACAGGTGCGGGTACTGTAGCTGTAGACTGCAGAAGGCTCTATCGCCACTGGTGGTCTTCGTCCCGCCTGTATGAGCAAAAACAAATCAAAACATTTCTTACTTTTTATAAGGTCCGAAATTAACATTTACGTACTGTAGAGGACAAATTCGACCTGTTTTGATATTTGAAAGCAATAAAAACACCCTAAATTACATTCTTTAAGCCTGAAATTTCATGACTTTTCCATAGTAAGTATTGTTTTTCTCTGCAGTGTTTGTTAGAAATTTGCAGACCAGTTTAATGTTTTGTTGTATGAGTGATGCTCTTGGTGCAGAGTTGATAGTGTAATGTTAGTTTGTTTGTTAGTTCTCCTGTTTTAACAACACAAGATCATAATATCGTGTGTTTGTTAATGAATTTTCTCTACAAACGAAAAGAAAACACTCTCTACTCTCTGTAGCATCATGAAGGAGTAATCACTCATATATTTATGATTGCAAAATACATCTGGGGTTCAATTTTTGGTACAGTGTATAATTATAAAGGGTCAGAAATGACCTGATCCACACAGTGAAAGACAGAATATATGCAGAAAATAAGGGTTAAAAAACTCCATACTAAGCTTAAGCCTTATAGGTAAATCAATTCAATTATTTGCCTTTGCATTATTTTCTGTTCACAATAATTGTTTATTAAATAAGTAAATCACTTTTTCAGAAGGAGCGATACTGAAATATTCTAGTGGAGATGATGGAAGATTGTAAAAATTGTACCTAAATATGTTTTTTTTCTCTGTCTTTCTTTCAGACCCCATCAATGTATGTAAGTAAATTACTAAATACTTTTTACTTTTTTTTATAGTAAAATATTGGTGGGACTGAAGTTGAAGCTGTTATGTTATGATTTGGAAACAATGCCATGAGATATCAAGTCAAAATATTCACGTGAAATTTATTATAAAAACAAATTAAAGTTGTACAACATGAGAACAAAGTAAACAGGTGAACATAAGGGATTATTGAACGAACCTCTATTTCAGTTTATGTGTCATCAATAATGATGACTTCTGAGACAGATTACTTTCACTAAACTTGTACTTAATCTATATCTTCAGTGACTGAACGTTAAACAGAGAGCTGACAGATCTCAGTGCAGGAAAACAAAAAAAATCCCCAAACTTGTTTGTGTTAAGTGTTGAAGTACCTTCATGCTATATAATCCATGAGTGTATGTTCACATGTGTAACAAAGACAAAATGTCCATTCTGTTAATCTGTTATTATAACACTGAAGACATGTTTCATGTTACTTTTATGTTTTTTTAAAATGACTAAAAAATCTAAATAAGCAAATAACAGAGTTTCCCTTTTCTTTCTTTCAAACACAGACCAACTTGGTAAGTAAATTCCTTTTGAAATGATTTTGTCCACCTGGATCAGCCCTGAGATTGTCACTCTAACCAGACAGATTCGATTGAATACATCATCAGATGCTCTTCAGTGGACTGATATCTCAAATGTTTTTCTGTAATCAAATTGTTGAATCTGTAACAACCTCAAAATACTACTTTCTTTCCAAAGTTATTCTCTTGTGCAGCTTTTTCCCCACCAAAATATCACAACATCCTTGAAATCTCCAGATCACAAAACCTTTGTCACTGATGATGTCGTTCTCTAGACTTTGAGTTGAAATGTAATGTCTCTGTTGCAGCCCTGGGACCAGCGGGAACAGTCGTGGACAAAGCCTTAGAACTTCTGCCAGAAGCTGAGGCCAAAGCTTCGACTGATGTGGATCATTCTCATCAGGAAGATGGTGTGTTTGCTCTTGACGCCAAAGGGCCTAACGCCAGTGCAGAAGCTGGAGTCTCTGGGAAGTCTCGCAGTGTCAAAGCCATCGCCAGAGCAGAAGTGGCCAGTGTTGCAGGTTCAATTGGCCCGGTGACAGGCACACTCGGTCTATCTGCAGATACCGGCGCCAGCATCAGTCCAACACAACTAGAGGCAAAGGTGCTCGGAACAGGCGTCTCCTTCGGTCGTGAAATGGGCATTTCTGTGCTTGGCACTGGGTTTAAATTTAAATTGTGGTAACCTGTGGCTTTGTGCCAAACAGGTCTTTGTACCTTCGTTTTCAGCAATGAATCAATGAAAGAATTTCACATTTTTAACTGAAACCTGTTTTTGTGGCAGTGTTTGTCTTCAATGCAGATAATAAATGTGAAATAGAAAAAAAAAATGTCAGTGTCTACTGCTTTCAGATATATATATATATATTTATAGTCGTACCAAACTGTACAGCGTCAGCAGCCACTGTAGACAACTTTTTTCTGTGACTGTAGCACAAAGGATTCAAACCTAGTTTTGTGCTTAAAACCATTGTGTTTTAAAAAATGAGGATAAATCTACCTTGTTTTACCTTGCAATGTAAAACTGTGTGTGTACCAGTGGAGGCAGGTCCATAGAAGCGGAGGAGGCTTTTTTAAGAGGCAAGAGGGATAAATAATTGGTTGAAATAAAACATAAACAAATCTCAGCATCATTCATACAATATTTTTCTAGACAAGCTGTATTTTTTCAGCTGTTCTTTTTTTTTTTTTTTTATTAAGTATTTTTTGGGCCTTTTATGGCTTTATTGACAGAACAGTTGAAGATGTGACAGGAAATGGGGTGAGAGAGAGGGGGAATGACAGGCAGCAAATGGTCCCCAGGCTGGGACTCGAACCCCGGGCCACTGCAGCAAGGACAAAGTCTCTGCACATGGGACACCTGCTCAACCAACTGAGCTAAATGGCGCCCCCAGCTGTTCTTTTACATTTTAAAACAAGTCCCCATCTACTCAACTTGTTTAGGAGAATGCTCTGAGAATGCCCTTCCATCGACATGATGGTTTGTAGATTATGACTGAATTCAAACTATTTGGGTGAATTTATCCTTTAATTTAGGACTGGAATTGACTTGACTCGCCCAAGAAAAAGTACATGGAAATGACTTGAGTCACGTGTCTGGTTCCTGTTGTGGAGAAATAAAAAGAGAAGGTCCAAGATAATAAAATAAAATGATGGAAGCGGTAATGACAAAGAAATATAATATAAACAAACACGAGAAGATTTAAATATTCAATCATTTAGATATAAGCATGTTATTGGTGCAGGCATAGAAAGTAATAAAAAAAATTCTAACAATATTTCATAAAAATATGATGAAATTAGATTAATGTGGACAACAGCTTGACAATATAAATAGACGTGTTATAAATAAATAAGTGCATCTACAATAAGATAAGATAAAATAAGATAAGTGTCATAAGAATAGAACAGAATAGAATAGTACTCTATTTGCCTTTTACATACAGCTTGGTCTCCGTGGTTTCATTCACAGAGAATAAAAAGGACATTACATTTTAATCATATTCATTATAATTAAAATAACACACACACACACACACACATTTTCATCCCAGTTTGGAACGGCATCCATTTTGGCGTTATTTAGTTCCACCTGCTGGCCACCAGGGGGAACTACATTGACGTTACAACCCGGTGTGACGTATGTTCCTGTGACGCGCAGAAATTTTAAACTATCGTCCTTCTCAGTGATGGCGGCTTCGTTTCGTTCTCTCCCTGCAACCTGTAATAACAAATGGTACTACACCCGACAACAGATCGACAACAGCCCATCTCGGCGAGCTGGACTTGATCCGGACAAGGAACTGTCCTACAGACAACAGGCAGCGAACCTGCTCCAGGACATGGGACAGCGGCTCAATGTGTATCTTTTTCGCCGAGGGACGGCTAGCCTCTCAGCTAGCCACCGTTAGCTTGTTAGCTAGCGAAGTTTAGCTCCGCATGAAGCCGGTTCGACCGAGAGCAAGGCTGGTGGTTGTTTCTGTGTTTCGCTCGAAGGCCTTGGGCTTGTTTTTGTGTTTCCCGTCTGTTTCACACGGTGGTTTGTGAGTTTACGGTGGTACCGTTAGCAGGCTAACGGTGTTCCGACAGCGGCGTAGTAGGCTAACCTGAAGGCCTGTGTGGTCGGCGGGCCCACAGGACGTTAGCATTAGCTTTACCTCTTACTGTTAGTGTTAGGAAAGAAAATGCCTAGAGTGGAACAACCTTCCTTAGACAATATGTTTAAGTGTGTTTGTGAGTACGTGTTTTACCTAAACAGTCAACCCATGTCATGTGTTATTTCTAAATCACCGCCTTCTTCTCACCTCTGTGAATTGTGTGAAGCTAGCAGGGGTTTAAACTTTGTTGTTCTGCCACTGATGTGGTAAAAGCTGACCTGATATTGATTTCCATTAGTCATTAGCGGACTCAAAGCTCTTTTAATCATGTTATTAAACATGCGGATTAATAACCCCACTCGTATTCACAACAACAACTACTACAGGTGTTTTGATCTGTACTGTTTGCTACATTGTCCTTAACCACCATGTTTCAGGTCCCAACTTACAATTAATACAGCCATTGTGTACATGCATCGATTCTACATGGTCCAATCATTCACCAGGTTTCACAGAAATGTAAGTATTGTTTATCCAGCTTACCGGAAGTCCCTAATTGAAACTGTCTTGTGCTTATGTCATTCAACTCGTGGATTTACCTCGCTCTCCCTTCACCAGGTTATTTCTCCTGCTGCGCTCTTCCTCGCTGCAAAGGTTGAGGAGCAGCCCCGTAAGCTGGAACATGTTATAAAGGTGGCCCATGCATGCCTCAATCCTCAGGATCCTTCTCCAGATGTACGCAGTGATGTAAGTGTTGGGCTGTAGTGGAAATTGCCTACAATTGTGCTCCTTCTCCTCCTGCGTTTACCTGTTAGGGTAGTGGTTATATTTCCACGACATTATTTGACGAATAAAATGTGCTTTGACTTTAGACGCAGGCACTTTCTAAGTTGCTAAATTGTTTTTATATGACATTGATCCTCACAGTTTCCTTCTCCTAGAATGTATGATTTTCTAACAGCAGCTGATGCTTTTGAATTGTAATGTATCTTGGCTTAAAGCTACACAACTCTTGTATTTTTCTTTCCTTACTCCTCCTTTTCACATTGCATTTTGAACTGGGTGTAACTATGCTTTATGAGTTTTTCAGTTTTGAGCTGTTGCACTTCAGATGTTGACACTGTTGGCTACATCTTTTGAGAGCTCAATTGACTAAATGCATTCAAGTGTTTGTGTGTCACCCAGCTGTTGTGATGTTTGGCAGTTGTAAAACGACTGCATGTAGCGTTAATTGTCTCAGTACTTGGCTGTTTAGGCTTCGTCAGATCTACATGAAAGGTGGGTTTGATGTGTTAAACAAAGGTAAGAGGCATCCCAGTGAGTAACGTGCCTGTCCTCTCAACCTCAGGCCTACCTGCAACAAGCCCAAGACCTGGTCATTCTTGAGAGCATAATACTCCAGACCTTGGGTAAGTTGGGAAGGAAGAACTGGGTCCCTTGATTTCCCTCCAGAAACACATGTGATTATAAAAAAAAAATAGTACTAACCTGTTTTACTTTCGTCCACAGAAAATCTGTATGTGATTGGCAGCACTGGAAAGAGACATTCACGCCTCATATTAGCTCCCTTACTCATTTGTTCCTTTTTTGTATTGTGTCGTTAACTTTGTGCATTTCCCTCCTTTTTCTTGCCATCTATTTGAAGACTGATGAATTGCAGCGTTAACACAAACAATGGCCATTGCACGCTCGCTATAACCTGCTTAATCCTTTCCCGTGCATTCAAGCTTGGAAATAGACGGCTGAAGAAGAGAACATTGGCGTACATTGAAAAAAGCAAAATTGTTTTTTTTTTTTTTTTTCAAAGAGTCAATGTCGAACACTAAAGCAAGAGTTGGGAAATGACTTATAATTTTATGTTTTTCACGTCCATCTGGTGTTTTCAAGTCGTCCAGGATGTTATTGGAAGACCCCATGCAAAATAATATTCCACGTTATTCTTCGCAACACATAGTTTGTTATAACAGAATCCATTTTCTTATTTTCAGGGACCTTTCTTAACTTTATCATGGAAATTGGATGGAAAGAAATCTATGTGCTGCATGTATTTGTTTCATTTATCAAACATCTCTCTCTTTGTCCCTTTTTATTACAGCTTTTGAAATCACCATTGACCACCCGCATACTCATGTTGTCAAGTGCACTCAGCTTGTCAGAGGTGAGCATCAACTCTTCAATTTTGATAAATTCTGTTTGGATTTTGTTTATCTATTGTACCTTTGCAAATTGGATACAAAATGTGCAGATTTTAAGTGTGTTTTTTTGTTTTGTTGTTGTTCCAGCGAGTAAGGATTTGGCTCAAACGTCATACTTTATGGCTACAAACAGGTATATTCACAGTTCACTATGAAACTTGAGATTCTGTGTTTTTTGCTCGGCTCCATTAAAATTCTCTAACTCAATATACTGAATGTCTGTTCTCTCTCCCCCTGTTTCTGTTTTTATTTCTTGCCGGAACGTATCCTGCCACGTAGTCTGCACTTGACCACGTTCTGCCTGCAGTATAGTCCACCCGTCGTGGCCTGTGTGTGCATCCATCTCGCCTGCAAATGGTCCAACTGGGAGATCCCTGTGTCCACGGATGGCAAACACTGGTGGGAGTATGTTGATCCCACAGTTACCCTCGAGCTGCTGGATGGTATGTGCTGTAAATTACCTCATAATTAGGTCCATTCCAAGCAGGAAAAATGTGTTGGGCTGATAAGTCATACACCACTTAAATATTAGGACTCAAAATATTTAACTTTGCCTGTTTTTCTTTCGCCCGCTTCTTCATAATTTCTTTCAGAGCTCACACATGAGTTCCTGCAGATTTTGGAGAAAACACCCAGCCGGTTGAAACGGATTCGCAACTGGAAGGTACACATTTTTCGCGTTGCTTCTTTTTGATATACAAGTTCAGCCAAGACATCCTGCTTAGGTGTATTTTTGTTGACTGTCTGTTTTCCTTGCTCCCAGGCTGGAGGTCAGACACCGAAAGCCAAGCCAAAAGTCCAGGAGGAGGGTGACCAGAGGGACACCATGATGAGCATGATCTCCATGGCTTCATCAGAGAGCACCGTGGCAGGCCTGATGAGCCTCTCAGCTCCACCCTCTGCCTCTTCTTCCTCATCCTCGGGTGAAAAGGAGAAGGGTGCATCTGGCAGTGCTCAGACTTGGAGCGGAAAAGGTGCAGCTGTATCTGAGCAGCAGCAGCAGCAGCAACAACAGCAGCAGCAGCCCAACAACGAGGTTCATGCCCCAGCTAAGGTGTCGCTGAGTGAGTACCGTGCCAAGAACGCAGACGTCCTGGCCGCTCAGAAGAGGAAGCTGGAGAACATGGAGGCCAGTGTGAAGAGAGACTATGCCAACGCTGCCCAGGCTCTTATTGGTCAGCAGCAGAGGAAGGAGAAGCAGCAGCATCATCACCAGCAGTCCAGCTCCTCCTCCTCTGACATGTCGAATCCGTCCCCCATTATTCTGAAAATCCCCCTGGAGAAGGAGAGGCACGACAGGAGTTCTCTCAAAATGCGTTTCCCCCTAGCTGGAGGAGGAGGAGGCAGCGGGCACAGTGCCAGCGCCCGGGGTCAGGATCAGGACATCAAAGTCAGAATACGGGTGCCTGAGAAGCAAAGGGGGAGTTCAGGAGAGGAGGGCAAGAGCAGAGACAAACACAGGGAACGCTCTAACCACCACCACCATCATCACCACCACCATCACCATTCCTCCTCTAGCGGTACATCACTCTCCTCTTCACACAAACATTCATCTAGTTCCAGTGGGGCAGTAGGAAGCAGCAAAAAAGTCCCCAGTGACTCTTCTAGAACGGGCTCTTCATCCTCCTCTGCCTCACGTAAGAGGACGCACTCCCAAGACCCCACGGCAGGCTCTCACCCTGCCTCCAAAGCCAGCAAGTCGTCTAGGAACACCTACCAGCTACCGTCCCTGTCTTCCTCCTCTGGGCAAACTCTGGGGCACGGTCCTGACATTCTGCCCACACTGAGCCTTCCCCACCACCAAGGGAGTTTTTCACACTCTAAAGGCGACAAGACAGACACTAATGGGCACGGTGCGGCAGGCGGAGCCCAGTCGAACGAGTACCAGGACACTTTTGAAATGCTAAACTCACTTCTGAGTGCACAGGGGGTCCAGCCGTCCCAGCCGTCCATGTTTGACTACAGATCCCAATATGGGGACTACCGGTACAGTGGTGGCTCCAGAGGGAACAACTCTAGGCCCCCACCTCTGCCTTCAGATCCACCTCCCCCTCTGCCGCCGCTACCCAAATGAGTTCCAGATCGGGAGACGTATTATGTACATTGTACTTGACATCACAAACATACATATTATTACATAAAGTATTGTTTTTTGTTTGTTTTTTTTTTTTACTCACCAATCATTTTTAAAGGCAACAGTTTGACAGCAGCGAAATGTAGTGGTGAGATAAAAACATTTTTAACCTTTTTCTTTTTTCAGTTTGCTTGTGGGGCAATAATGAGGCTTTAAAAGCTTGAAAATGTGATAAAAAAAAAAAATTAACAGAAAAGTGTAGATAATGTTTTGCTCTTCTGTTCAGCTCAAATGAAATGTGATGACAGGACCTGGTATTTTTTACCATCACTGTTTTGGAAGAAGTCATCTTGAAATCATGAGGAAACTAAAAGATTTCCATCACGTACCTATTGGGTCTTCTTATCGACTTTTTATAATGTTTTTATAGTATGTTATTTATTGATTGAATGCTTTTAAAAAAAAAACATAGTCCCCTTTTCTACCTTTTTAAGGTTTCCCCTCTGTTTTCTTTTGAGCAAAGGGATGTTTCTTCATCAAGACTGTACAGGCTAGTTTGAGAGTGCATGTCTCCAAAGCCATCTTTTTAATATTTTTGTCTTTTTAAAAATATTTTTTTTCTTTTAACAGCCATAACCTAAGGAAAATAGGTGACTGCCCCCACCCCTGGTGTTCTATTTTATTTCCTGCATTATTTGGTAAACTTGTACAAAGACTGTAAAATGTTTAAAACAAACATGAAATATTTTTTACTTTTTGTTATAAAAAAAATTTGCTAAAAAAAAAAAGATGTAAATTAAAGAAGCGTGTACTTCTGTTTTTAGATTTTTGAGTGTTGCAGTCATTGTTTTAAATGGTTGTAAAATATTCATATTCAGTTCTCTGATTACACTAATGGACAGTTCATACCAACGATATACATCTGTAGTTTATCAAAGAGCTCAAAAAGCTCAAACATATCAACCTGGTATGGTCACAATGAAGGAAGGGCCAACAAAATATGTCATTGATCTGTCACTTGTTCATTAATGCAAACATGAAAAGGGCAAGATATGATATATTACGTTTAAGTGCTGTTGGAAAATGCAACATGCACCGTCAGAACAGTCGCCCTGAAACTGCCCCCAAAAAAGTTTTCCTGCCAGTGCTTTCTTTGTGGTGACCATATTGATCACAGTATATAATAAAGTATTCAAAAAAAAACACAATATCAAAGACTAATCAAATGCCATCTGTCTGTCATTTCATGTTATGGTTGACTTTCATTTATGCGTTTTCTTTGGTGATGTTTGAAATGTGTAAAACCCAGTGTACACCTGTCTGTTTATTTGACAGGTCTGATGTAATGTTTAAAGCGTTTCTTTTTACTCAATACCTTCAAACTACATTTGGTGGATATTCAGCTTCAGATTGTTGTTTATAATCCATCCACAAGCCATGATTCATCAGAAATGTTTGCACGTGTTCCTCAGCTGTAAATCATACACTGCAAGCAGGTTATCAAGATACCTCCACTACAAGGTCATAAGCATGAAGTATAATACTGTTTAATTAATTTGAATTGATGAAGAATTTGTGTTTGAGAAAATAGCGGAAGAGGTGCCATTTGTTGGCAAAAGAATCGGGTATCATCTGTACATTTAATTCAAAGTTTATGGTTTTGATTGTATAGTATTACTGCTTTCTTTTATCAGTTTTTTTAATCCAAAACTCATTTTAGGCAGTTCACAGTAATGCAGTACAACAAAGCAGCCATACAATTGTAAAATATTTTTGTTCCCATGATTATATGGAAGATACGCTGTCAGAGTACAGCTCTTTGCTCAGGCAGCAGAGGTTTTATTAGTTATTCAACTCTTGGTTTTAACAGGGAAACAGTAAATGCACTGAATATTTATCTCAGTAGGTTTGCCTACAATGCAAATGATGACAAAGTGTTACATGTATAATGCTTAGACTATTAGAACAGATGTCCGATATATCATTGCCATTTTTAAAAAAAAGAATACAAATGTTTTATCTGATCTGGACGAATCTTCCAATTTAAGTATTAACTTTATGCTGTGAGAAAGTCGTACAAAAGGACGCCCATTTCAAAACAAACCCACATGTGAGGAAAAATGGAAGAGTCATGCAACCTAACAATGCAAAATCACAAAGCTACAGCAAGTTTCATGTTTTTCACGTCTTGGTGGTTTTAGTGACACTCAGGTCTGGAAATGAAACGTTTTAGGATTCTTTTTTTTTTTTTTTTTTTCAGTTACAAGGTTATATGTGAACACTGTTCTTTTTGATATTATGTGGTTTCTTTATTCTCAATTAAAGTCAATAAATATTTTAAGAAAACGCTGATTGTGCTGCTTGTTTTGATGGAACTTCAGTGCTGCAGGATTGAGGGTGTTGAAGGAAATTGTAGCTGTGATTGGCAGCTAGATGGACCAATGAAATACCTTGTAGCTTAGCCAATCAGAGCTCTGGCTGGGAGGGCTCTGTCTTTTTCTGCAGTGGCTGTGGCAGTTATCGGGGAATGCAGGAAAACCGACGTAGTGCGCCTGCGGAGCAAGTCTCGGTTGGACGACAGACGGGAAGGTAAGCAGTTTTAAACAAAAGACGAGCATATGTTCGTTTTCTGGCACCGAGGCATTTCGGTGATGCCGAGAAAGACGACTGTATGTGGCCGTCGGTGAGCAGAACTCCCTTCGTAGCCGCAAATTGTTGAAAGTAGCGGTTGGTTAGCATCAGCAACGGCTAAACAAAGATGGCGACTCCGTAACTGAAAGAATGACGCAGTATAGAGAGGCGGGCTAAACATCGGTGTGGCGCCTGGTTGGATTCATTCAAGACGGAGAAATTCACTTATTCTACATTTTTATATGTAACAAAAACATCTTATCCTGAACGTCAGTAAGGCTTTAACCGCCTTTATACGTAGAAGTGGTGTTTATTTTCATAATGTGTATTAACTCGTAACAAAGTTGATCAGGGTCCAATCTGACATGCCACCTGATCCGGCACCGCCTGCTTTAACATTATTTGACAACTTACATTCATGTGGGATAGAGAGTGTTTGAAACATGGTGTTATCAGTGTAGGTAAACATAGTTATCTTAGTGTCCTGTGTGCTTAAAATCATTAACTTTTATACTTAAGTATTTCTGACCTTTGGACCCAGTTTATGGCTGAATAAGCCACGCGGATCTCTGAAATGTGGGCATGTGTAATCTTGTCTCAAAAGATCCTCTCACAGGACATTTCTTTGTTTTGTTTGTAAAATGTAGTTTGTGTACCTCCTGGCCTCCATATTACACTACTAGCTCGTTTATTCTGTCTATAAAATAACAAAAAACGTACAGAAGCGTTCCCTGTGTTTTCTCACAGCCCAAGGTGATAGTTTCAGAGGTCTTGTTCTGTCTGACCAGTTCTACACAAAAACAAGGATTTTCAGTTAAATGTCAAGAATATTCACAAAACACAAAATTAAAAATTCAGATAGTTCACACGGAATAAACAATCAAGTGAAAAACTAAAATATCCCTAACTAGTTTTGAGTAGTGTAGAACTCCTCACATCCAAGAAGCATAATTGTGGGAATGTCTGGCAGTTTTGTGCCAATTTCTGTAAAGTGTAAGAATTTGATATAAGATGTCCGTTTTTATTTAATTTGTGTGTTTGTTTGTTTTTATCTGACCTATATCACAAATCCAAAGATGGTCACTTTACTGTCATGTTGGGCAGAGAAAAGCAGAAAATCCAAAAAGTGTTTGCTATTTTTTTCTCTCAAATCAAATTATTAACCAATTATCAGAATAGATGATTGGACTGTTGTTCTGTCAGTCAGCTAATCAATTAATAGACTAATTGTTCCAGTGCTTATTATTCTTGCAGACAATGAACAGGATACGAATCCACGTTTTGCCTTCGAGTCGGAACCGGGTGGCCCAGACACCCCGTCCTCAGGAGCCCCAGGCCTGCGCCTTCACCCAGCGACCGTGCTCTCAGCCCCGCCTAGAAGGCCTGGAGTTTTGCATCAAACACATTTTGGAGGACAAGAACGCCCCATACAAGCAGTGCAGCTATGTCTCGGCTAAGAACGGCAAGCGCTGTCCCAACGCTTCACCGAAGGTCGAGAGGAAAGATGGGTGAGTTGAAAGTTTAGAAATTAGACCTCAGCTTTATTTATGTCTTGTTATGAAAGTTAATTTCCAGGTGGACAGGGAACGCAATCACTAGACTTCTAGTAACAACCTTACCAGCGTTCTAATATTTCTTCTCCAATTACTGTTTTTCTAGAGTAACGTTCTGTGCAGAGCATGCTCGCAGGAATGCCATGGCTCTCCGAGCTCAGATGAGGAAGCCGCTTTCTGGTCCGACCCCTGAGGTACTGTTGTCTCAGCTAAGTGGTTACAACCGTGCAGAGGCACACGGCGTCGAAGGAGGCCGCTCTGAAGCTAACCGTATTCTAGGTAAGTCTTCTTTAGGCTGAAATATATGTGCATCATTATTGCAGTTAATCTCATGTACAGTGACTTATATATTATGGTAGAGGTAGAATGATGGTGGACATTTTTCTTGCAGTGTATTTGAACAAGTTTGTACATTATTGTAATGTTTAATTGCACCCCCCCACGACAGATGAGGACAGTCTCAGTGAAGAGGAGCAGGGTCCCTTGGTATTAGACCAGACATGGAGAGGAGACCCTGACAGTGATGCAGACAGCATTGACAGTGATCACGAGGATCCACTGAAGTAGGTTGAATTATCTGACCATCTCTTGCTTTTATTTTTAGCTCACATTGCTGCGTTATTAAGGATCCTGCTGGTTTTCTTGCAAGGCTTCTCCTACTCAGTTCCTACGACTTGCATCTATCGTTTTTTGGTTGACAAAAGCCTTTATGTCAACTGATGGGCACCTTCTTCCCGTGCAAAAACGGCTTAAATGTTGGAATTTTTGTTGGTGGACATAAAGAGGAAGAGAGTTCGTGGTAGAGTCATGTTGTCAGCTGACCTCCCATGTCTACACACCCCTCGGTGCCATGGTAGTCCACTGGACAACTAGAGGGAAGTCAGTGGGCCACGATGATTTTACTGTTTAATCACAACACAAATGAGACAAGAATTCGCCGTCTAGCGTGCCGTTTTCCTAGCTGTATGTTCAGTGGTTTTCTGGTGTGAATGGGTTGCGTGTGTTTTTCTAGCAGTACATTTGTAAGCTTCACTCAGAGCTACACAGTTTGAGTCCAATGTAGACAACAAAACCAGTCAGAGACGGAGTAGGGCAAGTCTTGTGAGTAAACCAGTGGCAGCCATAATAACGGCACATTGTTACGTTATTAGTGTGTTGTTGGATGCTACTCAGACATTCATCAGTAATTGCCATGTCCCAGTTGAAACTACAGACTTATCCTGAGCGGGTTTTGTGTTTGTAGTGTGTTCACACAGGAAAATCAAAAGTCAGAAGCAAACCTCTTGATTTTTGAGTGTTCTGCTGATGTTCAGCATTGTCCAATAATGTGATGCACAAAGAGAAACGAAAAATCTCTGAAGTTTAACATGCAGTGACTTTCTAAATGTATGTATGATTTCTTGCATAGCTGTAACATGGCTCCTCTCCAATGAGTATGTATTGTTTTGTTTTTGCAGACATGCTGGAGTGTACACAGCAGAGGAGGTGGCGCTCATCACTCGAGAAAAACTCATTAGACTTCAGTCGCTCTACATCGACCAGTTCAAACGCCTGCAGCACCTGCTTAAGGAGAAAAAGCGCCGATACCTTCACAACCGCAAAATGGAGCATGAAACTCTTGGTAAATACATGACCATTTAGTTACTAACTAACTGTTTCTGCTTTGTTTACTTTGTAATAAATTGTTTTATGTCCACAAGGCCTCACAGCCCTCAGCAATATTTGTGTTTGTTTATGTTGCTGTCAGGGAGCAGTCTGCTGACAGGACCTGAAGGCCTGTCCATGAAGGAGAGGGAGAACCTGAAGAAGCTCAAAGCTCTGCGCCGATACCGTCGTCGGTACGGTGTGGAAGCCCTGCTGCACCGGCAGCTTAGGGAGAGGAGGCAAGCTGTGACCGAAGGAGCTCCTCAGGTGAGACCCTTTCACAATAGAAAGTAGTAAAACTTAATAAGCATTTGAAAAAATGTTTAAGGGTCAGTTTACCAAAAAATACAAATTGTTTCATTTGCACCTAATGGTTTAGAGACATGATGTATACAATGATGGAGATACTCAGTGTGCATGTGGATTTAAACTCTAGGGCACTTTGTTTTCCCTGAAACTACCTGGTTACAGTTTCCCAGCTTGAACAGTTTTCACTGGAACTGAATTACTCGTGAAAAAATCGTCCCCAATGAAAACTGTAACGGCACAGGGCCCACAGTTTGCCTACAGCTGCTCTATGTAATATATTCTGTGAAACACTGTTTCTGCAACTAGATGATAGTAGATACAGATATTTAGGTTTGCTTCTGAGGTTTTTCTTCTTTCAGAACTGAGTACCACAGACAAAATGGCATACTCTTTCATTGTACTGCGGTGAAGGCTGAAATCTCAAAATCTATTTTTATATGTAGAAACTACTAGATGTGAGATTTCTCATAGATTCATGCCATAGAATCCAGTGTGGTAGAGCAGAGCCAAAACGTAAAGGATGAGAGGAGAAAACGCCCTGTTTAACAAAAAAACAACAAAAAAAACCATGATTCATTTCATACATATGTGAGCCTTTATCCATGAAATGTTGCAGGGCAGTTGTGTCCTCAAGTATGTTTATTACAGTGAAAGAAGGATGAGACTTATTTTTGGTTTTGACTTTATGCTCCACATATTTGAGTGCTGCAGAAATCCCATCACATGAAACACATCTGGAAGATGAGAATGCCTGGAAAAGATTCACTTTTTTATTTTTTTAGGCTTTTTTGTTAGTTGATGGCATCCAGGGATGATTATGTTCTTTATAGATGAAAATCCTTTTAAAGGAAATAATGTTGTTTATGTTTATCTTTCATTTGTTGTAGCCACACACGAGAACAGCGTTGGAGAAATGCATCTCCTTTGTGGAGGGAACCCGATGTACCAACCCCTGCCTGCCTATGACCCGGCACTGTGTCTCACGTATCCTCAATTATGTTTTCGGCATGGGTTTGACCACAATAATATGACCTGTTTATATACAAGAAATCACAGATGTGTTTTTGTGTATATATTTAGAATGAAATTCTCTGGTCATCCAAACACTCCTTCATTGTTCTCTTTTGAGTCATCTTCACCATGGCCCTGATCAAGACCAGCACCTTGCAGTAGCTGCTGGTTTCAAAGGGAGCCTATAGAAACTCCTTCCTGTGGTCTGTTGATTTCTCCCAGAGTAACCCAGGGGCTAATCTGTTCAGTTGGAAGGAACAAAATCCCTTCCCAACATGCATTCATTCCAACTATTCAGACATAATCTTATCTTTCAGTGAAGTGTGATGTTTATCAACAGGATTAACACTGAGGTTTTCTGTGCCTGCAACAAAATAGTTTTATTGCAAGCTTTGTGTTCTCTGTTGCATTTCTCACAAACCCTGCAAAGTGTTCGTGCTCAGTCAAAATCATTAATCAGTTTTACAAAACCACCCGGGCATGTCATTAACACAGTCAACATGAGGCTGTTTTAAGGCTTGAGAAATGATTATAGCAAGATTATTTTCAATGATTGTAGTACTTGCAATAATTCTCATGATAGCAGCTAATGAAGTTAAAGTTTTCCATTAATCATGTCCACTGGTCAACATTTTGATTTGAAGATAAGTGCAGATTTCTTCATCCGTCTTATTCTTGTGCTTGTTGTTTTGTGTATATGTGTGTGGACATCATGTGCTGTTGTCCTTGACAACCAGACCCTCAGACATCTACCAGGACAGCAATCAGGTGCTTTTCAAAATGTGTCCAGGCATGAAAGATGTCCCATGTGACCGTACCGTGCACATGGGTCAGTCTGACGATCCGCGCTGCCCGCTGCACCTCACCCTGCCTCCCCCCATGTACCAGCCTGAGCAGGAGCCTCCACCACAGGAGCAGCTCACCGCTGCGAGCAGAGACATGTATCTGAGTGCCGCAGAGCTTCAGCCCACAGAGAGCCTCCCCCTAGAGTTCAGTGATGTACGTAGAGATGATGTTCCCCTAACACTCTCCTCTAATGTGTATATGCATTGTAACAAAAATGTTGTGTTCAACACTTATTAGACGTTCCGTTGGTGTTTTGCCTGTGCAGGTAATTCTATTGGTTCAGCAGGAAAAAAAAATCAGTGAGCCAAAATGCATTAGTTAGAGCCATGTGAGAGCAGTCACTCTGCTGCTCAGATATGTCTGGGGCGGGAGTAAGAAACGAAAGAAAGGAGACGGTCCTGAAGCTGCTCCAAGCTTCTCAAATACCATATACAAATGAAGATATTTTAAATTAATTTTTTTATCAACTCTCAGATTCTCAATTTATGTAACGTTTACTTAACAACGAAAGAAGTCACAATGACATTAAAGTCAAAGAGTTCTGGCTGTGGAAAGCAGCAACACAGTTTCACTGTTGGAGACAAAACGAACATAATTAAAGCACAGACAAATGATAAAATATCAAAACATTCATCAGCATTTTAAAACTCACACACAGTCGGATGTCTTTCTCCACAAGCTGTTAAGGATCGCTTTAAATGCGTCTAGTGAGACCCGCTCCTGAACATTTAGGTAATTTTGTAACTAATTCCAAGCAAAGGAGCAGCATAATTAAATGCTTTTTTGGACTTTGGACTAGACAGTGGAAATAATGCTGCATTCATGTGCTCCTCGGATGGTCCCGCTTCCTAAGTTTGGAAGTCATTATTCCGACTTTGGTGTGGTCACGTGTGTCAAGTCAGAACGTGAGAGCAACGTGGACGAAATCGTCCAGAGCGTTTAAACAACCCATTGACAGCTGTTTTCAGTATTTGAGTGACAAAGAAGAGCAAAGTAAATGGATCATGTAAGCCATGAAATGTATTTCACAGATATGCATATTACTATCAACCCAGTGTTTGCTTTTATCCGCCATGTTTCAAACGTCATATGACATCAACTTGTGTACCGCAATTTTCTCTGACTTTCTGAGCTGTTCTGACTTCAGGGGGCACTGGTGAGAATTTTCTCAGTTGGAAATGAGTTTTTCTGATTATTCCAATGCCACATGAATGCACAATAATCCTGGGACTGAAGATGGAAGTAAGATGGAAGCATACCAAGAATAGCCTTGTCAATAACAATATGCCAGTGGTTGTCCTAAGTGCCATTGGGTCTGCCAGCAAGAATCTATGGAAGAAGGGTGCTCATTTCCCTTTCCAATATTCATATGAGCCAGAACTATTTAAACCCAGCAGGTCTTGTCTAAATTGCCTATTTCACCATCTTTTTTCTCCCATAAATATTGTGTACTCAGGTGAAAATTCAGTAAGGCATGAAAAAATAGGATCACATTTCCACCACAACAGAGCCGCTCCATTTGCTCCAAGGAAGCGAATCAGTCTGGTTCAACCCGACTTTAAAAAAAAAACAGCGGTTTGGTCATAGTGACTCTGGTGCAGAGTCAACAACCAGACTGGGACTGCTTGAAAAGAAGGATCAAGGATCAGTGTCAGTTTTGTGTGAAAGTGGGTATCTAAAGTAGTATTAAATGAATCTGCCGATTGTGAATTGACAAGAGTGATCTATATATTTGTGCAGTATCCTTCAGTACGAGACTGCAGCACCGATAATGCAGAAAGACAGTCACAGAAACGGTCCCATCCTCGAGCTGCTGTCAGTCAATATAACTTCATGATCCCAGCTCTTTTTCCGTTGTACAAAGTTAGTGCAAACAAACATAAAGGCAAAAATAAATCATTTTCCAACTTGATCCAGACCGAATGAACCGAGCTACAGGTGTGAAAGCATCTTTAGAAGAAGCAACAAGAAAGCGATTTGGGGTTTCGATATTTAAGAGCTTAAAAGTGTGACTTTTACAACTCTTAAAAAGCTGTTGAGGTGCTCCTACTGTGAGACTAGTAGCAAGGCTGCTTTCCAGAAATGCCTTCACAGATCTTTACAGCTCAGCATTTGCTGTTCGGTACTGTTTAATGTTCTATTAAAAAGAACATAAATGGACAAAAACATAAACATGGACGCAGCATGGTCAAAAGCTTAAGCTGCATTGACCTCCTCAGAATCATTAATTATCCCAATTATGCCTCCTGGTGGCTGGGGATGTAAACATAGACTAAAAAAAATTAATATATCCGTACATATAATTCAAGATGGCTCCTGTGCGATCTATGTTAAGATCTGGATTTCACAAATGTCCCCTGTTAAACAGGACCTGGATGTGGAAGGGGATGGCATGCAGGGTCCTCCGTCCCCCCTACAGTTTGACACAGCCCTGGCCCTGGAGGACCAGACCATCAGAGCCATCGCTGAGGCCCCGATGGACATCCTGACCGGAGAAGACCCAGACCAGGTCGACCTGGACGCCTCAGGACAGGAGCTCTCAGAGAGAGATGTGGATGCCATCATGGACGACCAGGTTAATTCTCATTTAGGAGCTTTGTCGTCTTGAATCCGTCTGTTGAGAAATGGAGCCCAAACATGGCAATATAAAAACATTCCTACAGTTGAATCACGTCACACTGCAAGATGGGTCAAATAAGATTTTAGTCGCAATCTGTGTCTGTATGATTTCAACTTTAATACATGTCGGATTGTGTGATTGACTGGTTAGGTGTAATACTATGATGTAAGTCGGAATAAAAACCATTCAACTGAAAGCATAGGGTCACATTTTTTCTCTAAACAATCCTCATATGAACACATTTACATTGAAACGGATGTTCCTGCTACAATAGCTCCTCCTGTTTATGCTCAACATTGAGAGATCCTTTCCTGACACACGCTGTGTAAATGACTCCCTGTTTGTATAACTTTTCCTCCACTAGAGTTCAGTAAGGAAACACAAAGAGGGACTTGTATGTTAAAATGACAGCCTGTCTGGAAGATGTCAACTTGATTTGATGAACACAAGACTGCTGACGAGATTAATGCCAGATAAACTTTGTAAATATATTTTTTGCTCATGATTGATGACTGTGGTTATTATCTTACATCAGAAGAATGTTAGGAAGGGATCTCTTCATGGCCTGTATGAACATGAGGAATGATTAAAGCTAAAGCTACCTAAATGTTCATATGGCACCTGACTGTTGTGTTAAAGGGGCGTTATGTAGTTTTGGAGAAGAAATTCAAACTCAGCATTTTAACGTTTACAATATTAATGATAACGTTTACAATATTAATGATATAATGTTTTTCAGTAACTGAATAAACGAGCTGTTCTCAGAGGTAAATAAGATCCCCAGAACACTGTTTGAAGCTAGAAAAGTGTCGGGGTCCGCCAAATATAAACAAACAGTATGAAACTGCATTGTCTTTTAAGTATCAGCTCATATTCAGCGAACTTATTCAGTTTATTCAAAACAAGGGGAGTCTGTTTGTGTAGGCAGGAAAAAGATCAGCCAGTGAGATCTTTGTCTTTCTCTCGAAAACTACATAGTGCACCTTTAAAGTTCCAGTGAAGTCAAAACAGATGATTTAAATCACATAATTGTTGCTCTATGTTTCACCTATATGTCAGTATCAGGCCCAACACAGGAAAAAAATCCCATTTTGTATGTGTTCTTAATGGTATTTTAGAGTTTGTAACTCCCTGGAAAACAATAAATGTTGATGACTCATCCTGCACTTTGGGGCGTATGCTAATTTCATCAAGTGTGTCTGAGACCGGGCCTCACTGATTACTGTACAAAAACACAACTTCAGAACCTTTCATTCATTGATTTTGGGTGAAACTGGATCACACTGAATGCAGAATACGACTCCAGCACCCTCTGGACAGATACCTTCACTTGTTGCTGAAGTGACTGCTAATGTTTGTTAACGAGCCTCTCAGCCAAAAAAAAAAAAAAAAAAAAAAGCCACCGTTTAGCCAAAACAAACAGATCTTCTCCTGTTTAACGTCCTGTTCTTTCACCCAGGTGGTGTCGGAGGTTGTAGGAGGCGAAGAAGACACCACTGACAATTCCCTCCAAGATGTGGACACCGCTGCAGTCGATGCACCCAGATGAACAGCCACGTTTTCCCATTTTCAACAAAGACTGATGCAGAGTTGACTGCACCTTCAGACGAAAACACCTCTACTGAACATTTCCAATAGACTCTTAGACTATACGTTCATTGATCGTTCTTCTGTTTGTCATGTGGGTGTATTTATTTCGTCCGGCCATAAAATTATACCCAGTTCCTTGACGGTTTGTCAAATAAAAAAAATGGTCACAAACTTCTCATCCACATATAAACTATTTTCTGATACTTTTGTTGAACTCTTCTGAATGATATCCAGATTTATGCCCAGTGCAGGAGTATTTAAAGCGTGCAGGGGAGTATTTTAAGGCACAAAAAACCCACTATATAGAAGCAGCTTTTTTTTTTTAAGTATATGGTGAAGTTATGTTTGGCAGCATGGGACAGCCTCTGAAGAAAAAAAAAAAAAAATTGGGGCGGGTAATGCAATTTCATGCAATGACATCACTTTTCCTCAACCCAAAACACTGAACGCCGAGGCTGCTGCCGCTGCTGCTGCCGCTGCAGGGAGAGGACGACACACCGCTACAAAATGAGCACAAGCTAGACGTTCCCGAAGAAAACTAGTGTTTGTCCGTGTTTTGTTTCATCATGGCACGGCAGCGTCGACAGTTTCCAACCAAATGAGGTGAGTTTAAAAAAAAAAACGGTAAAATGTCGTTTCATGTTAGCTTGGTTGCGAGGTTTTTTTTTTTTTTTGCTGGAATACCGACACACACAGAGGCTTTGGCGTGTCTCTCATTGATCAAACATCACGCCGGTGAAGTGAACGTCTGAGCGGCGCGAGCTTGTTTTAGTGTGTTCGGAACGTTAAAACGCCACCAACGGTTTTTTTTTCTTTCTCCATGTTTGTGGAAGAAGGGCGTAACATCGTTAACCCTGTCGGAGGGGACTCGTCTCGATGCAGGCAAGGTTTTTTTTTTTTGGAGGGGGGGGTTTGAGGGCCTGTCCCATGAAAAAAAAAAGACATTTTTCAGAGCCCTGTCTCTTTTTTCTTTTAGCCCCCCGTTAACGTTTTTTTGTTTTGTTTAACGGCTTAACATGCTAGCTTAAACAACAGCCCTGTCGCAGTTTTAGCCTCGTTTTGAGAGGGGGTCGAAACCTGAAACAGGAACATGGAAGGAAAAAAAGGAACTGTCACCAGAGTCCTGCGAGTGTAATCACGGTACTGTGTTTTATTTTTCACCTCACACTGATTCAGAGGAAAGAACATGTTTGATTAGTCATTTTAGTGTCTGTCCCGACACTGCAGGCTGTGGTCCTCCACAAACCAGCAGGCTAACGGCAGCCTCACACCGGTGTCGGTGAATGAGTTGTGGTGTGAATGTGTCTGCAGCAGAGGATAAACCACCCTGCTGTATGTAATATGAATGTAACTCAGTACATTTACACAAATGTTCTACTTAAGTACAATTTTGAGTTACTTGCACTTGAGTATTTCCATTTTCTGCCACTTCATGCTTTCATTTCACTGTATTTTGGAGGCAAATATTGTTGTTTTTACTACCAGTTACTTTATATTTAGTTAATAACTTCAGTTACTCGTTACTTTACAGAGTATATGCTGCACCAGAGCCAAAGTACTTACATTTTCAAGTTAATTTATTTTATAAAACGACCAACAATCAGGTAAAAATTGCCAAAAAACATTACTATTGATACTTAACTACATTTAATGTCAGGTACTTTAAGACTTTTACTCAATTAATGTTCTCATAGGTGACTTATTTTTTACCTTACTTTTACCCAAGTAGTATTTCAACACAATATCTTCACGATAAATGACAATATCACAATACTTTTATGGAAGTACGACTTTTGGGTACTTTTTACAACACTAACAGATAACGTACTTTTTAATCCACTACATTTGATAACTTTGGTTATCCGTTACTTTAACAGATTATTGCTGCATCAGAGCCAAAATAGTTCATTTTTAGATTGATTTATTTTATCAACCAACCAACAATCAGATAAAAAATGCCAAAAAATATTACTTTTGATACTTAACTACATTTAATGACAGGTACTTTAAGAATTTTACTCAGTTAATGTTCTCATAGGTGACTTACACTTTTACCTGAGTGATATTTCAACACAATATCTTGACGATATCACAATACTTTTACTGAAGAATGACTTTTGGGTACTTTTTACAACACTGGCAAAAATTATACTTCTTAATCTACTTTTGTTACTAGTTACTTTTCAGATTACATGCTCCATCACAGACAAAGCTGATTTTGAAAATAATTGATTTTATCAGCAATCAGATAAAAGAAACACTGATTCCAATAATAAGAAAAATGCTGAATATCTGATCTGATGATTGACCAGGCTTATCGTCAACTGAGCCACATACATTTAAATGTATGTAGAATATACTTTTACTTGTGCTTAAGTACTTGTTATATCAGATACTTGAAAATTTTAACAAAAGTGCTTTTACCAAATGCAATATCTTGACTTTTTGATGCTTTTACAACACAACATTTTTTTTTTCACCCACAAGTGAAATGTTCACTGAGATAAAAAGATGCGTCTTGTCTTTAATATCAACCTAATGTCTATTGCTAACTTTAGTTGCTAGTTACTTTGCAGGTTGCACACTGTACCAGAGCCAAAGTTTTAGTTTAAGGATTTCTTAAAGCCCTTCGTCGAATTGCTTGTTTTTCTTACCATACGTACTGACCGAGAAAAGCAACAATAGATAGGGTTGTACTCCAGATTATACTTAACCATCAGAGTAATCGATTGGATTGGTGCCCATACGAATTTGGAGCAGTGTTGGCATCGAATACGTGTTATTGGATCATACTTTAACAATGCTGCTTTTCAGTAACTGTGATCCCCTCCACATTTTCTGAATGGCGTTCTAGTCACGAGGAGTGGATTGTTTCTTGTTTGTTTTCACATCGTGAAGGATTTTATTGGCAATAAAACATGTGCCAGTAATCTCAATAAGTTGGAGGCCTATTTGGAGATTAAACAAGAGTTAAAACATCTAAGATGATGCAGTTTAGCTATTACAGAGTCCTTTTGTCGGGGGAAAACATCCACTGCTTAATGATCTGTGCCTGTTGGTTCAAGGCCAGATACATGCTCATGCTGTTTTCATTGTCTCATCATTTTCTGAACAAAGACCAAACTTTCGGTCAGAAGAAATGAGGATGGAAGGATTGTTTGAACCCTTTTGGCTCGCAGAGATGGCCGGCATTCAGGCTGTAAAATATTTAAGTTACACTGAAGATCTCCTATGAAATGCCCGATGAATCTTTTAGTGTTTGCAGGCTGCTTTCGTTCTTGATTTTACTTTGAAAAGAAATGACGTATCCCCTGTTCCTTTTCCAAAATGTCTGTTGATGTAATGTTGCAGCTTGTTGTTGTTGGCAGTTGCAGACAAACACCGTATATCATGTAAGAAATCCTCTATGACTTCATGGCGCAACAACTCATCGAAACATTGACCTCATGATTGGAACGAAGTGATGGGAAAAAGTTCGTTTTTGTAAACTTCAAAATCCTCTTAGGACATTTTTCTAAAACAGTACTCCACTGATTTAGAATTGCGCTCTCACTCTGTTGGAGGATGAACAGTTTAAACTGACTCAAGTGACATCACCTAAGGATGCAGCGTGTCTCGTCCAGTTTGAGTTTTCCAGCAAGTTCATAAAATCCGAAATGTGGCCAGATGTTCGCTTTGGAAATATTTGGTGTGTAATTTCATCATGCACTGCTGATTTCTGCCTCCCTCTGTGCTATCACTTAACATGAGCAACGTTAGCCTGATGTTCCCCTACAGTTCAATACAATAGATGTAACTTTACAACTTTATTGTCCAGGTGAGGCTGGAAAATCGGGCATCAACGTAGGCTGCATACTCACGATTCTGCTCTGTCACTGCATCGATGCAGAACCTTCCACATCAGCATCACAGTGCATCTTAGAATTGTGACATTTCCACACCTGTAGTGGTGCAGATCAATCAGAGAGTTCAGTAACCAACCCTAATAAATACCCACATGTTTCTCATTTTAACTAAGAAGTGGACACGAGATATACATTTCATACTGGACCTGGACTGTCTCTTGTACATAAACATCTTAAACTCAGATTTAAGTCGAGCACAGGGTAACTTTCTCCCTCCAGCAGATGAAAGTAAAAACGGCCTCCTAGTTTAAAACTCTGAACAGTGAAACTCAAATATCCAAATGAAGTCAGAATAAGCAAAACACATTTTTGAGTGGATGTGGCCTTTAAAATCAACCACAAGGGCAAACATGCTGCAGTGAATGTATAGTTTACCCCGTTGATTGGGTGGAATTATTGGAATTTCTTCAGTTGATGCTTGTCGTTGAAGGAATTTTAAACAAGAGTGTGGGAGGCTGCGAGGATTTAAGAAGAAATGTGTCACATTTGAACGAGTATGTGGCGAAGAACACGGGGACGCGCAGGTGCTGTGAACATTTCATCCCGAGGAATGACCTCAGAGCTGCAGATAAATGTGGTTCCACTCGACGCTCCCTAGATTACATTTATGGCTTGTGTGCCCGTGTTCGAGCTCGATTGAAGTTTTGTGAGAGAGCTCTGTCCCACTGCAACTTTGAGATTGCATATCCAAGCTGTGCCGCATTACATCATGAAAAGCAGAGCCAGTGACTTATTCAAGTGTAATGGGCAGTATAAGTGCTTGCTCGCTCTGTTCGCCTCTAATTGTTCACAGATGTTCTGCACGCCTTTGTGTCCCACATCTTGTAGCAGCCGGCTCACATAGACGCCACATACGGTGCTCAGACTTTATTACAGGGAGGAAACGTGGCATGGAGTAAGTGTTTAATTTGGCTGTTGGTTCTGTTAACTGGTTTTGGTTATTAAAGTATTTATAAGGCGTTGCAGTCCACCACGAAACATAATAGAGTTGAAATGATAAATTGAAGTCTCGATTCGTTAATCAGCAGAGAATTAAGAAGTAACAGCGTTGATCAGAGCAAGTATTTTTGAATTTGATGACAAACAAGTAGCATCACAGAGGAAGTGAAATGAGGAAGCGCCATCGCAGGCAAATTCTTCTTGAGCTCTGTCAGTAACTTCAAACTCTTCCACATTCTGTCAACAACTAACAGATAAAACACTGAAAACAGGCAGACAGCTACTTTGATAATTAATTAATCATTTACGACATTTTTTCAAATAAAAAGGCCAAAAATAGAGCAGAAACAATTCATTGATAAAGTGAAAATGAATCTTAAATGTTCTGATAATCAGTTGATTGTTTAAGTCATTTCTAATGTAAAAATACCAAACATTTTGTGGCTATAGTGTTTTAAATCTCATATCTGTCTTATACCATTTTAAAGGGACAGTTCACCACGGAATCTTCAAGCTTTTATTTTGAAAAGAAAATGCATCGATCGATATTTGGGAGGTGACTTCAGGTTAATTGGCCTGATGTAGTTGCTGCATGCAACTACTAACAATTCGGGTTATTATTTCGGCTCTATGTTGCAGTAACTGTTTTGTTACTGGCTCAAGCATCTTGAGGCAAAATGTGGGTTTTTATGGAGCAAACAACCTTACAGACTCTTCAAGGTCAGACCGACTGTGACATATGTTGGGTCGTAGTTGAGCAGTTTTACAGGGAGGACAGAGCGACGGGGCAATAATTTAGTCAGTTTGAAGTCTAGTAGGGGAGCGCAGACAGGTCAGAGCCTCCTGCAGTCGGCATATCTCTCCAGTATCAACCCCCCCTCCTCTACATAAACGGCCATGCTTTGAAGATAGGCTAGGTTGGGGCTGGGACCTCTCCTTATCAGCTATCGGTTCAGAGCTTTATCGGCCAGACGTCAGATGCATGCAGGTACTGTAGTTACCATGGTTATACACACCAAAGGCACTTCTGGAGCCTGCATTAGCATCCCAAAATATTCATCAATTACCCCACAGAGTTGGAGCGATACAACGGAGCTCGCAGTGGGAGGCAGGACTGACTGAGAGCATCATCATCATCATGATCACCATCATGACTGTTTACACGCACACAATGCAGATATTTAGATCAAAGGAATTATCTTCGCCTGCGTTGTCCCCGTTGAGCCCAGCCATCTCATCTCAAGTCTCACTGTGATTATCCGTACGCACGCCAGAGAGAATATTAGAGGAAGAAGTCGCAGAGAACAACTCAAAGCCGCTGCCTTGTGTTTCTGCGTCTTCACATAAACTGTACGGCTGCCTGCTGTGTCAGACCTCTGAAATATGCATGACTGAAAACGCTTGAGGAATCCTAATAGTATGCGAGAGAGCGAAGCGCTCACACCAAACGCAATCCACCCTACAGAGGAATCTGTGGTCATGCAAACATTGAATTTGGCAAAACACTGCCTTAGCTGCTGCAGCTGTAACAAACATTCAATTCATCCGTCCGGCCAAAGAAAATATGGCTTGGAATGTAACTTTAATCAATTCAAGCAAACCGGGTTCCCTCCGCGTCCTGTTTGGCCAAATAAGGAGTATTTAAGCAATAATTTTCTTCAGTTTTCATGCCGATACAATCTATTAGACTACACTCACATTTATATTGTGTTATGGCCGGTGATAACGTAGATTGAGACTGTAGAAGAATATCAGCTACAGAGGGATATTCAGACTGTGCTGTATCCTCTGTGTTGAACAGTCTTCCTTTGTGCACCTCTGCAGTTTATTTTCATTTGTCTTAAAATAAAGTTGTTATTGAGGAGCTTTCTGCACCCTCCCCCCTCCCCTTCAATCCCTAAACCCTCTCCCACAAGGTGCTCAGTGAACTGCTGGTGCTTCAGTGTTTTTCAAACTCTCGTGAGCTTCCTGTTTCAGAAAGCCTCGCCATCAGCTCGACCTACATGCCTTGAAAAACATCAGCGCTCTTCCCATGGCGGTTGTGTTTGTTGGTGTGATCGAGAGCAGATTGTTTGGAGTCTTAAAAAAGGATCTCCATATATAACACTCCATATTTTCTTTGATTCTGTACCATAAATAGGTCTTCCTCTTGGCCAGACCTTGGGAAGAGGAAGTGGATGATGAGTGTGCTTGACTCGGCTGAGTCCTGGTGGAGTCTGAGCTGCTGCGGCTGGTGGCCAGATGTGGACAGATGTGAAGGCTCTGCCCATCACCAAACCACTCACGCTCCTCCTATACTCTCTCTTGTCTCACAAAGTTAGTCCGGTTCTTGGTAGAGGGATGCACCATTCCCCTTTTATTTGTCAGCTCTAATCCAATACTAGTGTTTGATTAATAAGCTGTATGCCCAACCCTGTGGAAGAGACCACGATCATTCTGTCATGTGTAAGGCAGCATTTTTTTTTATGAACGTTGTAAAACAAAACTTATTTAGTTAATACTAACATATACTAATAATTAAGGCCAACTGTATCAGATGAGAATGAACTGTAACTAGAGACCGTCTTGTGATGAGATCACATCCCTCAACATGTTCCAACTACACAGAAGTCGTTACTCCATTATAACGTGAGTCCTCAGTGCTCATTAGTTGAACCACACCTATGTTCGCTCTCAGCTGCACACCTGTAAAGTTCCCCGACTGTATCTCACGATTGTGATGCTGTCACGCTGACAAAAATCTGTCCAGACAGACAGAGAAGCGCCAGGCAAAAATATTTAAGATTGCTTCTGTGGTATGTAGTTCAGCCACCATAGGTGTGTCCAGGAGCAGACTTTGTTATGATGACACACGTGTCACAGCTGGTAATGATTAAATCATGAGTTACAAACTATTTCAAACAAACTTGATAAATTAGGTCACAATTCACACACGTTTGCTAACATGGTAAAACATTCAAGGTGAAAAGAAATCAAATTAATCAAATTCTTGATAAACATTTAGTAATAAAATGTACATTGACGTACACATAGAATTAAATTAGATCAACTACATTTGCGTCAGTATCGGACGGACACCTGATAGTAGTATCACAATCTGATGGGTGAATGCCTACTATTTAGGTCACCTGGCTTCACTGGAGTTTATCTCCTGTTACATCTTAAATGTCTGTCAAAAGGTTTCATCTCCTCAGGAATAAAAGAAACATTATTCCCAACTAAACACACCTGAAAAGGTACAACTGTAATATCCCTGCCGAGTGGAAACATAGCTGTGTGGTTAACTGTCATAGACTCTGGTTCTTATTGAATAATGACTTAGTTTTGTCAGAATCAGGTGTCTTGCCAGGTAGGTTTTTTTACATACAAGGAATTAGCCTTGGGATATTGGTGCATAACGTGAAACATAGTGCGAGAAAGTATAAACTACGCATAATATGACTCCTTTTTCCTTGATTGGTCAATAGTCGTGCTGTTGACACCCGGTTACCGTGGTGATTTACTGTGGTTTAAAGTGAGCCAGCGTCATGACACCAGAAAACTTGAGTTAAGCCCAAAGAGAGCTGGATAACCCAGTTTTGTTTCAGTGTGCTCATGCTACTCCAGCAGCGCTATAGGCTGGACACGATGGCTGCTCATGACCTGGATTAACTCGTCTGGCCTCGACAGCGCGTCTTGTTCAACCTCCACATATTTTCCAGGCATGTCAGGGTTCAGTAGTTTGATGTGAATATGACTCACAGAGGATCAGGTATTAAAGGCGTTTGCTGACACACATGGAAATGTCGTGTGCGCTGCAGCTGGACAGCATGCAGTTGCTCCTCTGGCAGGCAGTCTGGTCGAACAGCTCGTAGTCTGGTTGGCAGGGGACGCCACCATCTCTCCGGAGTATTTACAGTGGTATGAAACCTGCTTTTATACGGGCCACGACAAATGGTTTTCATTACCAGGCTTTTATGATTGCAGAAATGAACTGGAGCGCATACTTTGAATCTTTTCACATGTGAGGGATTTATTAAGGTCAGCACAGCTCTGGAACCTCTAAAGTTGTGGACAAGGCTGCAACCAATGATTATTTCCATTATAGATTAATGACTTTTGGTCTATAAAATGTCTGAATATGGTGGAATGTGCCTTACAAGGTTCATGTTTCGTCTAACAATCAGTCCATAACACAAAGGTGTTTAGTTTAATATCAGAGAATACTTTTAGATCTGTTAAGTATTCATAGTTAGGATGCTGGAGCCAGTTCATTTTTTTTAATTTTTTTTGCTGATTAATTATAGGGCTGGACAATAAATCAAAATATTATTTCAATCTTTATATGGCTGTGCAAGATCCAAATTGCAGAAGCTACAATTTTCGATAAAAGTAAAATATGTGACAGAACACTGTTATTATGAATACTGTTGTGCTTCAGCGATGTCCTCACCTACAAATCTTATTTTCCAACAACATAAAATGAAACTGGTGTACATCAGTATATATAATCGCGAGACAAAAAAAGCAAAATTCAGTGTACTACTGAACTCACCCAAAAGTCGGGTGAAGTTTTGTAGTCCACAGCACATTTCTGGATCTTCACAGCAGCATTCTCCTAAACAACTGAAGTAGACGGGGACTTGTTTTAAAATGTAAAAAAAACCTAGAATGGTTCCATACAACTTGACGTCTGATGTAATCCAGAGATCCTAAATTGATTTGACAACCCTTAACACCCTCGACGCCTGTCCAGCATGTGATCCCACTTTACACGGTTTTAGCTCAGCAGGTACAATGAAGATTTCAGCTCAAAAAGGAGCATAAGCAACGTTTTTTTAAATCAGTATGTGGGCGCCAAACGGTTCATCTTGTGTTTATTTTTCATCAGTTGTCTCGAAACAAGTCCGAGTGTGTCAATGCTGTTTTGCTGTGAAGCTCCAGAAATAGGACCCCGAAACTTCACCTGACTTTATCGACATGGCTGTGAGGAGATGATGATTGAGTGCTGCTCTAAAAAATTGCTCACATTTACCAAATCGATTATTTAAGTTGATTAATTTCATACTTGACAACTAACCCTAAAAAACGTAGCTGCTCTGATGATTATCGAAATAGTTGCAGACTCATTTTCTCACGATAACCAAATCGTTTCAGCTCTACATGTGGAGTCATTTCTCCTCGCTTTACATATGTTGCAAAAATAGCTCAGACTATAGGCAGCTACTCACGATGGCTTACCGGCTTCACTGCTGACTTCCTAATGAGGTCCGACTAAGCCGAGGCTTCATGCAAATTAACACAAGCGGCCTCCGCCGACACCACAGCTGTAGACCCTGCACATCTCCTCAGGCCGGAGTGTCACATTTCTTCTAGGTGCATTAGCTCTCCATCTTCACATGGAGCTTTGCACATTACTGCCCATTAAACTGTCGGCCCCTCAATGGGTGTTTGTGGCCCAAGAGTCTGATTTACAGCTCCAATTCAGAAGTTCCCTGACAGTTCCCTCGCTTTAGCCGCCATCTGACCAGAAACAGTAACGGTGGAACCATCTGCTAACGGATTGTTGCTTTCTGTATTTTTACTAGGGCTGCCTGCAACTAACAATTATTTTAATCATCTGTGAATCTGCCAGTTGATATCTCGATTGATTGATGGGATCTATAAAATATCAGAAGTAACAGCATCTACACATCCCCAAATATTCAAAAGACCACGATATGTGACGAGCATACGTAAAATTTAGATTTTTTGTCATATTTTTAAGTTAACTTTCATATATCGAAAGAAAAGCTTCAACTGTAATCAATTGAGAAACTAGAATCAGAGAAGTTTGGGTGAAAGATAACGTGATTATCAGAATGCTGTAGATTCCTTTTCTTTTCGCTATCTGCTAATTGGCTAATTGACTTATCATTAACGCTCTAATCTTGTCTGTTTGGATGATATTGTCCTTTGTTTTCGGGGGTCGTTGTCACCTGGTTATCATCAGGACAGGAGGAGCTGCGTGTGAGTAGATTGCTTGTTTGATGATGAGGTGTCAGTCGGTGCCGCTTTACATGTTGTTTGCATTGAATTTGAAATCAGTCACATGTCCTGGGCCGGTCTGAATGGAGGAGAAGTTTCCAGGCAACTTTCCCTCCATTAGTCCACAAGTTTTACTGCCTCTTGACATTGTTATGTCCGTCTGTCTTTATGTCCACATTACCGCTGAGGCTTTTGGAGCAGTTAGAGAAGATCCTCACTTGGGGGAAAGTGGATGGCGGAGGGGGTGACAATAGGCCTTTTATGTCGAGTTATCCTCATTCCCTTGTGCTAGCTCCAGGGGACCATGTGACCGGCCCTCATTCAGGTCATGTTGGCCTGTTCAGCCTTTGACCCTCTTAGAAGGGAAGCGAGTCCCTCAATGTCCCATTCATGACATACAGATGTCTGTGTGCGTTAATGTCTGACACAGCAGAGGTATGACAATTCCCTGACAGACCTCCATTCAGCTTTTTATAAGCTGATATGAGTACTTAACTGTTTCTGGGCTCTGCTGACATCTACACAAGACGGATTCCTCCGTTTAGTGATTTAAAAGGATAAGTTCACATTTTTCAAAACAATGTTGATATACCTGCGTGAACTAGGCGTTGATTGTCGTATTTCCATTTTCTGCTACATTATACTTCCACTACATTCTCCACTACATTTATTTGATGAATTTAGTTACTAGTTACTTTGCAGATTCAGGTAAATCAGTGTTTATAGGATATTAATTGTGACGTGTTGCAGGCAGGACATTGTGTGAGAGGATGTTGCATCAGAGCCAAAGTAGCACATTTTAAAATAAAGTTTATTTTATCGGAAAATGCTGAATATCGGCCCCAATAAATCGTCCAGGACCAAAAATCCCTCTGCCCCTAGTGTGAACAGTGAAAGTGTTTTTGCTTGCTGTAATCATTCCTCTTGTTCTCAGTAGGTATTAAAGGATCTTTTCCTCACGTGTTTTCAGTGGAAGTGATTGGGAACAAAATCTACAATCCATGTTTGTTCTTAAAAGATGAGTTTCCCCGGAGAGTAGTTGGGTTTCCATCCAACTATAGAGCAATTTTTTTTCCAGCTGGGACCACTGACTGTAAAAGCAGTGGACAGAGCCAGCACGACGTCATTCATAGATTTCTGAAGAGCTAAAATGAAGCTCAAAGTGGGTGGTACAAGCTAGCAGCTGTAACCTTTTTCTTTTGCTGGGATTTAGTCAGTTTAATGTCCGGACTCACCTCCCCACATGCAGGTTTCCCCCAACTCGATTTTACAGGTGCACCATTGCTTCATCCTAGGTGTAGTGCCGCCCAGGACGGTTGTGATTGTGGTTTAAAGACACGCAAACTCTTCTCTGTTGTTGTTAACTATGGCTTTTCCACTCAGGTTTACTAATGCTCAAATTAAAAGTGCAGATGAAGACAGACTTGTAGTGGAAAGACAGCAGCACGAAGACTTTTATTGTAAAAAGACAGTAACTTTAGAAGATATCCACTTGACTGAAGCCTCATATGAACTTTAGATAAACTCTGAAATCAGTCTTTTTTCTCAGAATGGACAGGATTTGTTTTTTCATCTCTTCAGACTCCGGATAATTATTTATCAGACAGAATAATTAACCTCTGCTTTAAAACCACTTGTAATTGAAGCAGCGACGGTCACATGCAGCTTCTCTCTATTTCAGCCACTAGGTGGACACAGATTAGAGGGCTGATGGGACCAGACTGAGCAGGACCGCCATATGTGGCACTAATAAGAGGATAAATCCTCACCGGACTCAAGCTCTTTTGATCTGGGTGATTTTTGATGTGAAGCTCAGCGTCTGTCGTGTGTTATTCTCTCTCTTTCTTGTGGTTAATTCTGCTGACCTGTGCAGTTTTTTTTCTTTTAAAGGCTCATCTGAGTTGACTTATTTTCTCCACGTTGGATTAATCAGTATGTTTGTGTTTAGTTTGTTCTTCATTTCAGACAAATTGCAGGTCTGCCGTGAATCTGGGACATTTATACACTCCCCAAAACTGGCTCGACTGTTTTGGTCAAATCTGAATGACAATAGCTTGAAACAACTGACATCCATGCGAGCGCCCTCGGGCACTTGATTTTGAGTATAGGAAGTCTGGTGTGGGGGCAAAGTCGATTGAGGTCAGGTCTCTTGTCGACTCAATTAGGGTCAGATTGAAAAAAGAGTCACTCAACATTCAAATTGGTACATATAGATTTGTTTTAAAAAAAAAGCAGTTTTTCAGGGTGATGTTTTGCCATCCGTGTGTGCTTTATTGTGTTACCCTCCCACATTCAAGCCATGAAACCCGTGTTTTCTACGTCCCGTTGTTGTTGCCTTGGCACCCAGTCATTTTGTCATCAGACTTAGTTTAGTGTGTCTGGTATGTCTGGGGGGGGAATGAGGATGATGTGGCTTCATTAGCTACGAGCACGGATGAGTCACTCGGGGTGAAAACCTGGACAGATGAACCACACTGAGACACTGTGCTGCTCAGATAGAAAACCTGATTTCTGCTGACTAGTTTAGACACGACACAAGTTTGAGAAACAAGCTGCGGCTGTAATACTCCATTCATAAAAATCGCTGTACTGTATGTGAAAGAGTATTAAGGATTTAGAGAATTAGTCGCTTCATGTGGCGCTATTTTGTAATTCCAGCAAAAATGGCAAATATTTAAATAGCTTTTCAGACGTGGCGATTTGAAGCTTTCACAAAACAAGCATTTAAAAGGCAGCCTATTATGAAACTGATGGGCATTTCCACTATTTTCCAATACTTTATAGGCCAACAGTCAATCAATTAACAGTTTAACCAGCAGACCAGCATCGAATTATTGTTTTCATTATCGTTTGATTGTTTTGCACAGAAAAAGTCAGAAAATAGTGAAAGCTAGTTGTCATCATTTCCCACAGCGGAAGATGACGTCGTGAAATTGCTTGCCGACAAAGTAAAACAGCAAATTGTCACATCTGAGAAGCTTTACTAGCAAATATTGTAACAAGAATATCGTTTTTATAGTCACATCGCAAAATGTGTGTTGCCAAGTAAGAGAAATAAACTGAAACACATAATGCTACAACTTTTGCTTCATTTTACAAAAGCAGAACTAGCACGCTTGTCATCTTTAGTTTACAAGAGACGACTGACTAATTTGAGGGTGCTTGGACACATCTGACTTCAGTGAAACACCAATCACAATCATGCTTGCTTGTCAAACAAAGCGGGGGCGAATTCTGTTGTTTGATAAAATGCAGTCTTCTACAAAATCACCCCAATCATTCATGAGTGATATTACCAGATAGACCTACTCAAGTTATCTGTCTGTTTTCATAATGCAAAATATATCAGACAAATAAAGCAAGGTCATTTTTTTTCCAGTATTGTGCAGCCCTAGTTACGACTATTAGGCGCAGCTGTAGGTTAACCGATTGTGTAAATCATTTTGTAAAACAAAGACTCTTCATTTACATAAATGACAAAGAAAAGCAGCAGATCCTGTCATTAAAGACGCTGGAACCAGCAAATATTTGACATTTTTGCTTGAACCGTTACTGAAACGATTAACTGATTATCAAAATAGTTGGTGATTAGTTTTTTTTTTTAATCGACCGAGCATCGGTGTAACTCTGCTTGTCACTCATGTTAATTCAGCATCTCATTTTAAAGCACAAATGATTTATTGATTTATCCTGAAAACAAAAAAATAGTTGTTGCTCTGTATCTTCTTTTCTGAATCACTTCTGATCTCCAGTGACTTTTCGTCTCCTCAGCACAGTCTCACAGGACTCAGTCCGACACTTATTACCAATGTGACTGAGAAAGACAATCCTCTTAGCACAGAGCCTGTTTTCTTTCTAGGGCACTGAATGGATCTGTGCAGAAGTCCTGTCAGTTCAGCCCGGCTGTCGGATATCCTCTCTCTGCTACGTTCCTTTGTCCGCTACATGCTAGGGTCTCTTTTGAAACACAACCCCCCTCTCCACCTCTTTATGGCCTGAGCCGGCAGCTGCAGGGTTAATGTTTAGCAGCAGCAGCAGCAGCAGCAGCAAAGGCAGAGAGGCAGGAGTTGTAGGAGGAGGAGGAGGAGGAGGGGAGTGGGAGAAGGAGAACGGCAGAGAGGTGGGGGCTGGTCCACAGCTGTTGTAGTAGGCAGGGTCTATTGGGGTAGGAAGCCTGCCTCACTCGCCCTGGAACAATGGGAGACATGGCAGCCTCTGCAGACAGCACAGGCACACACACACAATGCACATGCCCAAGGACGGGCCTTTTCTAGCTGTAGCGTAGAGGAAACCGGCTTCCTCGTCACACTCGCAGGGTGACGGCACTTTTAACAGGGAGGAAAATAATCTCCTCCGCAGCCGGAAAACAGAAATGTGAGGTTGTGGCCTTTCTGTCGCTCTCTGTCCCTTTTTTTTTCCCTCCTTCTTCTGGTGCCTTACATTTCATTCTGCTGGGAGGAGATGACTGGATGACTGAAAAGGCAGCAGGAGCAAGGTGAGATGACACAAAATGTGTTGATAAAGGGATCGGCGGGGGGGAGTGTGTTTGTAAATCTGTGGATACTGATTGAATTTTTACAGCTGACATGGTGTTTTCTGGGCTCCTCGCTGCGTGTTGTGACGATGTTTCTGTGTCAATATAAAGCCTCCGTAGCGCTGATTCTTACTCGTGTGAGAACTAAGTGACGTGACAGTGAGGGGACACATGTTTTGTGAGGTTTGATGGTGTTGACTTGACATGAATGGACTTGAGGAGACTCTTAAAGCAGGTCTGATTTGCTCTGTGTATGTGTGTTTAGGTTAGCATTAATGTCCGTGTGCTAGCTTACATTTTAGGACAGCAGCTCTGTTTCCACACAGTGTCGTTTTTTTTTTTTTTATTTTGGGAGATACGACACATAATCATGTCGGGCTGCAGGTAACGGTTGATTTATTATCAATTAATCTGCTGATTATCTTCACGATTAATAATTATAGTGGAAAAGGCTCATCACAGTTGCCCCAGAGCTGAAAGTGTCATCTTCAGTTTGCTTCTTTTGTCCAACCAACAGTCCACAACCCAAAGAGTTTTCATTTACTGTCACATATGACAAAGAAAAGCAGCAAATCTTTACATTTAAGAAGCAGAAGGCATGAAAAATGACTAAACGATTAATCAGTCATCACAATAGTTAGCAACTCATTTTCTTTCAATAAACTAATTGACTAATCGTCGCAGCTCTACAGTTTTATATAGGATTGTTTTGGTTGCAGCAAACAATGTGTCATAAATCTGCCAAATGTATATACGCCGGCGGAGGACAGCGCCGCCTAAATGTTTGTGGTTGAACGTGTGATAAAACAAAAACACGCTTGGTGTTTGTATCAGAGATGGAGCGCTTCCTCTCTGGGTGTGGAGGTTGCCTGGCACAGATTTTAAGAAGGATCCCTGCGTTCAGTTTTGATTGCTCTCAGACGTACGTGGCGCACATCCAACCTTTCAGGCCTTTTGGGAAGGGAGCTCCCCCTCCTCCTCCATCCCCATCCCCCACCTCCTCTCCGCTGCCTCCGCTCCTCATCCCCAAAATATTGCTTGTGTACGATTCGTCTCGGCGCATATAGCCAAACATCAGACAGGAAACGGCGCAGAGGGAGTCCTCCAGCCTGATTCTGTCTCACCCACATTTCTGCTCCTCTTTGATATTTATCTGCATCTTTATTAGCAATGCAGACAATCATGTGATAATAGTGTGTCTGCAGAAAGATACCCCACTCTGGCCTACATTTTTTTTTTTTTTTTGGGAAGAGATTCAGTCTTCTCCAATCTGGTTTAATTCCGCCATGTGAGGATTTAGGTTTTTGTCACATTGTTTACATCTCCCGCCTACACACTTTGCCTACACAGCAAGAACTTCAATCTGCGCCTTTCCAGATTGGCAGATGGAAAGGGTGGTGTTTGACATATCCTGAGACGGCCTTGCCTATGCCAAATCCCCAAGAGTGCGACTGACATGATTTAAGAAGCTTTTGTGCATTTCTCCTCTCTGCTTTGGCTGAGTCGCCTTTGAATTTTTTTTTTTTTTTTTTTATATCCCAGCCTTGCCCTCATTCTATGAATCTCATCTACTCATCCTCATCTGCAGCATCTCACCGAACCTCTTTGAAAAACACTCCATATTTCATCATTTTCTCTGCATTCGGTCGTCAAAAATCAAAGTCCGTCCTCGGTTAATAAATAGCGGTGGTGTGCAATCGTCAAGGTTTCTGGTGCTTTTTATTTTCGAGCCCTGTGATCCGCCGTCTTTGTGATCTTCCTCCATGACACGGCTCAGGGATCACGGTCTCTTTTCCTCTCAGGACCAGGTGTACCAAGCAGGACACCGTTACGCCAGATCCTCTGCCCGTGCTCTATTAAAACCCAGATTGAGAGGGCAGATGCTCAACACCTCTAATCCCATTTCTGTTTGACAAGATCTAAAAGGATCAGGCCCCGCTACCTTATAAACGGCTCCTGGAAATGAAGAGTTAACGCTGCAGCTCGGCGCCTAAACATATCTGAAGTGATCAGACAAAACGCCGGCTGTGGAGACGCTGCAGCAGACGGGGCGTCCCACTTAGGTTTTAAATTAAGCCTTTGTAGAAAGTGAACATAATTAACAGGGGACGCTGTTAATGGGGAATCCCACATTAAAGTGAAAACTCAAGAAAAAAATCATTGTGTGGCACTCCGAGTGTAAAGTCTGCATGTCCTGCGTTATCAGAAAGACATAAAAGGGGAGTTCTTAAACGCTGTGTCTACTGAATTATTCATCCATCTTTCTTTCATTACACTTTACAATGACTCAGAGATGAAAGGAAAGACGAGAGGAGGAGAGGCTGAGAGCGAGATAGAGGAGTGGGGGGGCTTGTGGTCGTGGCATGGCTGGCGTCTGCAGAGCGCTGGTATCTCCCGAGGGCAATGGAGCGCCTTCCTCTCCTCCCGGTTTCCTGTTCACTCACAGATCGGAGGAAAAGCTGAAGCCTTTGCCCGTCCGTAACGGAGGTGACATAGGTCTCAAACCACCCGAAAAATCTCCCGCCAGCAAACTTTTAAGATCTCGTCACTCCACACAGCCAGATCTTGTGGTTTCTGTCTCATGATTCAAGAAGACACAAATAGAAAGAAGGATGCTGGGAGTGTGTTTATTAAAATGTCTGCTTTTCTGTCCCTCAGCTCCTTGGTTTTGTTGTTGGGAGACAGAGGTGCCTGACCGGAGACTGACTCCTCTTCACGGATCATAAAGAGAGCTGAAACTGCAGGTGAGTGCGCTCATTGTGACGTCATTTGGGGGGAAAAGAGATTCCGACATTGCACATCTTTCGCTAGTGCAGCAACAAACTAATATTGATCAAAAATGTCAATCGACATGTCACAGAGTCCAAAGGACGTCTTCTAGTTGCTTGTTTTGTCTAAAAGAAACAGTCCAAACCCAAAGATATTAATTTTACAATGACATCAATCAGAATAAAGCACGAAATTCTCACATTTTATTTGTTATTTATCAACAGAATATTAGCAGTTTGTCGATTAATTGATTGTTCATGCTCAAAGTGATGCTTTTAATTTTATATGTCGAGATCAGAAGTTGATTCCAGAGACGGTGTTTGGTATTTTTGATTGAGAAAAGACTGAAATGATTAATAGATTATAAAAAAAAAAGTTGCAGATAAGTTGTCCCGGCTCTAGTTTGGTTTAGTGGAAGTAGACACGTCCCTTTCTGTCTCGACGGTGCTGTACACACCCATGAAAAGTTCAGCCGAGCTCTGCTGCAGTCGCTGGTGGGTAATTTGTTTAAAGGACACCGTGGAGATTTATTTACAGTAGATGACATGTTAGTTTTCCTCTGGGGTCGAGTTGCACCTTATTTGTCTGCAGATGAATGCACGCCAGTGTCCCTACAGCTCACTCTCCTCATGTACAGGTATCCATCTGAGTCATTTGAGAAAGAACAAAAGCACCACATGCTCACTTGGCTCGGAGGCGAACACATGATCCTCTCTGTTTTGTTCACTGATTGGAGCTTTAAGCTGTGAACGCTGAGCTTCGCTGCACTTTGTTTACACTTGGCAATGTCGCATTTAGTGGCTGTGTTTTTGAGAAGGGCGGATTTTTAAAAGGCAAACAAAAAGCTTTGTGCTGACTTTGACCTCTGCTCTAATCGGTCTGCTTTTTCTCTCATTTGTCTTCTTCCTCTCTCCTTTTTTTTTACAATCAATTACAGCATCCTTCCTTTTATTCTGTTATATTTCCTCATTTATATAGTCACAGAAAACATAACAAAAACGTTAATGGTTGTTATGTTGATTACTGGTCAAGCCTGAGGGTTAACAGCAGATATTACACATTACACTTCCCCTGTAAAGCCATCTCACGAGTAGGGCTGCAGTTATTTATTTTCATTACTGACTAAACTGACTTTATTTGACTAATTTGGTTTATAAAATGTCAAAAAATTGTTAAAAATGCTCCCACATTTTACAGTGACGATAAAAAGGATTAAATCCTCACATTTGAGGAGCTGGAACCAGCAAATATTTGGCATTTTTGCTTGAAAAGTGACTAAAACTTCATTGTCCACAAAACATCTCTGGAGCTTCACAGCAAAACGGTGTTGCAGAATTCTCCTAAACAAGTGAAGCAGACGGGGACTGAAAACAAACAAATATAAAATGTCTCCATACAGCTCGTCTGCAGTTATCCAAGTTTCTGGAAGCTCTGAGATCACAAATTGATTTGAAAAGACGTTATTTACATCCTTTTAAGCCAGAAATCTTCACTGTAGCTGCTAAGCTAACAGCGTTAGCTTGCACACCAAACAGTAGCAAATCACGTCTTTTCAAATCCATTTGAAATCCAGCTACTTCGGCTGTTGAAGAGAATACTGCTACGCTATTTTGCTGTGAAGCTCCTCTGAATTCAGACTGAATTTTCCCTTTTGAGTGAACTAATCCTTTAATAAATTGAGGTCATTTAATTTGCTGTTTTCTTCTCAGGCTTTTCTCATCCAAAGAGTTTGTGTCGCCATTTTTCCCACAATTGTTTTTGTTGTTTTTTTTGAAATGCGTTGATCTAATAAAGTTTGTCTACGTACTACAAGTGTTGCTGGAGCTCTATGACCTCTTTATACCTGCTTCTCCATGCACATTGGAAGCAGCAGGTGAAGTTGTGCCAGAAAACCCCTACTCTTTTTTTTTTAAATTTAAAACCTGCTGCTGCAGAGGCAGAGACATCCTGACAGTTATTCTCTAGTCTGGAGAACACTGGATGCTGCAGCACACCTCCCACAATGAGTTACTTCTTTAAAACTCTACACCTCCTGTTGGAAACGCAGACTAACTGTGAAAACATCTGAAGACCCTGATGACATCATTAGGGTTATTTTGTCAGTAAATGAATCATCATGTGTCTCTTTAGTAGCCAACCGCTGCAGCCTATCAGATGTACTAAAACAACTAGAATGTAATGGAGTATTTTCCCAGTGAGGTACGAGTCCTTTTACTTGAGTAAAAGGCTCAGCAGCAGCAGTGCAGAGCAGCAACATCAGCTCTCTTTGCATTCCCCTCGTGGCTTCTCTCTGTCGCCTCTGACAGCTCCAGCGGCTGTTCGTCTGCCAGCAGAGCTCAGTGGAAGGAGCTCCCTGGCACTGCAGCCCCACTGGGACACATTGACCCTCTCCTCTGCCCTCTCAATGAGCCTCTGTTCGCTCTGTTTCGAGCCAGTCGCAGGCTCCCAAACCACCACCATGATGACAGTAATGCAGTTTACAAAGCAGCTGGTGGCTCTTTTACGCTCTCTTGCTGTGCTTCTTAGTGTCTTTGCTCTTTCTTCCTCTTTCTGCCTTTCCAGTAACGATTCAGACATTAAGGCTTGTCGTATCAGATACTTTCACAAAAAAGGCATGACGACAAGAAACAATGTAAAATATTTAGTTGCTGACATCAGCTACTCAGATGTGAACATGTGATGCTTTTCTCTGTGATTTAAAATCTATTTCCAAAGTCATCACTCAGTATTTAACGGATTTTGACAATCTAGATGACGCAACAACTGTAAGTACTTGTAAGACCCCTCCTTGAACGAGACTTTGTTTCCGGCATTCTCCTTGAAGAAAATACTTAGAATAAAGGAAAGACAATAACTGGCAGATTAATCTGTAATTCAAATGATCAATAGTTGGTATTAGTGTTTAAGATCAGGGAACTGGAGTGATGTGTCATCAATAACGACCGAACCTCCTCGTGATCTTTCGTCAGTTGATCGTCTCTTCGATCGGACGTCAGTCGGACTTCAATCCAGCCGCTGTTTTAGACGTGAACGCCTGTTGGATTCTGCATAAATGGGACACAGCTCGTTTTTAAGAGACGCTTCTTTCTGGTGGCATTTTCAGTGAGGCTTGTGACGTTGCCTCTGCACATAAAAAGAAAACCACAGCGGCGGTGGCAGAACCACATTTTCATGTTTATATTTAGCCTCACTTTTGTTGTCTTTTGGTCCACGCTGTAATTTCAAACTCAGAGAGACGAAAGTGTGCATGTTTCTCGTCTCTGCTGCCCGGAGCTTTAATGTGCATTAGTGAAGAGAAAAGCTGGTATTTATAACCGCTCTGCATCGTTCTGGTATCCAAGGTCAAACGGATGGCTAATATCTGCTTCCGTTCTTAGATGGGCCGCATTGATCAGGCCTCCATTATACGTGCAGGTCTGACTGTGCTCGGTCAATCGCAGTTCAATAAGCACCCCACACTTCGGATGGTGCTGCTCAGGTTTGTCAGTCAGCGAGGATCCACAGGCCGCTGACGTTCAATAGTCTTCCTGTAAACGCTTTGCATACAGCTCCTGTTACACAAGGCCCGGCAGCGCTCTACTGATTTCTTATGAAACTGTTGGAAGCTATTGAACATTTCCCATTAGTGAGTTATACTTGGTGTGTTTGTGTGCGTGTTGTTTGTTCGATTTAAGTGACAAAATACACGATAACTTTAGTGTTTGTGACAACGTGATGGATTTTTTTGACACCATTTATTTCATTATCAGTTAATGTGATGATTATTTGGTATATGGACTCGTATTTCTGTAGCGCTTTTCCAGTCTACTGACCGCTCGAAGCCGCTTCACAAAACAGGAGCAATTTGGGGCTCAGTATCTTCTATCTCAGCAGCTAGGAGGAGCTGGGATACAAACCAGCGACCTTCTGACCTCCTGAGCTACAGCTGCCCCATATTTCCTCAGTTAATCGATCCACCACTTGGTCGATAAAATGTAAATGTCCAAAATGCTCAAAGACATTCAGTTTATTATCATGTATCACAAAGAAAAGCATTTAATAATCTAGAGCTGGATCGATTGATTGAAGTCAATATTGATTTGGGTCAGGGATGTTTCAGTTACAATACCAGTTGTGCTTGGATTCTGGTGCAATGTTAAGAATAGAGATGTTTAGATTATTACATTTGTGGTTAAAATGTGTCTAAATTTTAGCATCTTATTATCAAAAATGCTGTCGTCAAAGAACAAGAAAGTGATGACGGACGAATGCAGGTATTTACAACAAAGGAAAATAAGAAAAAAGTGGAAACCTTTTGGTTTTAAACAACCTTTGTGGCCATTCGAGAAGAGATTTCAGAGTAGCTTCACAGTAGGTTTTGATTATTGGGCAGGTGTCACATGTTGTTGCTCTACTGTTCACTTAACGCGCTCGATGAACTCCATCTAGTCGGTTGTTGGTGGGGCGGCTCCCTGTAATGGGTGCTAGTGTCTGTCCATACCATTGTATTGTATTTACGTATTTACTCATCTGTTCACACTCTTTTATTGTATTTTACTTGATGACTGAGTGGTTCCCTCGTCTGTGTTTGGGTGAGTTTGCCAAGATAAAATCCGTTATCAGTTATGTCAATATGGCAATAAGGTATTGATTCTGAATCTGAATCCACATTTGCTAATGGGCAGGGGATCCATGGGAAACAGGAATATGTTAAAAGATCGATCTCAGGATTTTATGAATCAATATTGGATTATTTAAATGAAGATCATGAAGAATTGCCCTAAAAATCCTCACGCCTTATGTAGGTGGCTGGTATGTATGAGTGAGTGCAATTTGATGCAAATCCAAATAATCCGGATCTATCACATTTGAATATGTTCTATTTGATATCGGATCAGGCTCGTTGAATAAAAGGAGACTGTTGGGCCTTGACAGAGGTATACGCTCTACTGAGTGGCATTCTAGTGTGCATGACAACTCTTTGAATGCAACTCGGATGCTATTTCTTACTTTGTGGGCGGCTAACGTTCATGTGGGACTTCCTCTAAAAGAGTAACATGAACTCAGTGCTGCAGCTGGATCTATGTGACAGAGAGGAAAAGGATCTATCAGGCTTTAGATTCACACACATAAACACTTGTTTATAGGATCAATGCATTGTGAGTTTCGTTCTTTTCATGGAATTCATGGAAAAACGACAGTAAGAAAGTATCAGTCACCAGTAACAAATGTCTGGTCGAATAGTAAGTAAGAAGGTATCGATGATGTCAGCATTAGTTGCTTCAGAGTTTTCGTGACAGGCTTTGGTTGGCGCATGAAAGACTATTGAAGTTTGATACCCAGCCGTCTAAATATTTGAATGTTCATGTATATATTTACACACACACACACAGCGGTTTGTTTGTGTGTGTCACCTGTAAACTGTGCCAGTTCCTGATTGGCCTCCAGCCACAGAATCAGGCTCGTCTCATCCGCTCTAATGACTCTAAAGATGTGACGGTTGGATCTGGGTCCACGTCTACACACCTACTTCCCCTCGCGGCCCTTCGCTGCTCTGACAATCAGCACGCACACACACACACACACACCTGGAGCCGTGCCTACGAGACTGGTAGTCGGCCATATGTCCTGCAGTGTAGCGTGCTCACAGACTCGGGCAGCCTGTGTGCTCAGCGTGGTGCTGAGGTTTGATCTGTGGACTCGCTGCAGCCGCAGAGGAAAATGGACACAAAGGCTCGTCGTCCTACGCAGTCTGTATATCTGAAACAATGCAGGACGGGTGGATTAATATGTTGGCTCAGTAATCCTCAGTGTACAGTAGGTACGGTGATGTAGTGTCAACATCGAGCTCTGCAGTGACGACGTCTTAGTGCTGTAGATGTGTTGAAACAAAACGCTGCTGCTGTCAGATAAACAGAGTGTAGTGGTGGTAATAACGTTAACGTCGGTCTTGCAGATGAGAACGGAGTCTGATGTGAAGCAGATCTCAGTTGAACGTTTTGTTTTGGTTAGAGCACCAGACGGGTGGGGTTTACTGCAGCAGGACAGGTCAGGTGGAGTCAGCTGGTCCACTGAAAAGTAATCAGCGACTTTGATCTTATAATTAAGTCTCTTCTGATAAAAATGTGCCAAACATTCACAGTTTCCTTTTTCTGAAATGTGAGGATTTGCTGCTTTTCTCTGTGTTATATAGTTGGAAGCTAATCTTTAGGTTTTGGACTGTGCAATTGCTCAAGTACCGTGCTGAAGTACAAATCTGGGGTACTTGTACTTCACTTGAATGTTTGCATCGGAGCCACATTTTTTTTTGTCCAACCTAGTCTGAGAGCCCAGTAACAGAGCCCAACACGAACACGACAGGAATTCTGGTTTTTAATGTTTGAATGTCGATGGAAGCACTGACGAGATGTTCTCCACCTGAAATGTAACAAATAGTCTGTGTTCACGTCTGTCATCACGTAGATAACAAACCCCAGCCCAGCCCGGCGGGACTCATCTGGTCGGGTATCCTTGCTCGAATTCAGAAAGAAATATTGTACTTTTTACTCACAACATTTATTTGACAGCTTTAGTTACTTATAACTTTACCAATCATGGTTTTGCACAAAATGTACAGCAGACTTATTCATCTAGTGGCCCTTTAACAACCTCATTCTGGCTATTTGATTATTTTGTGAGTAAGCTAATTAGCCTTTGAATCATCACGTCCGTTGCTAAGTACACAAATACAATTATTCCATTTAAAAGTTTTAACTCGGCCGTTCAAGCAGCAAACTGCGTGACTAATAATAATCTAATGACACATAATATATTATAGAGGTCACAGGGGACATATCTGCTGTGAATACTTTTACTTTTAATACTTAAGGTACATTTTCAGTGTGGTATCAGTACTTTTACTTGGTTAACTGCAGTTCAAAGAAGCAGGGTAATAGCTTGTGAGAGGGTTAGGGGTTAATATAAACCTTCAGAGAGAAACATGTGCTGTGACTTTAAAGAAATATAGGACATTCTTGTAACGTCAGCCGTGTTTTCAGAGCTGCTGATGTTTGCTGTGTTGTGGCAGAGATTGTGACGGTGACCACTGCAGTGTCACTTTCTGTGTTTCAGATGAGAACAATGTCTGATGAGACAGAACAGAGAATGGGTGACGAGGACTTTGGTTCAGACGAGGAGGGAGACGTGGAGTCTTACCTGGAGGACAACAGCAGTGAGCTCATGGACCGACTGAGAGAGCTGGAGGTGAGAGAACAAAGAAAACACACTCTCGTGCAAGTTATGACAAGAAAAATGTACAAATACTTCATTGGGTGATTTATTTTGTAATCACGTAATCCAGCCACAACGGCCCAAATCTGGCGATTTTCAGTCCCTCCCATCGTGTGCTTGTCAAAAAGGAAATGTAGAGTACATTTATTTTAAAATCAATTATTATTTTTGGGAATTTTCCCGCCCATCTGTCCGTCGTAAACAGATTTCAAGATCAAATAAGAAAATAAACCATAAAAATAAACATATAAAGGGAAACAAATCATTGATTGACATAAAAATAATAGGTTGACACAACTAATACAAGACCTTCAATTCCTGCACATGAGAGGAACTCTGTCACTCTAAATAAACTGCAATAAGCACATATTTTAACCTTTACAGGGTCAAGTGTAATATTCATGATGGTCAGTGTTCGTGTGATGTTTGGTTAATATAATGTCTCATGGAAACATTTTGAGAAATACACTTATTTGCTTACTTTCCTAGAATTAGATGAGTTGATTGATATCGCTGTGATGTCTGTAGGAGAAGTATGAAGCTACAGACAGTTAGCTTAGCTTAGCATAAAGACTGGAAACAGATGGAAACAGCTAGCCTGTCTGAAGTAGAGCCCAATCGATGTCTCGGTTAGTAGTCGAGATTATCAACGGATATTGATCTATCACAGATATATCGATATCAGGATATATGTTCTCCAGAATGTGCCGATATAAAACATAACTTCTTAAATAGATTATAATGCAGAAGAAAATACACTTCTGAGCAAAGTTTGTTAATCAGTATAGTACAAATGTGTGTATATCCAGCCAGAAATATCAATGTCAGAGTGTTTCTCTGTCTAATATATCGGGCCCCAAGTATCCAACAGCCAGCACCTCTAAAGCTCATTGATAAACACGTTGTGTCTCATTTGTTTCATCTGTACAAAAAAACAACAATATGCCAGTTTAATAGTGGATAGTGTGAATGGTGTGCTGGGTTATTTCTTGTCCAATAACCTCCAGGAGTTTCAGCTGGTTGCTTGGCAACTGATCTTGCCAAAAAGCGAAGAGGAGCATTTCCCAAAATGTTGAACTATTTCTTCACGAGATAAATTATCTTAAAATATTTCTTGTGATTCTTGTCGGATGATTATGTAACAATTGTGTGGGTTTTTTTTTTTTTGTTTTTTTTTAAAATCTACCTTTTATATTTATTTTATTTGTCTGTTAGTTATTTTCCTGCACTTTTATCTTATGTAAGAGGTTTTACTGTGTCTGACAAATGTTTCATCAGTGCAGCTGTAGTCCTGGTGTCTTATAAGTCCGTGTGAGCAGGGCGATTATATGTTCATGAGACATAACTAAATAAGGCTTGTGTGTATTTCTCAGTTACATGTTTAATTGTTTTCTCGTCACAGGCAGAAAACTCTGCTCTGATGTTGGCCAATGAGAGTCAGAGAGAAGCTTATGAGAGATGCTTGGATGAGGTGAGTTCATGCTGCAGAATATAAATAACTTCAGAAACTAAGAATTACAAATTCTGCTCAGCCAAGTCTTTCTAGAAATGCCGACTCAATGTATTACATTTAATGCTCTGTTGTGTTATTAGGTGGCCAACCACGTGGTCCAGGCTCTGCTGAATCAAAAGGTAACATAAAGCTTCATTTCTGCATCTAGTTTTTTGGATTATTTTAACCGAAGTCTGTCAGTTATCTCACTGCTCCGTGTGTCACTGAACAGGATCTGAGAGAGGAGTGCATCAAGCTGAAGATGTTGGTGTTCGACCTGGAGAGACAGAACAGAGCGCTTTGTGAGCTTTTTCAGCAGAAACTGCCCAACCACCCCACCGCTCACTACCAGGTAAAGCCAGTTCACTTCCTCTGAATTATAAATAACTGTGCTTTTATAAGTATTCTGAACTGCTTCCATCGCTGTGTTCAGATCCTGTAAAAGCAGGAAAACAATGATGTAAAATACCTATAATAACTACTTTTTAATGTTATTTATTCTTCCTTTTGTGCCTATTTCTGAAATAAGTAACTGCTACAAAAGCCTTAGCTAAATAACTACCTACTCAAAATTAACATTTCTTTCATATTTACATAATGTTTCAAACTGATGGCAGAGATGTCACGAGACAAGAGCTCATGAATCGGCCTCTATCACGGGATGTCATCGTTTTTGCCAGTAGGCAGATTATAGTGGCGGATCTTGGCAGATAATGACTTCTGGCTCATACACTGGTGCATTTTTACATTTTTATCAGCAAAATATACTGTTGAAGTATCAAAAGCAAAAGTACTCGATACAGAATGACCCTTCCAGAGCATTTTAAGTTTTAATCGTTTCCTTTTAACGTTGTTTGTATGGAACACATTTGAATTATTTACTACTAGCAGGTAGTTTCTCTAAATATGTTCTGCTGAGTAAGCAGCAACTACAGCTGTCAGACAAATGGAGTAAAAGTATAAAGTAGCATAAAATGGAGATACTCTGGTACAGCTGATTCTCTCGACCAGGTGAAGCTGCTAATTTCTTCCTCACTTCAGCCTCATTCTTTCAGACGCTGGCGAGCCAGTAATGGATCTCAGCCTTTTCACTTGTGCTCTTTATATTGTTCCAGCAGATGCCAGGACAATGTAGCTCCTAGTTGTGTGTGTATACAATAGCCTGCAGTGTACACACTGTCATCATAATTGCCCCATGAATCTCCCGTTACAGGTCCAGGCGGGACCCCTCCCAGACTACAATGCACAGCTGCACAATGACTCTGCCAAACAGGTGGAGCCTGCACAGACTGAAGCACAAGCCAAGGTGATTATTACAAAGCTCACACAGCAAAGCTTCATCAAACATGACGAGTGAAACAGTGGGATTATATCACAGCCCCTGAATTAGACCGCAAACCCCACCTGTGCGTGACGTTAGAACTCGCTCTGACATTTTTCAACTATTGTGCTTTAAAAAGACCTGCTGCTAATCTGCTCTGTGCTCACTTCCTGCACGCACACGCTCTAAAGGTCTTTATGAGCTAAATTGTTCGCCGCTGGCTGAAGCAGTGAATTGTGCCCTGATAAAAATCTTTTTCTGTCCGTAGGGAAACGGCTACCGCACACAACATGCCTCCCCGGGGCCTCGTGGACCGGCCGCCTCCATGGAGGCCCTGTCTCCCTTCTTCAAGAAGAAAGCACACATCCTGGAGGTCCTTCGCAAGATGGAGGAGACGGACCCTCTGAAGTTCCACCCGTCCACCACAAGCTTGTCTTTCTGCGACTACAGCCAGGTGCTCATGTCCACGGAGGCTGTTTTGGCCTCCGCGGACCCTCTCCCATTACAGTGCAAACCCCACCACACACACTGCCACTGCTCCTGCTCCGACACTGACACACACCAGCATGTCAACGGTGACGGCGCGGCGAAGTGTGAGGGAGGGAACACCTGCTGTTTACACTGCAAGAGGAGCCCGGACAGTCCTCCAAAGCCATGCAACCACGTCTGTAGTCCTTCTAAAGCCAACTCCGCCACCCAGAGCCATGTACTTCCTGCAGCTGCTATAAGCGAATGTCACAGCAAGAGCAGAACAGAGTCTGTTCTCTCGTCTAAACAATGCACCAAGAATGAAGCCCACCAGCAACCAGCAGCCGCCCACTCCTCACTGACGGAGCCAGCCGGTCAGAGCCTGGAGGTGATGGGAGCCGAGCAAGAGCAGGATGGCTCCGACAACGCTGCTGCTTCTGAAGAGCTCACTGGTTTCTCTGCCGTCGCCCACCTGCCCAGTTCTGTGAAGGAGAGCGCACAGATCCCTCACTGTGACTTGGAGGCGAGCGATGGTATTCACAATGGCTTAGCGCTCAACAACGCCATGTTGACCGACCCCTCAGCCGTCCTCGAGAAAGACGGCACAGACCAAGAGGCTTCTGTGAGAGCCGGTGCCACCGTCAGCCCCAGCCCCTCCTGCCTGAGCGATGTCAAAGCGGCCGCCATCAACTCCCCGTCCAAACTGCTCAAGTTCTTGAAAATCCCCTCGATAGGCGAGAAGTCTCAGGCTTCAACCTCCGCCGTCCGTCTGAGCCCCCAACTCACGCGCAGCTCCAGGATCCCCTGTCGCACCAACAACTACGAGGTTTACCACTCTCCTGTTCCCACACGCAGAGCCACCACCACAGAGCGGTGCAGGCAGCCCCCTCCACCACCCTCCAGGTCGGAGTCCTACCCCGCCACACACTCAGCGCCAACCTCCCCTCCACAGCCTGAAGACGTCTGCTCCCCGCCTGCTAAGGAAATAAGCTACAGCAGCCTGTCTGCACCTAAAGCCAGCGCAGGCTCGAAGATGGGCGCTCCCCCCTCCTCCTCACCCAAAGTATCTCAGAGGGTCCCCCATTATGAAAATGTCTGTAACATGTCCACCAACTCTAGAGAGGAGGAGCCGACTCAGAGCCTTGAGAAAAGAACCACACTTCCTTCCCAGATAAAGGTGAACGGTGGTGAGAGGAAGCTCATTAAATCGATGCCAGAAAGTGTCCTCAACCCCCCTCCGCAACGCAAGCAGTCGTCCTCGTCCACATCAGAGTCCACGTCAGATGATGAGGAGGATTCAGACAGCCCGGTGTGGGTCAACCATCACAGCCTGCCCAACTCTGCCCTCAGCAAAGCTCAGGGCAGAGTCAACTACTCCCAACCCAGAGAGAAACAGGAGGAGATCACTGTGCAGAGCTCCGAGGTCGCCCATCCTCCGCCTCCACCCAGGAGGAGCGATGCCTCTTCCATCCCCAAGAGGCCTGTGGCTGGGGCGGCCAGAGCCCAGGCTGATTCCAGCCACCACGCTTTCAAAGACAGGCTGGCCGCGCTGGGAAAGCTGAGGAGCTCTGAGGATTTACAAGTTGGTCTGAGGCCAGTCGACACGGTGAATGAGGGCACGTACGTGGAAGAAAAGAGCAAGACAGCGGAGAGGCCCATGGAGATCCATAAAGAGGAGCAGAGACACTCAAAATTCACAGACTCTTTGGATGGTAAACCCAAAAGTAGTGGTAGTGGTTTGAAGTACCCGGGGTCCTCTCAGCTGTATGAACAGGCAGTAAAGTCTCAGCCTTCTGCTGCAGCTGTGGTCAAACAGGAACTGTGTGTTACCAAGACTGAAGGCTCCAAGAGCAAAATCGGTCTGCCGTCCCCCAACACAGATGCTCCACAGGTACTACGCAACAACATCAAGTGTCCTGGTTCCCTGAATCTGGGCTATAACCTTAAACCAGGTGTTGGTCCTCACAGTAACAGCCCCAACAAAATCCCCCCGAAGTCGCCGTCCAAACCTTGCCAGCCCCCGTCCGTCCACAGAGGGGGGAAGCCCTCAGAGGCCCCGCGGTACTCGTCCAAATCAGAGGAGAGGACCAAGATCAGCGGGAAAGGGAAAAAGAATCCGATGTACGGAGACAGCCTGCCGCCTCCTCCTCCCAGACCTCCGATGTCAGAGGGGGAGAAGCAGGTGCAGCCGGCGCCCAGCCCGCAGTCAGCCATCGAGCAGAAGGTGATGAAAGGCATCGAGGAGAACGTGTTGAAGCTGCAGGAGCAGGACCGAGGAGTACAGAGCACTGAGGTCAAGCAGAAGGCCTCCAACGGCATCGCCAGCTGGTTCGGCCTGAAGAAGAGCAAGCTGCCTGCTCTGAGCCGCAAAACCGACGGGACCAAAGCGAAGGACGAGAAGAAGGAATGGAAGATCAACATCCCCTCGGTGGGCAGGGACTCTGTGAAGATGGCCTCCAGGTGTAAAGAAGGAGTGGAAGGTCTGAACATCTCGACTCTGATGGAGAAGGCGGAGGGGCTGAGGAGGGCCCTGGAGGAGGAGAGGGCGTACGTGGAGAGGTCGGGCCGGGGTCACTCCTGTGAGGTGGTGATGGACCAAGCTCAGGGACAGCTGGCTGTCATGTACAGAGGAGCGCGCTCCGACAACTTCATGCAGCAGCTGCTCAACAGGTGAGGACGAGTGGATTCTGAGGCTGCTATGGAAACAAATCTTAGCTTTAAAGGAATATTTGACACTCTGATGATAAGATTATTGTTTACTCTCTTGCCGAGAGTTAAATGAGTAGATCGATGCCACTATCTGGGCTTCACAAGACTTGGATTAAGCTAGCAAACTGTATGGAGCCATTTTATGTATTTGTTGTTTTGCTTTTCTTATGATCATTTATGGTAATTAATCATCAGAAGGCTAACGCTAACTGTTTCTGGACAACTTGTGTTCGATGAACGTAGAGTGGACGGGAAGGACATGATCAGCATGCCGCAGCGCCGCCTCTCCTTCGACTGCAAGACCTCCAAGCCGGTGTTCAGCCAACAGAGCGACATCATCAGTCACACCACCAGTCGAGACGACATGGAGAAGGTACGTCTGTGGTTGTTTCTGTGTAGGCAGACGCACATTTTTAACATTTACAACAGTGACAAAACAAAACAAAGAGAGAAAAAACGAGACTTAATATAATGCATCAGGCTGTCAGGTGTCAGAGGTGCATCAGTAAAACTTGCTCTTGATCATCTTTGAAGCCTAAACTTGGCTTCTAGTTTGTTAGTTTTGCTGCATACTGAAGTGAAGCGCAGACTCTCAGTGCACTCACTCCTCCATCTGCTGCTCGGTTGTTCTTTTCATGCAGGGATCAGACAGAATCGGCAAGATCACATCAGACGAGAACCTCGCTGATTCAGTTCACTCGCAGCACTTCGCAGGTAAGACGAGTCTGCCAGAGGAGGAAATATCACACGTTTATTAAGGTTTACGACTGAGTGGAGGATCAAACCAGACCTGTGGGGAGCTGGTCTGGAAATAGATAAATTAATGTAAATGAATAAATAAATGAAGTGCATAAAAATACAACTCCAAACAAAGGCGATGTGTGTTTAGTGTCAACATGTTGCTGATACCGAGGTAGTCAAACAAGTTTATCACATAATCACATACTGTCAGGTACAATGTGAAGGTACTTGTCTTTATACTTCTGCACTACTTCACTTCAGATTTAAATATTCAGGCCCACAGGGAATCTGCAGCCGACAAATTCTCACGACAACTGCAGATGTTTCAGCAAAGAGCACAGTTGAAAATCTCTGAACGTTGACGCGTCTCCACCCTCCTCGTGTCGTTTTCAGTTAGCATGAAGATCAAAATAAACATAATAATATCGTGCGAGTAACCTAGTAATTAGTTGTCTAGTGTCTTCCTTAAACAGACTCTAGACAACAATAACAATAATCCAACGATTTGATATTTGGACTCTGAGCAGCGTCTTTCATTCTCTCTGTAGATTTACTGAAGTGAAAGTTTTACTTGTGTTTTTTTGATATTATTCTGTAATATTACGACTTCTGCTTCAGTAACAGTATTTCCTTCAGCGCTGCAACAATCTGTAAGGGTTTGACTGAAATATATAATTTGCATATCGAGGAAAATTAATTAGCCGATACTGCAATTAGCATATCAAAGGTGAAATAAACGAGGCCACGCCCCCGAGGAAATCGAATCAGAAGCTGCAGTAAAAGATCAAATAAATAATGCAGGAGTCATTAATTTACACACATTTACTTCTTAATTATTTTGTGCCTTTTTGTTTGTTGTTTGGTTCCTAAAATGTGAGCTTTTCATTCATTTATTCATTTTAACAACAGTCAGTCTGAGGAATTATCAGTCTTTCTAATTTCTCACTAGTTATTATTTCATTTAAATTTATGTTTTCAATTCAGTTTGGTTCGAAAGTTGGTTTGCTTGTTTCATTGTTTGAAAATGTTTAGATTCAGTTCAGTTTCAATTAGATTCAGTCTGAGTTGTTTTCAGTTAGTTTCAGTTGAGTTTTAGTTTTAAATGTACGGTTACTTTAACTTTAATCACCTTCGCACTGACTCTCCCTCTTCCTTCCGTCCTCTGCAGGTTCTGGTGCTTCCACGTACACCCTGGACAGCGGCATCGGTACGTTCCCACTGCCCGACTGCAGCAGCGGTGCAGCAGGACGGGGCCTGTCCAAGACGAGGGCCGGGGCCGAGCACCACTCCTCGGGCTCCCCGGGGAGGGCCGGTCGACGGGCCCGGACGCTGGAGAGAGATCTGACGGCACAGGAGGAGTGCTACGTGCCTCACAAACAGCTGATACCCACCATTCAGTACGGCTCCATGCTGGAGGGAAGAAGCTCCGCCGGCGTCATCCGAGAAGGTGAGAACAAACTAACCAGCTTACACTCGATGATTACAGCTCACTAAGTCCCTTTATGTGGCTTTGTTTTGTTTAAATTAGACTCTCAGTGATTTACAAACACTGTGGATACTGTAAATAATCCTGTAACTATCCAGACTGTAGCTCAGACTGATTCCTGACACCGAACAGGAAACAATATGAACAGTCTACAGTCACTCTGTGAGGCTGTGAGGCTCATACTAAAGGAAAACCTGAGAACTAATGTTATTGTGAATTTATGATAAATAGTTAAGTTCTTTTGATCTAACTGTGTCTTCAATCGTTCGATCTGCAGGGGAGGCTCACGGAGCGAACATGTTTTCTCCTCGCTCCAAGACTTGGACCTTCCCCAACCTGAAGACTCCAGCAGGACCTGCAGAGGTTTACCTGGCAGTGGAGGAGGAAGAGGAGGAGGCCGTGTCCTTCGGATCACCATTCAGAGGGGTACGGAGAGAGTTAAATTAAGAGTTTTATCGATTTTAAAGTGAAAACAGACCACTTTTTGTCTTTCCCTGTCGCAAAGACAGTTGTTAGCACCAACTGCTAGCAGCCAATTTGAGCCAGAAACCCTGATCTTAGTGGTATGAAAAGGCAGAAGAAAACACCTGATCATATTAATAAGAAGGCAGGTTGTGTTACCTACTGATCAAGTCGCAGTGGTAACAGACTTGGACACAGAACTGGAGCTCTCCATCCAGTGAATGCCGTCTGTTCCTCTCACTCTTCGCCTCCTCCATCAGTGGGGTTACCTGGGGATAGCAGCGACCTGGGAAAACAATGACTCTTCCTGTTTTGTTAAGAGATGGCAGATGCGCTTCCTTAGTGCTGTAATGTGACCTTAATTTTTTGCTGGGAAAAAAATCCAGCCAGTTTTAAGCCGAATAGTATCGTGAACGCAAGATTTATAGGGAGCTTTGATTTGCAGTATTTACCTCAGAACTGGTTAAAAAAAAATGAGGGGGAAAAGTTGTCTGTTGTTAGTTTAATTCATCAAGTCCTTTCCCACAGCAGGTCTGCAGGGCAGGTGAACGTCGAGATGTCAAGATAAACTAAAGGTTGAAAAAGGTTTTATTTTATTTGATTGTGTAATCTTAGTAAAAACCAGTGAGGCAGGAGCATGGAAAGTGAATTATCTGGGTCACTTACAGACTGAAAATACTTTGCAGGCAGCGGAGATACATTTTTAAATCTGCACTCACATCTTACATAATGAAAAAAACACAGAACCACATTCCTCCCTTTAGAAATTATTAATCAGCTGAATATTAAAGTGGGATGGTTTCTGTAACCCACTTCTGTTTGCTGAAGGCGTTACATAAGAGGAAGCACGTGACCTGAAACGTTTCCCACCTCTCTGCGTCCTCTCAGGGCATGAAGGCCGGCGGTCCCTCCTCCAGCAGGGTGGTTGACCCGGGCAGCCTGCCCGTCCCTGCCCAGCCGGGGATGAGCCGCAGGGGGAAGACTCGCACTCCCAGCGTCCCCGAGATGAGCCGGGAGCCCGGGCTGGAGCTGCTCAGGGAGCGTCCGGAGGAAGCCATCTCCCCGAGCCGCCCTCAGGTCCTGGAGACCCCCGAGTCGCTCAGCGATTCTCTGTACGACAGTCTGTCGTCCTGCGGCAGCCAAGGATGATCCAGCCAATGGCGGGGGAGGACAGAGAGGACTGGATGCTCATCTCGTCCACAGACAATAACACGTCTCCTGGTCGCTGGCTGTACTGTGATGCTGCTGACCCGCCGCCACCTTTGAGGAAAATAAACTGCGCCCTGTTGATGTCCGCGAGAATATTGTGGTGATGATGCCGTCTCATCAGCTGTTTCTCTGTTGCAACTGGAAAGGTGGATCGATAGACTTCTCCTCAGGATTTCCAATAAAACATGAAGCCAAAAGCCACCCAAATAATATAGGTTGTTCACTTTTTCACAATCAGACTTGACTGTGGACACTTCTCTTTAATTCATGTGTACAGGACTACAAAACGCATGGCTAAGCTAATGATTAGCACAAAAGTTGTCACTCCTGGTAGTTGTTCAGCAACCCGTCTTTTGTTTCTCTCATCCTGGTAGATGGATCTTTGTTCTGTGCATCAACGCAGCCGTGACGCGCCGATCAGTTCTGTACTGTATCAATACATCGTCATCATCATTTCACCACACAATGTATTGAAAAAAAACAAAACATGGAGCTCCTAAAAAATGAATGTTCATGTCTGTGATTCTTTATTGCTAAAACTCATGCATCACGATTTTAAATGTATAAACGATTTTATTGATCATGTTGATATTGTTTTGCGACCGAGGAAGGTTGTCAGTATATGTCTGTTTTAAATCATAATGCATTTAAAGGTAATATATACCAGCAATAATAACATAGATAAGAGAAATGGCTACACTATTCAATGAATATGTATTTCTATTATTTATTTATTTTAAATGTACATCATCTTTTTTTTTTTTTTTTTTTTATCTTTCTGTGAAAATTGAAGTCTCTTCGCCTAGTAGATTATGTTCATATCTTGTATTTCAAACATCTCTGTTGCTGTTCGTTCCCTAGCCAATAGAGGTCCTATGTACCTACTGCCGTTTTTCAACTTTCTAATTAAAATGTTTTGATTTAGCTCGTTGTGCGAGGCAGTTATTTTGGACGGTACCGTCGATTACAGACAGGACATTTACCTAAAAGAGTTGTTTTTTTTAAAATATTAGATAAAACTAATTACAGAAGAACCAGATAAATCGTTTTTATTCCACACGTCACGCCTACGTTACCCACAATGCAACCCGACTGAAGACAGTTTGTTCAGAAAATCCATGTAAATGCCCTCTCAAGTCACAGAACGACTCAAACAAACACATTTTGGTACAGGAGATGCAAAGACGCCGTACTCATCGCATCGTTTCCTTTGAGCTTCCTCGTCACTCAAAATGCTAGAAAACAGCTGCTGTTTAAATGCTCGACCTCCATGTTGCTTCCACATTTCAACATGCATGAATGTGAATGCACAACGAAGTTGGAAGACACGGCTTCCGAACTCGGGGAAATGGAACCAATCCGAGGAGCAGCGAGAGATTCAGGTTTGATGTGCTCGTAGCTGCTGATGTAGCCTCAAGACAACACAAGGAGCAGCTGTAACATCTGAACCAGTCTTCAACCCAACTGACACGGACTCAGGTGACGCCGCTCGAGTCATCTGCTGAATTTATGGTATTTTAGTTTTCCCCAACACACAAATGCCTCCTGTTTACACATAAATGCACCAGTAATGAAATGTAACTAAGTACATTTACTCAAGCGCTGTAATTAAGTGCAATTTTGAACTCGAGAATTTCCATTTTCTGTTACTTTTGACTTCCACTCTACGTTTTCAGGCCGAATACTGTATGTTTTACATTTGATAACTTTAGTTACTTCACAAATTACATGTTGCTTAAGACCCAAAGTAGCAAATTTTTAAATAATTTGATATTCAGAAAATATCTCATTGCATAATCGTTCGACCAACAGAAAACAGTATCTACTTAAAGTACATTTAATCAGATACTTTAAGACAACACGAATGAGTGACTTTCACTTTGACCAAAATATTTAAACATGATGTCTGTACTTTTACTCAAGTATGACTTTTAAATATCTTTTAGAACTCTGTTAGCAATGATCCAATAACGTCAGAGTATTACTTGTGAATAATACATTTAAAGTACTTCTACTCATGTGATATTTTTAGGGCTGCATCTAAAGATTATTTTCATGATCGATGAATCTTCTGGGTGTTTTTTTTTCTTCAGTTAATTGTTTGGGTTGGTCCAAAACCTAAAGATATATTCAATATGCAATGATCCTCACAGGAGGGAAGCTGGAACTATTTGATTATCTTAAAACTTAACCAATCGATTACTTGTTTCAGTTTCTTAACATTTTTAAAATCACAAATATAATAATTTAATAAGAGTATTTCTATATGATCTGAATATTAATTCCACCAATAAATCTAAAAAAGGAGCCACTTTCCTTTTTCAATACGTTCAACACATTTATTTGAGCAAATGTATCAAATTATTAGTTTCAATTTTACATCAATAAAATAAATTCTTCACAGTATACGCCTTCAAAAAATCGTAAGGTTAACATATCATTTGGCAAACTAATTTCTAGACAACAGATATTAAGAGAGATTTACAGTGGGAGAGGTCTGAGTGACTCGCCTGTCGTTCTTTTCTAGATTGAGAATGTGGACAGATGGCACCGACTCTCTCCTCCGCCGGCCAAAAGTCCAAAAATCCTGACCACCGAGTGGCCGCGAGTCTGAATCGGTTGCTGTAGCTCATGGAGAGTCTGACAGGTGTTCATGGTTAGTGTCAGTGTGATCAGACTTCACCGTTCTTACTCAAAATGTTGGTCACAAAACAAAATCTGAGGGAACGAAAACAATCACGGGGGGGAACTTTCTCAAAAAGGGGGGGGATCTGTTGTCAAAATCATGGGACACCATATCTCGTGACAATCCACTAAAGACAACTGAGGAAAAAAACGATAAATAAGCAAATCAACGACTGAAATCACATAACTTCAAATAAAACAATAATCGGTCTCAGAAGCTTACATGACCCACTAAAAAAGGAGCCTATCATGTCATTAATTTATGGCACTAAATAACAGTGATATCAAATCTTCTGCTCAGCTTCTGGGAGTCTTCGTAGGGCAACGCTGCCCTCTACAGGCCAAGCGTGTTCACTGCAGCATTAGTCTATTTCTCCATTCACAGCCATGATGGGACTAGCGTTAGCATACCATAAACTTACATTCAACCCTTGTTTGTAAGTTTTTTTAAAAAATAAATCAAAAAAAAGAATTTCTCAATAGTATAAGACCACATAGGAGTTAATTCAGTAAATGAAGACAGAAAGTGAAAAGCACCAAGTGCGTTGCAAATTGTGCCTTGTCTGACAGATTGTTTTTAATTTTCAGCCACTCAAACCTTCTTTACTTCTCCTTCTTCTTCTTGTCCTGAAAGAGAGAAAATGATCAGAATTATACAGATGGCAGATTAAAGGGCATCTACTGGGGAAAAAAGGTAAAGAAGTACAAACGACGCTTTAATGTGTAAGCAGCATGTTATTGTTGTGAGCAGCTGATTTACACAGATACAGTAAAGTACCTGAAGCAGACTAGTTTCTGTTGCTGCCGTGACGTCTCCCTACAAAATCCCCACGTTTGAGCACAAACCGTCCTGATACTTTACTTTCTATAGAGCGTTACTGTTCAACAGCAATGTCACGGAAATGTTGGAGAACCTGTGCAGTTCTCAGCTGCTCCAACAGTCGAGGCAAACTTAAACTTTGGAGGAAATACTGAATATGAAAACACACGATCGTTTACTTCAGGAGGACTCTTAAGCCCCGTTTACACGAAGGGAAAACGCAGATATTTCCAGGCGGTTTGGCCTCTCATTTACATGAAAACCCCGTTTTTATCACAGAAAACGATTATTTCTAAAAACTCCGGGCAAAGTGGAGAATTTGGAAAACTCCGGTTATGTGTTGTCGTGTCAGCTGGGAGAAACGGGGTTTTAGGTTCTCACGCTCATTAGGCTATGCGCCAGAAAATGCTTAACGTCATGTGAGCGCTTTGTTTTGAAAGGAACAGGAAGTCGCTCGTGTTATTCGTTGTTGTTGATTCTGAGGATTCTGATTGGCTTGCATGGCTTTATCCTTCTCCCTACACTGCCGCCCAGAGGTTTGGCAGAGTTATAATGGCGCTCGACGGCGTATTTATGCGGGTTGATGGAAATGACAACTTTTTTGAAAACGATGTTGTGTGCACGATGTTATTTTTGAAAACGGAGGGGGGGAAATATTCGTTTCTCTAAATACCCTGCTGTGTATAAACGTGGCCTTAGATCAGACATAATGTCAGATTCTCTGGGAGTGCAGAGGACCAAGATGTTTACTCGAGGTTATTGTCATTTTGAGCCTCTATGAACGACCTGTACGCCTGAAATAATCTTTAAATTCCTATTCTTAACTTTTGTTTCTACCAATGTTACTTTAATGATTAAATGCAGCTTGATTGATCATGCTCGATCACAAATGTGGTGCAAGGTTTTCCCTCATCTCTGCATCATCTCTTCGGTCTATCGTCATAACACGTCTTATATTCATTGTTCCGGTTAATATCTATATGCAGAACACACGATTGATTTGTCTCAGTTAATCTGAATTACATTAAGATTACATCCATATTAAACACCTTCATCAGTAACTGGGGGTCGCTCTCGTCGTCTTTAATCAAACTACCCATTATGTTGCCATCACAGTAATGACAACAACATTAGATGGTGAACGTCTCTGCAGTCAGATCAGTTTAATTCAGTGGTTCTCAACATGATGGTCAGGAGAGAAGCCTCAACTACAAACTGATCTACTGTAAGACGCCTCAATCGTCTTTGACAGCAAATAGAAACTGTATCACATAAATGTAGTGCAGTGAAAAGTGAGATACCTCCCTCTAAACTGTAGTAGAGTCCAGGTGGCATAAAGTGGATATACTCAAGTCTAGTATAGGTAACAATACTACAGTTAATTGGTTTCATTGCAAACACAAATGCAACGGAGGTGAATGAAAGTTTGAATCTAATTTCTGACTGCTGACTTGCATAAAATCCAAAATTACTCACAGATGTTATCATCATAAAATCTGCCTTTTTGTGAAAACAAATGTTGCTGTTGGGCAAATTTTTCTTGATGTTTTTCTGCACCGCAAACTAAATTCCCCCTCCAACACTGTGCTGGAGCGAAGCCACAAGTCTCGGACGTCTCAAAATGAAACCAAAAGTATCTGCTCAGCTATGTTCTGCTAGAAGATTCTTCTATTCTGCCGAACCAAAAGTTTGGTGTTTTTTTTATTTATTTGGGTGAGCAAACTGTTGTATTTACAGTATTGTTATAAAACAGTCAAAAGCATTTAAGAGAGAATTTATGTAGCACTTCTGCAAAACTATAAATATTTGAGCCAGGCTTTCTTGTAGGAAAATAAAGGTTGAGGTTGGTAACGTCCTTTATTTTTGTTACTGTCATCAAACTCCGTGTAAACAGCAAAACCAACTTCCCCTCACTTCCCTAAACGTCTCTCAGCGCCACACACACACAAACACACACACACACACACACGGGTTCCTACTGAAGATGAAACTCTTGCAGACGAGCGCCCTTCCTTTATTTTATACATGTATATATAAGAATCTACCTCATCATATTCATCCTGTTTATTATCCCGTTCTCTCCGTTTTAACCTCGTTTCCCATCGCTGCTGGTCTCAGAGTTACCAGACATAATTCAATTGTACACCTATAATGACAAATTAAGTGTCTTATGGTGCATCAGTGAGCATCTCCAGCTGCAGGACGACGCACGTGAGATCAACTCAAAATATATTACAGTGACAATGTTCGTCATATTGAGGGAATATTTCACCCTGTGCAAAAAAATAAGTCTCAAATACATTTTTTAAAGTTTGTGGAAATAAATGGAAAAGCAAATAATAGCAAATTATATCACTTGCACAGGGAATGTAATATAATACTCCCCTGTCTAAAATATATAATTTTAGTTTTTACTAGCAACCCCCAGGATGAGAACCGACGCTCTACGGCACAGAGGAAGGAGATATATCAGGCTTTCTGTGTTTTTTCATTGGATTTGTAGACAATAACAGAATATGAACAGACAAATCCATTTAGTCTTAAAGTAGAAGGATTAGGCAAAACTCTCCTTACCTTATCGTTCATGGCAAGGATGACCATCAGTTTCCTGAAGATGGTGATGAAGTCAAGGAACAAGTCCACACAGTGCCTTCAAAACACAAAACATGAAGCTTCAGAATCGTTTCTTATGCTTTTTTAGAAGAAAAAAACATTACCATAGTTTAATTTCCTAAGAGCTGAGCTTATGCAACATCTCTGAAAAAGTTCAATTCAAATCGGACCAGGTGTTTCTCATTTTCAGTGATGTGATGCTCAATTGTTCGCCTCGCTGTGAGAAAATGTATTTGCATGGCGTTTGGTTATGAGACGGTACGAGCCGACAGATACGAGCCGACAGATACGGGCTCAGGTGTCGTTTGCCTGTACAGTAACAGTCCTCACCACACATAGTCCTTGTCTCCGTTCTCTGCTTTCTCGATGATGAGCTGAGTGTCGAACAGGACGAAGCCGCACATGATGAGCAGCCCGAGGTACATGTGTGCCTGCCGGAAACCATATGCAAAGATTATGACACTGAAACGATGTACGCGGCACAACGTTGATCACACGGTTAGCGAGGGGTCGGCTCGGCTACCTTGAACAGCATCACAGATCCGAAGAACATGTTCATCACAGACATCAGGAACAGGAGGGAGAGGCCGGACATCAGGGTGCCTGAGAGCAACAAAAACAGTATGTATGAATATAAGATCTTAAGTTTTGCTAATTTTATTTCCTTCCACTCAATTAAATTGGTCTTCAAATGCCTAAATAATGCTGCTCCCCAACTGCTCTGCAAGACGATAACAAAACTGCAAAGTGGTACCAGATCCACCACCCGAGCAACGTCAAAAGGCAACTGTAGTATCCCATTCCGCAGAACATCTTTTGCTCAAACTGCCTTTTCAATAAAAGGGACAAAATTATGGAACTCACTGCCAGACTACTTGAAATGTATCCCTACATTTGTTGCATTTAAAAAACAAACAAAAGTGTGGCTACTTCAGCAACAATCTTGCTCTCATACTTAGTTTTTTACTATTTAGTTTGAATATTTAGCTTGTGTTCTCTCTGTATTATTATTATTATTATTATTATGCTGTTGTTTTATGCTTGTATTTTTAATAATGTTAATCTGTATTATTATTTTTCATCAAAAGTGAATCGTGAATTAGCTTTGGCTAAAAACACTATGATGCACACATCAGATGACTGTCAAGATTGTCTATGTTTTTGTATCTGTCCCTACTCAAATAAACCTTAAATAAATAATCAATTAAACCTAGTATTGTGTCCGTGTTGTGTTGCTGGACCAAAGTGGAATACAGTATCACAACATTCATTAACTGCCTTCACCTCCGAGGAACAGGTAGCTCCTGCGTTTGGCATAGAGAGCGCTGAGACTGAAGCAAACGAAGATCACCGAGGTTCCCATGAAAGCCGTTATAATGATGCTGAGGAGAAACAAAGCAGAACAAAGTTCATGTTTTCAGTAAACACACCCTCAGTGAGACCCACGACCAGGCGGAAACCAAATCACGCCACACTCGTCTCATTGCTGTTTTCAAATCAACGCTTCGTGTTTATAATGTTTAACTTCTACCGAGCTGGCTGTTGAACACTGAGTAACCTTTCACATACCTTGGGTTGACGGCGATGACAAAGTCCAGAGTGGGGCCGAGGCCGACACCTGGGGACGGAGAGCGCAGAAGGCAAACACCGCTGTTAGACTCTTACGTGACAGTTACAATTTCACTCGTAATGTGCCCAAAACATCCGTCACGTCACCTGTGAGGAAGGCGAATACTGCGAGCATGCCCAGTCTCTTCTTCTCCGTCTCAGGGTTGTGTGGCGTCATGGCGAGCCAAAACATCATCCCCAGGGAGCCGAGCACAGACAGCACGCCGCCCTGAGAACAAGGTCATGAGGTAAACACAGGGCAGACGGACTGTGACACTGAGGGAATTCAGACCTGATATTAACATTCGTCCTGAGTGAACCGATCATAAGTGGACAGCTCCAAGTCAAAGACATCAAGTTCCAAAAATTAAGCTGCAGGATATTCGACTCTTGCAGTGTGTTACGCTCAGTTTCACTGTCTTTTACAGACGTGTCTGCTGTTTTTACATGAAACATAGATGGTAGTAAACACCTGTGTGGTAACATTGTGAACGACGAAAGAATTTAAACTTCACAAAGGAAAAACTACTGCAACAAAATTCCTCAAATACATGAATTATTAACTTTCACAGAAGAAGATCATGTGGATGTTAACTCATCTACTTACTAAATCATTCATAGAAATATATAAATTTGGATTTAGGCAACTAACGATCTTCCCCAGACAAACACGCAACTTCGACAAATGATCCATCTACCAGTTTCACAGTTCTGCATAATTTAACTTGTGAAAAAGCTCATTTACCTGCTTTAAATTGTTTCAAACCACCAGGTAACGTACCGTAAATCACAAATTAGGTTTGATAAGTTGGGAGGAAATGCTGTTGTCTTTGCTTTGATAAAAGGGCACCATTTGCATTGGTCTAAGGAATGCATCATCCTGAGCAGGAAGACTCAGTGTTATCTTCAATCTCACCTGAAAGAGGCCTGTGACAACATGGACGTAGGCGCCGGCAGCAGCCACAAACATGCAGACAGCCAGGCTTGCGTACACATTCTTCAAGTGCGCCTGGGTAGAATGAGATCTGCAAAAAGAGATAACAATGAGCAAGGCCAGACGACGGGAACTTTCGCTGCAGTGGATAACTTCCATGAACTGAATCGACTGTAAGTCTACGTACATTTGGGAGAGCTTGAAGAGAGCATCGATGTTGATGTTGCGGTCAAACACGTTCATGATGGAACCGGGAAAAGAAACCTTGAGATTCTTGAATGGACAATGTCTCCTGTGAACAGAATCACACGATTACAATTCAACTCCAATTTAAAGGTTACAATCCAAACTATTTTACAACCATAACCATTTCCAGTAGGAGTACACCAATATGTTTTTTCCAGGGTTTTCAGTAATTTAGGAGAACAATAACTGGAACAGATATAAGTTTACAGGGAAAATAAAAATCTTAGGTGTCCAAGTCGAGAATAATCAGTAATGCAATGTAATCAACTACAATTAATGCAAGTATTGTTTATAATTGAGGTGCTTTCCTTCAGTATTTCCATTTTCTACAACTCCCCTCCATTTATTTATTTGATAACTTTAGTCACCATTTACTTTGCAAATTCAGATAATTCATTGCTGATCGGCTACTACTCCTGACTTCAGACTGTGTTGTGGACACTGAGACCACCAACAGAGAAAAGGATGTTATATCAGAGCAAAAGTACATTTTAAAAATTAACTTATTTTATCAGCAATAAGACACAAAAACACCAATACCGATTATTCGGGAAAGTGCTGAATATTGGCCCCAATCATCGATCTACCCCGAATATTCAACTGGTAGCACAAGTACAACCTATTGTTAATGTTCAGTACAAACAAGTACATTTACTGAAGTACTCTACTTAATTTAAGTACTTTTCAGCATTTCTATGCAAACAATTTTATCTAATTTAGGAGTATATTTTAATAACATATCTAACGGATAACTTTAACTTTCAGTGTTCTGGTTATGTGCCGTCGTTATTTATATCTAAGTAATTAATCTGGATATCGTTACAGCCCACACCAGTCATGTCACACACACACACACACACACACACACACACACACAACATGTCGCGTATTTCAAGTGCGTAGTTCAGTTAGATAAGGGTTTGCATTATTTGCCAAATTACACAACAGGTTGAAGCTAAATGTCAGGCGTTGAGCCCACTTAACTAGGGAGCTAACAAGCTTTCTGTTAACCTGCTATAAATTCCGTGTTAACGTTGTTAGCTGTTAGCTGGCAACAAAACCAACAGAAATTCGTTTAGTTAATGAAGAAATGTGTGGTTTAGAGATAAGAACAGGCAGTTGGGCAACGGTCTGACAGCTAAAAACCTCTGTTTGACGCATGAGTATCATATTAAAAGCTACCTAGCTAACGTTGCTAACCAGAAAAGCGTTCAGCAAGTTAGCACGACTAGCTAACGTTTGCTGGCTCGACAAACACAATTCGACGTTCAATCCACAAACAATCGCTGCTAATGTCACGGCCACCATTATAAAGCCGCACCGAGGGCATACGCTCATTTAGCGGAGATGAAGTACCTACCTCTTAGCGTTCCTAGCCTTCTGTTAGCTTTCTGTTTCACTGCCTTTCTTCTTCCTGCTTTACTTTTTTTTTTTTTTTTTTTTTTTTATAACAAACAGTACGTGTCAGTCAGCTCACATGATGTCACCATGGAAACGCCCAGAAATTTGTAGTCCTGGCCGCGGGCGGTAAAATCTGGAAATACGGTGACTATTTGCGTCGATTGTGAACACAAACATACAAGTCGTCTAATTTGTGATTAACGTGTGTGTTTAAACATTTTTTCGACCTTTAAAGAGAGCCGTTAACACCGAACCTTTATTTTTAACGGCACTTCCTGGTGTCACCGAGTAATGTCCCCGGTACACCTAAAATGGCCGACTCATAAATCGAGCTGCACTGTTGGACACGATCAACAGCAAAACAACAACGATGTTCGTGTTGCTCATCCGCCTCAGCGACAGCTCGGACAAACGTTTAATAACAAAACAAAAGAAAAAAAACACACCATCATGATGTGTTTCTGATCAAAACTACAACAAAACAAACATGGCTGATGCAAATTTATACGTAGCAGTGTAAAGGAGCGTGACGCGTGATATACATCACGCATGGTGCAACCGCATGCAACGTGTTTTGATCGCGCGACCGCATCTTAATTGAGATATTACATCATACACGATATGATCGTTACAGTTAGACTTATGTTGTCGATTGTAAATATAAATGTATGTTAAATTAGTGTTTATAATATAACCTAAACTGTCAGTGGTGGTAGTATTTTTTAGAATAAGCTTTTTTTAATTATTTCAATTAAATTAAATTAAATTAATAACAAACTCTCTTAAAAGAAAAAAAAAAAATGTAGAATGGTCCTTGTCATATTTAATTATAAATATAATAATGTGAACTACTCTGTTCACTCTTGACAATGACAATGCATCATGTCATCACCTTTCTATTCAGTCTTAATCTTTAATATAACTTCTAACTATAGCTTCCACATATGTAACAAAATAAAAATATATGAGTTACCTCTCAAATGTAATTTGTGATGTAAAGGACAAAATGAAAGTAAGTTAAGTAGCTACTTCACCGTTTGTCTCAAGTACAGTACCTGAGTAAATTCCACCATATCTTAGAAATATGTGTAAAATATATTTATAGTTGTGAAATACTGGCTCAAAAAGTCTATTGGGCAAATAGTACTGAGATGGTTTTTTTAAAATAAACTATGTTATATGTGTCCTTGAGTGTCACAGTGGAGAATAACACACACAAAAAAAAGAATAATATAACCAATTTTTATTTTAAAATAAAAACTGGTAGCACCTTATTATTATTTTTCTTTTTTAGAGTTTTGGTCAGATCAGGTAGACAAAATGAGTTTCGATTTATTCTGATACACAAAGACAAATTGTGACTGTCTAAAACAAATACTTTTGGTCATCACAACTCGTACAAATTCATTGTCATATTTTTTCTTTTTTTACTGGTTAAACATGCAGGCAATAATTGCATCAGACATTAAACATCATAGAAAAAACCATATTACACCCGGAAAAGAAACCCCTACAAAATATCTGCTCTGAACTTAGAATGGAAACAAAACAAAAAAGAAAAGTTGTCCTGCATGATTGAATCTTGGATTTACATGTATTTTCGATTTAACTGCTGAAGTTTGATGAATCATCGATGAAATTTGACATGTTATTTAGGCACAGATAAAACAGTTCAACACAAGGCCAGCCTCAAAAGTAGGCAACTGGATTTTTACAATACAAAATGTTAAGCGTCAAGAATTACTGGACAATACAGGTTTTTTTTTGGCCAATAAATATAGAAAAAAAAAAACAACATGCTAAAAAAAATCAATTTTTTGATATTTTTCAAGTGTTGCACTGCAAGTACCAGAGCCGCACGGCATTACACTTGCTCTCGACAGTGTTTTCTCACGCTCAGCATGACACATCAGACTGTGCAGGCCTACAAATCTCATTTCAGGCAGAACACCATTCTCTGTCCGAATTCTCAAAAGGCACAGTTTGTTTTTGTTTTGTTTTTTTCTTTTACTTTCAGCACTGTCACTATAAAACAAGTGCAAGTTGTTTGTCATATAGTAAAATAAAATGAAAAGTAGCTAATGAACTCATCATCAAACATCGACTGAAAACTGTGGCATGTACGGTCGTCCTATGTGCCGACATACTCCAGTGTGTCTGCTTCCAACGGACCATCAGAGACAAGATTTCACCCTGTTTACTTAAAATCAAATATTCATCTGACCACTTGTGATGTGTGTTTGCATGTTTGTTTTTTTTGTAGAAAGTATGTTTATAGTACAAATAAGTAAAATACACTTTTTTTGTTTTGCTGCTCATTTACAGGTAAAATAAGGCTACAGTAATGTTTACATCTGCTGAATGCAATTATCGACTGGCTACTTCGGAGGTACTTGTCCATGTCATCGCAGAACTGGGTTGCATAGAAGAACCACGTTCACCTTTTTTAAAAAATAGATTTCCTTATAAAACAACCTATAAAAAAGAAATCGAGAAATGTATAAAAATCTGGTGGAAAATTTTAAAAAAGAGCTGATGGTTTTTTTGTTGTTGTTGTTGTTGTTGTTCCTTAAAAGGCACAATAATTAGAAAAACAAACAAACCCCACAATGTCCAAAAAGTCAAGTCAGGGCAGGCAGGCTTCTGCTTTGGCAAAAGAACCACTTTAATAGTCATATTTAACTGGAGTGATTGTGATGGGACTGCTTTGGTTGTCGTTTCCCGCTCTTTCTCTTTAGTGGTTGTCAATAATGTCGGCGCCGAGGTTCAGAGGAAAAGGCCTCAGATCGCAATCTATCGTTTCAGTTTAGCCAAACTCATTGTGTTTTCCAGGCTTGGTATTTCCTTAAACGGTTTTTCTAAACAGAGGATATTTTGTGCAGCGGATAGGAAAACAGCGACTGAAAAACTCTTAGTATCTATTCTCGGTTCTATCGTAGATGAAGTTTCGAGGCTGAGGCTCTCGCGGGGGAAGCTGAGCAGGTCCGTCGAGAGCTTTAATGTCCACGAAGCTGGTCCAGCCGGGTGTAAACATTATCAGCTTGACTAAGTTCTTCGAACACAGGCAGAAGGTTGAGCAGCTCGGCGTCGTCCACGTCGTCAAACCACGACACCACAGGGACCTGACGGGAAACAGACTGTCACTCACAAACCAGCTTCGATTAAAACAAATCAACACGTGAAAACATAAACTGCACCTGACTGTCATGCACATACAGTTCTGGTGTTACATTTTAAACGGTCCTGAATGAGTCTTGAATGCACAGTGTACGTTTCTGCAAATCAGGATCAGAACTGAACTAATTATGTGGTTTCAGCCTCTCAGATGTGACGATTTGCTGCTTTTCTTTGTCACGTACGCGACTAAACTGAACGTCTTTGTGTTTTCGGGACTCTTTAATCATTAGTTCCAGCTTTAATCAGGGAATTCACTTTAGATATTTAACATCTCTCGAAACATCGAGGTCTGGATCTGCTTATTTCAGCTTAAACTTTGTGCGATTTTATTATTTTGTTTGAGCACCAGACCTTCTTCTCATCAACACTGAGGTCTGGTGAAAATCCTTTCCAAAAGATCCAGGCTTTAATACAAAACAAGCTTTTTCTTTTGAATGATGGGTGTCAATATCAGTAAGCAGATCACAACTCACAGCATTATTAGGGTGGAAGATGTAGGAGGCAGGAGAGTTATCCAGGATGAGGGTTTTGTGGAGGTCTCTGCCCAGGCGGCTCAAATCTTTAACATAGCAGCCCTGGTGGAATACGCAAGATTCCCGGAATAGCCGGGTCCGGAATACACCACACTGATCCAGCAGGTCCGTCACCGGGTCTGCGTACTGATGGAGGCGACGGGGAGGAGGAGCGGGAGAGGGGAGAAGCAGGGAGGTGTAAGGTTCGACTAGTGAGGATATTCACTCTAACAGCCACAAGAAAACAGCATCACACATCAAAACTCATCAGGTCGGTTCGTAAATCGACTCCCACAGTTCTTAGTGTCTCCGAGCTGGACAACAAGAGGTTTATTTAACAACAATAACACTTAAAGAAGTCACAGAAATATGTGTTCTAGTTTTAACGCCGTACAGAATGAGTGGGAAACAGACGATTATGCTAACTGAAGCTGCAGTTAATTAGCAATTTAGCTGTTGTTAGCATAACATTTTGTAATGTGATATATATATATTTTGTTGTGTTTTTGTGAAAGTAACTCAAAATCTTTCCAGTTTTCATCATTATTTTAACACATTTCTATCAAGTATGAGGTCAGATGTGTCCACCGTACATTATTATCTCTTTATCTTCAATCTAAACAGGTCACATGCTAGAAAGCTAGTGTTAGCTTTGTCAACAGGTTCAGTGACATACGTAGCAGTTACACTTGGACGTTGTATGTGAAAATATTGGGACTGCACCACGAAATGTGACATTTGTTTGCGTCTGTACCAAACAAACATGTTGAGTGAGAAACAGACAGTTATGCTCACTTAAGCTGCTGTAATTAGCAATTTAGCTGTTGTTAGCATAACATTTTGTAATGTGATATATATGTTTTGTTGTGTTTTTGTGAAAGTAATATAAAATCTTTCCAGTTTTCATCATTATTTTAACACATTTCTATCAAGTATGAGGTCAGATGTGTCCACTGTACATTATTATCTGAGGCCACGTGCTAGAAAGCTAGTGTTAGCTTTGTCAACAGGTTCAGCGACATACGTAGCAGTTACACTCGAACGTTGTATGTGAAAATATTGGGACAGCACCACGAAATCATATTGCGATTATTCTGACTGATATTATGATTGTGATGTGATTCGTGAGGATTTGTTTGCGTCTGTACCAAACAAACATGTTTCCTCACATGTGGATTTGCAGGCCAGAGCATCTCTGCAGCAATAAAGCACCTCATTATTATGCTGTTTCGTCAAACGTTTGACCTTTACCAAAAAGTTGTAGCTTCTCAGATTAGGATATCACACTCATGATAGTTATATTAATTGTTCAACCCTAGTGAATATTCGGTAACAACCGTCTCGTGCGAGTGGTGTGATCTATTTTAATTTAATCAGACAGAAATCTCCACTTTCTAATTACCTCGTCATAACTAGGTTAAGTTTGAGCTTATGCAGATCTGATGAGCACAGAAACAAACTGCAAGGAGGGCGTCTACGAAGGAGACTAAGAGCACGTCAAGTAAAAAAAAAGGAGAACTAAAAGGCGAGAGAAAAGCAGAACAACATCTCATAGATCAGACATCACGTCGAACATCAAACAGAAAGGTACTCTGTTGCTGAATAAAATATGAAGATCTATTTCAGGATCTGTTTCGGTAAAAGTACCTTAGCGAGACTGGCTGTAAACAGCACACATTCAAACAACTCGCCCATTCTCTGCAGGAACTCGTCCACATACGGCCTCTTCAGCACATACACCTGTGAAAAACAGTACAAAATAAAACTGTCAGGAAGTAGTTCAATCCACAGCGTCTTTACATTTGTGCCATTTTTACGTGTCGTCTCCATCCGGTTTCGCTGCTAATGGCCCGTTCCTGAAACAAGTAATCAAGAATAGGCCGTGCCAGTGTTAACCAGCCTATCCTGGATTACTTGAACCAGGCGGAGGCCCACAGAGGACTGCGCACCAGCACATGGGGTCCCGGGAATCACATTTCTCATTTAATTACATTTCCACATGTCCGAGAGAGGGGAAGCTCTGCGCCCGAGGAGAGTCGAACAAACGGTCCGGCGCTCTGAGCATATTTTTCGACATCTTCGCAGAGGCGGCAACATGTACCGAATTACTTATTAATGAGATTTTTTTTTTTTAAGACGAACTGTGCAGAAATGACTCATTTTTCTTGCTGATGCATCCACTTCCTCTCGCCGCGGCTCCCCTGTTCAACATCTGGTCAGTAGAGGGCTCCGTGCAACCGTCAAAAGCAAAAAACCTGGCTGATCAGTTACAAGACCCATCCCTTTTTTTCAGCTCGGCAACCGCTGCAAACACATCAACATACATACACAAACGCAGCCCCCCCTCCCCTCTCTGCTGCACACACACACACACACACACACAGTACTCTACCTGGTGTGTGGTCCCCTCTATCTCCACAGGCACGATGAAGTCTGCGTTACTAATAGGCTGGAGGGAGAACACAAGAGGGGGAAATGGTTGGCATGCTCGTTCACATGAGCCGAGGCTGTGTACATTCACATGGCGTTACATAACAGCTGAACACGGAGAGGCTCCACACGGCCGCCATAAATCACAGAAACGGTATATATATAATCCGGTTCCTCGAACACATGTGATGTTTCTAGCGCAGAATCTATAATACAGATTAAAACGCAGCCGCTGCTACAAGCTGCCATCATGTGTGCATATAACCTCAATAAACATGGAGTCATCTGCTCGGACGAAGCTTCAACCTCGACTCTGTGCGGTTAAACAACTTATAATATAAAGAAAATAAGTCTGGGTACCTTGAACGAGCTGTGCACCAGGGTCTCATCCAGGTCTATGACCACACATATCTTGCCTTGGTCCTGGGCTTCTACCTCAGGCAGGAGGTTGGCTTCATGTTGCTGAGGAGAGACACACACACAGGCTTGTTTTAATGATACTTTCACACACACACACACACACCTGTATCATCTGTCTTGTGTGTGCTATGTTTGCTGGAGCTGGGGAGCGTGATTAGTCTCGATAGTGTGGTGATTCCATCGGCATTTTATTTCACCTCTGGGAAATTAGATAAGACTGTGGAAGTCGTGGAGGGCATGCATGTGCAGATGAGCTTCATTATTTACCGTAGCAGCTTCTATGTTTAGGATTCGGACGTTTATTATTTAATTTCACCTCCCCAAAGCATTTCTTGCAGCGGGGAGAACACATTACCTTGATATGATCTCATTTTTAGACACCCGGTTTTCTCCCTTTATTAACTCTGTTTCTTCCGAAACACATTCAATCTGACATTAATTATTAAAATATTACGTAACGTACATAGCTCATCCATTGAGGAAGGCAAATCTAAGGCTGCCACTGTGGGTGTGTACGCGCAATATTCATGAGCAGCAGCAATTTTCTTCATCAGCTAACCAATAACCTCGACTCAACATAACGCAATCTGCGCGAATGTTTAATTCGATTTAATTTCAGTCGGAGCCTGCCAGACAATAATCAGGGCTCTACTCTACAGCTCCCGCTTCCTGTTTGCTCCTGATGCTGGAGGACACTCCTCAATGTGAACAAACATGGCATCACATTAAAATGCCCCTTACAGGGTGCTGGAGCTCTGACAGCGTTCACCAGCGTGGCCGGTCGCGTGCAGCGGGCGCTCACGGCTTTATTTCCCTCCACCTCAGCAATTACGAGGCACACAATACGCCATTCTCTCGCTCGAAGTCGCCTGAAGGATTGATAGTCGCTCTGTCGCTCTTATCTTCCTTGGAGGATCAAGTGTGAACATCAAAGTGATTCCATATCCGCAGACAGTTGCGGTTAGCTTTCAAGATGTTCAGAGCAGGTGCAGCGGTAGGTTTTAATGCGCAGTTGTAAAAAAAAAACAACAATGCTTGAAGACAATATTAAGCAACGTTTGGTTTTATTCCTGCAGATGGTCGAACGAGTCGAACACCTCCTGCTTTATGGCAGCAGTGTGTGTGTGGGCGCGACAAGGAAGTCAAGATCTTAAATAAACAAAAATAAAAGGAGGGATTGAACCGAGGCCTTCAAAATTGTTTTGAGTGGTGTGAAATGTTGCTGGACTGGAGAGGAGTGTTACCTTGACAACCGTCCCATTTTCCTGTGTCTCCAGCAAGGCCTGCTGGGAAGGTGGTGGTAGTGGTGTTGGTGGTTTGGGGCCATCCTGAGCTTGGAGGCAACAGAAGAGCGCTTTGAAGATGTTACAACTCCGAGGCTGTTTCAGGGCAGAGCGGCTCACCTGGCCTGGAGAAAGAGAGACTTTCATGAGAAAAACGGCGTCAAGTCAACATGGAAATACTAAGTGGTGCCCTGAATCGCACTCCAACGGCTCGGGTCAGGTACATGTAATCCTTTTTTTTATTCCACAAAGCAGAGATTAAATTTAAATCAATCACATTTATTAGCACAATTAGGTAACACGCAGAGCGAGCGTCCCCTTTGCTCGAGGCACCGTCCATCTGTGTACAGGGATGGCACAGCCCGCACATGAAATCTGTTTTTAATGCGCCTGCCTCTGCCGCTGCTGCTGCTGCTGCTGGAAATGGCTGGTACATGTTATATAATCACAGAGGGCGGGAAAACCCACACTTTTCGGCAGTACCTTCAACAGAAAACACAGACAGAAAACATTCCAACCATTTTAAACTCCAAGACATTTCAGGGCAGCCCTGAAGCTATCCAGAACAGACGGACGGACGGGCGGTCAAGCGAGCTGGACGAGCGGTCACACCTCGGTGCTCTGTGCAGGTCTTTGATCAGTCTCTGCGACGGTGAAGCGTCCCAGCCCCGTGTGAGACTTTAATGAAAGAAAGGGGAGAAAAAAAACATTCCTGCGAGTCTCCTCCGGTGTGTGTGTGTGTGTGTGTTTCGTGTGAGGACTTGCAAGCAGATGCAGAATTTACACCCGTCGATAGAGTGTCACCACAGAACGTAAACACACACTCAGTTCTCACTCGAAAGAGGAACTGTTGATAAAAGTGTGCCAGCCAACTTGCACGGTCAGAGATTTAACACTCCGCCGCGTCCACGCCGACCCCTCGGCTGCTCTGGAGATATAAAGCAGACACACCTATGACCATGTTACACAACACCATGCTTAAGAAGACAAAGGACACTGGAGCTTTACTTGGTGATTTCCTCAGATGCCCTTCACATTTGTCCAGGTCACTTTTTCCTGAAAATATTTTTAAAAAATCAATACAATCCACATTATCTGCGTCCCACTGATGGGAATCCAGTCAGTGTAAGTCAGCCTATTGATCCCCCACAGGAAGACAGTACTGGCCATGTATGACATAACGCACACATTACACCTCTCCTGCATGTAAAAAAAAAGGATAGAAAGACTGCAGCAGCATTAATCCTACAGTCAAATCCAGGCCTATCACTTTTAACCCTCTCCGGTCTAATGAGGCTAAAAAGGAACAACACTGTGAATCATTTCTATAATCCCGAAACATGACTTGAGGCCACCGCAGCGGTACCTGCAATCACGGGCTACAACAATCAAAGTAGTGAGCCAGAATCAATGAGCAAAGCCTCTTTTCCAGAGCAAGGAGAGCGTGCAAACAACGAAATCTTTGAAAGGGTGCTACAATGGGCGTGTGCAGAGGGGTGTGTTTGTGCATTCCGCTGTCAACACCGCGGCACCTGGTATTTCTATACAGCCCCCCCCTGTTAATCCACAGCCACTCTGGACCCCCTTTTACTCCCACCGGGCTGGAGTGTGTTGCATGGTTTTAATAGAAAACCCCTTCGCTTTTTCGATTGTGTGTCCGATCAGAGAAAAGAAAAGCAGATTCTCTTAATCCTGCATAGATCTGTGTGACTAACAGATTCAGATTATGATTTTAAAAACAACAACAGCTTGCTTTAACTGTGTACTATACTATCGTGCAGGCTGTGGTGACAGACGAGCTCCTCACGCTGTACCTGGTGGTAGTAGTAGGATATGGGATGGTAGCCAAACAAGCTGGAACCTGATCGACATAAATACAAGGTTTGGAAGTCATGATCACCAGCAGCAGCAGCAGCAGCACTACTGAGGAGCGATAATCACAACACCACATGTTAAGAAGCGACAGAGATTTGCACAATAATAGCACCCACTGCACAAAAAAAAAAGGAGACACAAAAACAGGATCAACAATAGCTAAGCTCTGGATGGCGTAATGGAGACTGTGAACTTATACATGACCTTATATTGAACACATAAGAGCAGGTTGGCTGAAATAATAAGCAGATAAGAGGCTGTAATTTATTTATTCCTGGTGTTATCATAAGAGCAGGATGTGATTTTTTTTTTTTTTTTTTTTAATGATCTGCAGGTGAAACACTGGAGAAAAACAAATACAGCTCCTGGGTGATAAAATCCTCCCAGAATACGCACATTAGGATTAAAAATTAATATATATACACACATGAATATAACAGATTTGTTTGGTGTATGTAAAGGTTTAAAAAAAAAAAAAAAAAAAAAAAAGGAGGGGGGGGGCAATGCGCCTCAAACCGCGCTCAACTGTCAAATGGGCGCACTGGAGCCTTTTTTCTTTAATATTCACAAAATAATTAAATAAAAAAAGCCACAGTAAACACAGCAGATGTTACGAGGCTGGCTTCACGCGCGCGGACACGACGGGGCCCTTTTGCTGCTCACCTGTTTTCGGTGACACTTGGACGTCTTCTTTCTGCACTTGGGTGATAACAGAACTTTCCATCTGACAATCACGGAGCCCTCAAAATCCTCAAATCCTGTCCCCGAGCACTGATGGGCATCCCTCATTGGGTTTCGTTGGCAAGTGGGCTCAATTATTCGCCGAGGTAACTTGTCATCCGCCTTCAGTTTACAGTCCTCGATGAAGAGTCGGGTTTATCTTGTTCCTGGGTTTCTTTATTCCCCCGCCGCTGCTCTTCTTCTTCTTCTTCTTCTTCTTTCGGAGGTCCGCCTGGGGAGGGGGCAAGGCACTTGGATATGTTTTTCGCAGGCTATTTGAGACTCCTGTCAGCCCCCGTCGTCTCGGGTTTTACCGCTACTATTACTGGTAATTTTCGCCGAGCAAGCCCCCCTCTTCTCGCTCCCGTCACTGCGAAGTCTTCACTCTTGCACCAACAACATGGAGAATCCAGGCGAGAGAAGGAAAACAACCGAGGAAATGGGGCAAGGGAGGGCGGTTTCAAGCCCCCCCTTACTACAGATAAACAACATCGCCGGAAAGGCGCGAGAGAGCGGCGAAAAACACCGACAAACGGTCGCTGGAGCCGCTTTCGATGCGTGGAAACGGATTCCCGTGCGCAGTTAGCGGTAAAATACGAGTTTTGTCGCTATCCGAGGCTTTGTTTTTCTACGGTTGGGACTCCGCGGGCGCCTTGAAACCGTCGCCGCCACGCGATTGGGCGCCCGGGAGGAGGGGGGCGTGGCCAAGGCATTCCTCCCTAGTCCCGCACGCTCCGCACCGAACACATTCCAGCGCTGCTTCCACAAATGAGATCACGCTGTTTTGTAAATTATTATTGTCTTTAAATTGACAAACACATGTTGATCCGCGCGAATTAACCGACATGTAAATGACGACACGCGATCTCTGCGAGTCGGACGCCATTTTGTAGTTTCATACGTTTGTTTTATTTATTTTTTATTTTTTTTATTTTACACAAACGTGTTTATTTATTGTTTAGTCTGTTAGTCTGCGTGTTTGTGCTGCCGACTGTTATTTAACTTAAATAAACGTATCAGAGAAGGTTAAAAAAAATCGCAATATAATTAATTAAAACCCAAAAATAATGAAATAATGCACAAAAAACAGGCACATTAATGTCCATAAATCGTCACTTTTGCATTTTTCAAGCCACACCGGGGTTACCGTTTATCCCACACGCATAAAATTCGCGGTTTTCACGTATTGAAATCGTGATTTCACAGCGTCCAGCCGTGAAAAGGCAAGAACAACAACAATGTTGACTTTAATTAGCTCCACCAGCTAAATAAATAAAAGAAATATGCAGGCAATCAGTGCATCGCCGACCAGGTTGGCCTGATTCTAATGCTCATAATAGAAACTGTAAACATACAATACCTTTTAATGCATGTCACCAGGCTGATCTGATCCCCCCATGCACAGCCTCCTCTCAATATCTCCATATCAGAGGGGTTGTGTTGGTGGATGTACCTCCCTGCAGGACTACTCTGGTAACTGTCCCTCAGCAGTACTCTGTGTGTGAGGGTAACAGAGGGCAGAGTGAAACCAATGACCCAGGCTCCTTTAAATGTTCTCCCTGCTTCTGCTTTCCCTCACTGACCCAACAGTAAAAATGAAACTTTACTTGTTTGTGTCTGAGATCTGCCAGCACCTCTGTTGTTGTGGTTCATCGCGTAGTTTATTCTATCGAGGGGGAAACTGCTCAAAGTGCTTGTTCTTCACTTGAGTGTTTACATTTTCTGCTTCTTTAAACCTCCCCTCATTTACATTTTTATTATTAGATTACTTTAGTTTGTAGTTACTTTACAGATTACTGCATCAGAGGCAAAGTTGCATGTTTTAAATTAAGTTATCTGACCAGCAATCAGATGAAAACACAAAAATTGATCTGATCCAACAACATACACACATGTAAGTATGTGTATAATTTACTTTTACTTTAGTATATTTGATACAAGACACTTAAAGTCTTTTCCTGAAGTACTTCTTGTTTGGGAGACTTTCACTTTCACCCAAAATTATATTTCAACGTGACCTCTTTACATGTATCTTTGATACTTAAGTACAGAAAGTAAAAGTAAAGTATATTCATTATTAAGTCCTTTGACATTTGTTTGGACGGCTTTCACTTCTACCAAAGTAAAGATATATTTACTTTTACTTGAGTATGACATGTGGGTACTTTTAACTTTTACCTTTAATCAACCCTGTAAAGACTCAAACTAGTAATTCAGGTGATTAGAATAAAAACACGTCTCTGTTTTCACTGATTTTAATTCCAATAAGTCGTGCTCGGCTGCAGACGAATCCCGTGCGTTAATAATCATTTCTCACAATCCTGAGTGGAGTAAAACTACATTTTTGTTCTCCCTCGTTCAAATAAACAGAAGTGAGTTTGACATGTTAGGCAACGTGGTCAACCAGTGGGTCCGCTGATATTTATATTTACAGCGCAGAGCCTCTGCAGCGCCTCCTCGTCCTCCGAGAGCACAGAAAACCTCTGAGCAATCACGTCTCGCTGCAGAAGTGGATATTTTTTTTCTATACATCCAAGCAGCAGCTCAGACGCACGTGTGATTGATGCGTATACATCCGTAAAAAAGACTTGAGAGGGAAGCGATAAAAAACGAACATGTTAATACTCGGCTGAACTCGTCCGTCCACCCCATTCCTAAAACACATGTGGGCCCATTACACCGAAGAGCTCAGCCAGTGCCCACAGTGGCCACAATGCAAGACATAAACAAGAATGGCCCCGCTGTTAGCATTCCTGGTGTCGGACATTTTAAGGCAGCACTGACAGATCTGTGTAAAAATATATACAGAATAAGTACGGACCGCACAGCTGGAAAACGTCATGTGGTTTACAGCTGATGCCACTGTTTACTAAATCAGCTTTAAATTCGTTATCTGTGCCTTCTTCTTCTCCTTCTTCTTCTGATAATGTTACATTCCTCTTGAGGAGACGGACAGAAAAGAGCAAAAGGGGCCAACTGGTGTTGAGGCCCTGAGCCGAGCGTCGAGGAAGCTGTACCCCTGGAAAAATATGTCCAGAACATGTGACTTCAAAACATCAGACACAAGTTAAGAGCCACATCCATCTTTCACCGGCCCGACAGAACTAATGCACAGGCACGTAAAAACAACACGAGGTGAGCGGGGGAGATAAATCACAGGGGGGGGGAGACGCAGGGAAGTTAAAATGTGATTGTTCATAAATAACTCTGACACACACAAAAAAACTCCTGTAATCTTCATCTTCTGCGGTTTATTGTTGTTTGTTCAGTGGATCACATCTGATGATTCTGTTTTTTTTAATAATTACACCTCATTAAATCAGTCGGTTCTGGCGAGCCGCAGTGAATAAAACAAACTCAAGTAGTATTTCAAGTTTATCTTTTTTTTTACAAAGAAACAGTCAAAACGTACAAATGCAACACTGTTGAAATAGCTTAAATCATATTCAAGATGCCGCCTACACTCTTCATTCAGTTATAGAAAGAAATCTGTTGTGATGTTGACATCAACAGCAAGAAAACACACATTAACCTCTTGCACACACACACACACACACACAACTCCATCCATCAGGCGTCGTGGTTCTATTTCTACATTTCACACCTGGGCGTCCGCAGCGTCTCCTTACAGCCTCGTGCACGCTGCCGTGCATCCAATCACGCTGATGACAAACTAGCTGTTGAAATGTGCTTGCAGCATCTGAGCCTCATGTAGGGCTGGGACTGTAGGGTCTACAATCATGTGATTTGCTGGAAGAGCCCCCTCCTCCCCTCCTCTTCCTCACTCCCTCACCCTCCCTCACCCTCCCACCTCGCAGGCCTGCCCCTGAGTGGCCTCTGCTAGGCTATGTTTCCAGGAAAGGGGCCTACTGGACAGGCTGTGAGGCCTCGGCAGGGAGACATTGGCTCATTGAGAAAAACAAAAACAGAGAGGGGCGGTGGGAAGACTCTCCCCTCTTACATAACTCTCCCTCCATGACAGGGGGAGGAAAAAAAAAAAGTTCCCCGCCACAATGCAAAGAAAAACCTGTCCATCCGCCTCGAAAAAAAAAAGGCCGAGGCACTTCAGGACTGGAATTCGTGCAACACTGAAACCAGCAGTGCTTGCTCGCTCGCCTCGCAGTTACACAATAGTTGCAAGTCTTTCAGACACACCACCACCACAGGCATGTCAAACAGCAGCCACGTCTGAACGTACACGCCGAGAAACTCCGCTCGCCGCCGCCGCTGCTCGCTCCCTTTGGTCTGTTTGAGACCATTATTCTGTTTCTGTGCAGCCGTTTAAAAAGCACATAAAACATGATGTAACACACCGTGTCATATAATGTGTTGTGTTGTGTTGGTGGTGAGACATTTACTGTAGTGGAGGAGGGAAGCCTGCGTGGCCCCGTGCTGCCTCCCTGTGGCCGACAGAGAGACTGCACGGATACGGCGCGGCATCTGCAGAAACACCGAATCCAGTTTCCTCCAAACGGACTTCACTGGGAATTAAAATCCTGCTTTTAATTCCTCTTAAATATTCTCCTCATGATCTAAAAGGGGGGATTGTTCCGTCAGTCGTTTCAATAACATCCTTTTTTAGGAAAAACGTAAAAACAAATAGATTTTTTATTGGTTATCCAGGACGATCCTGGGTCCTGTCTTTAAATGTTCTGTGTGTAAATGATTCGTACAATGACTGCAACGTAATTTCCTGACGTCCACTAAAAGTGCTTCTTTTGGTCACTGACAGACTTTTGTAAGTATTCATCAAGTCTGTGAATATTCTCATCCATCCAGGTCATAGTTATCTCAAGGAAATTGAATCGAACGCAACTGGATTTGGTTTTTGTCTTCGAAGACGTTTCACCTCTTCAAGACAAAAACCAAATCCAGTTGCGTTCGATTCAATTTCCTTGAGATAAGTATTCATCATTTACACACCAAAACATCTAAATGTAGGGTTTAAAAAACACCTAAAGACTGCTGGGAAGCACTAAAATAATTGCAATAAGATGCAGAAACCCTGACAGTCTTTTTGTCTTCCATCTCATTCTGTGAAATCAATTTGTATAACTTTCCTCACACATGTAAACATGTCGCACAGTCAAACTATACTCAATTGTTTGTGGCTAAAATAATAAAAAACACAGGTCAGTCGGGGGCGGAGCTCACAGCTGCACCTTTCTTTTGAAATGAACGTCCGACTCGGACACACGTTCGATTCAGGAGTCGAACTCCGGCTGCTGCTCGATCAGGATGGTCGTGTCGTTCGCTCTCCCGGTGGTCGGATCCAGGCAGGACACTCCCAGAGCGATCAGACACAGCCAGGCCTGCAGCGCGCACACACACACACACACACACACACACACACACACACACATTAATAATGAGTCTGATGACGAGATCACATATTGAGCATGAAGAGCAACATCACACGGCGAATAAGCAGTGAGATTTTTTTATAAATAATCATCAGTAATGTTGATGTAAAGACTTTAAATCCAGGAAAAGACAACACTTTTACACAATTTCCACAATCTAAGAATAAATACGACAATGGTATAATATTGACATATTGCCCAGCCCTTCTGCAACTAACGATTATTTGTCATTGTTAATTAATCTGAGCATTTCCTCGACTGATCACTTGCTCTTTAGAAATTAGACAACAGAATTTCCTAGAACGATTTTTAACTAACAGACCACAGAAAATCCAAATATATCCGTTATTTCACTTGAAGAAAAGCAGGAAATTTGACTTGAAAATGACGATTATTTTTCTGTCGATCAACAAATCAATTTACTTCTTATCAGTTCAGCTCTACTTTACAATTTTCCATCCCAGTGACCAATGAAAAATTAGATCTAAGGGGTTCACGAAGATAAATTAGATTTTTCTTCGGTCTAGTTTTATGTGAAACCGTCTTTAACCACCTGGCATCAGAAGGGAGTTCTGGATTTTTCTAAACTTTCAGGATGAGAAGGCTGGAAGAAGCTGCAGAATTGTAAATATTTGTCGACCGGACGGGTTTCTCTGCTTTTAAACTTTCTAACAACATCTCAGGGTCGCCTTAAAGTTGAGACTGTGAGCTGCCAGAGAAGTTCAACATTAACTCAAGGAAATTGAATCGAACGCAACTGGATTTGGTTTTTGTCTTGAAGACGTTTCACCTCTCATCCAAGAGGCTTCATCAGTTCCTGCTCGCTTGACTAGGCTGGGACTAGTCCAACTAGCCGGTGTGGAGGTCCAGCTGTTTAACCTCTCAGGAGGCGGTCACAAGGCCACTGATGCCTATGGGTCGTATGTGCTCCATTATTGCCAACGACAGTCGTTAGTATGGTCGTTGGGGATGGTGGAAAGTTGGTTTCGACTTCGTTAGTGCTCTATTGTGTTGTAACGACAGTCGTTGGAGTCACATGATCGATTCAATTTCCTTGAGATAACTACGACCTGGATGAATGAGAATATTCACAGACTAGCTCAACATCAAGTTTCTGGATCACAGCCGATCCTGAGCCCCCGACAGACTGATGTCACCTACCAAATATCCCACGAACGTCAGGTACGCCATGGAGAGGAACGCCGCCAGCACGTACAGCCACACGCTGTGGAGCGCCGCCACGTACACCACCACGAAGTACATGTTGATGGCGCACACGAGCAGGACCACCACGCCTCCTCCGATCTTATACACCCTGCAGGAGAGAGTAAGGACGTTTAACGGAGAGACAACAGCATCTGAAGATGATGATGATGATGAACTTACAGTCCGTTAGCAAACTCATTCATGAGAGATGGTAAACTGGTGAAGGTGAGGATGGGGATGAGGGCGAACGGCAGCTGAGAGAGAAGAGAGTGAATGAATATCTGTTATAACACAATCGTTCATGTTCAGATTGCGAATACGCTGCCAGGGAATCCCTGTCTGACCTGCATGCTCTGCAGCACGTTGAGGAAGTCGTTCATGCCCGTCAGGTGCTGGATGTCCTGGAAGATGGCGACCAGCAGGGTGGGAGTGATGGCGAGGGAGCGGGTCAGCAGCACCCGAGCGAAACGCGACCAGCGCAGGTTCAAGAAGCCCTGAGGGCAGAAAAACACGTCAGTCTGTGACATTTACAGGAAAGCTGCACTTGTTTACGACTGTTTCGTGGTTAACAGACTCAAACATGAACATGTCTTCACTTTTCAATGCAGGACTTTTACTTGCAACCGAGTATTTTCACAGTGTTAGTTCGCGTCTGTGTGCGCGGCCGGTTTCCTCCCTCCTCCACTGACCTCCATGACGAACTGTCCGGAGTACGTTCCAGTCATGGTGGAGCTCTGACCAGCTGCGAGGATCCCCACGGCCCAGATGTAGAGAGCTGCCGGGCCGAAGAAGCAGCCGAGCACCACTCCCTGCAACACAGACAACAACAAGAACCTCAGCGGTGTTTGTGTCCAACTGGGCTTCAGTCAAAACATGAGCTGAGAAAAAGGAGGGACGTGAAAACTTGAAGAGCTGCACAGAAACTGCAGATTCTCTCGCTGATGGTCTTGTTTGCTCATGAAGGACGGATCGGTTTCAAACTGAGAATGTTTAACGTACCCCTTTGTAGATGTCCACCTGCAGAGTCTCATTGTTCAGAGGAAACAGATCCAGGTGAGGACTTCCTGTTTGGTTGCAGGTGTCGTACTGGAACAAATAGAAACACACACACATCTGTAGCACCGCAGCTGATTAAAACACACGTTTCTCCTGTCGGCTGCAGAGACACTCACCACCTCTTCGTTCGTCTTTCCGTAGAACGCCTCGGCGAAAACAGCCACCACGAACACGTTGATGAGGAACGAGACGAACAGCGCGATGGACGCCTCGATGAAGAAATACTTGTTGGCCTCCTTCACTTCTCTCTTGTTCGACCGGTCCACTTCTCGAGACTGAGGGCGCATTTACAGATGTGAGGATTTCGCTGATGCGTTCACTGATATCTAACCGGGCGGCTGATCTCACCTTGACGAGAGCAGAGTGCAGGTAGATGTTGTGAGGCATGATGACGGCTCCGACGATGCCCACGGCCTGGGTCAGCTGAGCGGGCCCGCAGCCCTCGCAGTACGGCACGAACATCCCCTTCAGCAGCTCGCCCTGGTCCGGACTCACCCTCACATACTGACGGAGGAGCGGAGACAAAGGAAAACATAAAATGAGACTTATGTGCGTGGTTTGACTGCCCCAGTGCATGCTGGGAGGGGATATTTTGCAGTTATCTTCTATTTTATTGCATGTATATTTTATTTTTACTCATTTCTTATTGTGTTCTGTGTTCATTCTTGATTAAAACCTGTCTAGTGGTGTTTCTATTCTAGCGGGGAGCGACTGTAAGGCACCAGTTTCCCCCTGAGATCAATAACGTAGTTCTGAATCTGAATCTGGTTCATGTGGTGAAGGAATAATCGTAAAAACAAATTCCAGACTGGGAGAATTCACGTGAACGCTTCCTGAAATTGGGGAAAATGCAGACTTTGACGTCATAAACGCAGAAACATGGTGGATGAAAGTGAATGATTAGTTAATGGTTAGAAACGTTTTATTAATTTGTGCGCACATGTAATTTGTTACAGACGTAATATTTTACTATTACGGAGCAATATAACGCATTACTAATAGTATTTCAATATTTATTTACACAGTAACCGACCGAAGTAAAGCGTTTGTTGTTAAAGACACACTGTGGAATTATTTCTCCCATCTAGTGGTTAAATGTTATTCTGCATCCAAATGAATACTGCTCTCTAGCGCCTCAAAGCGTTTTCAAACGTGCGTTGCAACCTGTTGGAACTACGGCAGGCGGGATGTGTCAAGATTCAAGAAGCTGTGACAACAACGTGTCTTCAAACAGCACTTCATCAAGTTTAGTTTCGGGTGATGAGGTACGTTATTTCAAACAGACTTCAAACTGCAGCTGACGAGCGCGTCTGGCTAAGCTCCTTCTCCGTTCCACAGTCACGCTGGCTCTGAGTGAAAACGCCTTTAGCCTTATCTGTACCACGTAGAGCTTTTTGTCCCTCTCACCAGTTCATCGTTTTTTATAGAGCGGAAGGACATGGAAGCCTCCGTATGAAAAACTTCCCATAAGGAATGAATGGGACGGGGTCAAAAAAGTCGCAAAATCATCGTCGTTTTTCAAACATCTCCTGCTCTGGCAGACTTTGACCTAGAAACACCATTCAAACTTTAAAATGTAGGCACAAGTCTTATCTATTTGAGTTGTATTTGAACTTTCTTTCTACGATGTTTAGTTTTTGAACGGTGACCCTTAATTGATCGTGAGTGATTTCGAAAAAATTCAGGATTTTCAATGAGTGTGTATTGCGGAATGTTCGCGCAGCACCAACTGGCAGAGTGGGGGAGCCTGAAAAAAACTCTCCGAAAATGTTTCTTTAGATGACGATCCTAGCCACAGATTTCACACTACAATAGTGATATTTTCCAAGAACGTAGCCACACTTGTCTTCTGTCTGGCAACGTGTCCACTTTATCGGGAGGATGTACGGTTTTTGAATTATCTGCGTCTAACCGACACAAACTCCAGCAACTGCCCCATAAGCCCCAATGTTAAACGGGAAGAGGATTTTGGGAGAAAAACAGAAACTGCCCTGCTTCTCTTCACGCCCAACTTCCTGCTTCACGTCACCAATGAGGACTTATTTATGAATGAAGACGCTGATTTGAGGTAATAAATTACTTAAAACACTACACAGTGGACCTTTAAGTAGTGTAATAAATAACATATTACAGTAATATTGTAATGTAATATATTACTTTAAAATGAAGGTAACTAGTAATATGTACTATATTGCATTTTAAAAAGTATCTCGCCCAACACTGTTGGGTTGTAACTGTCCATACAAAGTTATTTATTTGAATTAATCCTGATAACAAGGGGTTTCATTTTTCAAAATAAGAGCACACTGTTATTCAAGATTTCTTTTCTTTTCTTTTCTTTTCTTTTCTTTTCTTTTCTTTTCTTTTCTTTTCTTTTCTTTTCTTTTCTTGTCCTCGAGTGGGACTGAGGTCAAACGAGTTTGTTGGTTGTACTCAGGTGTGACATTAAGGCGCTGCGCTGCTCACTGACATACAGTTTATCACCTCCGGTTGTCATCTCAAAGGTCTCAGGTCAAAGAGTTTACAGTCACATGCACGGTGAAATAAAAACAACCTTCCCGTACGATGACGTCATTCCTTCGACTTCCACTCTGAATGTTGCTTTATAATTATATATGAGGTAGCAATATTCAGTACAGACATACAGTATTTTATAGTATTTTAAGAGATTATTGAAGTATTTGATTAGGAGCACAAACAGGATCTTTAAACCGTCTGCTGAGCAGCTTTGTGCTGTTAACGTTACAACAAGCTGACCGACTCAGATATAGGAACAGTAAATGTAAATGTTTGTACCTCATATCCGAAGGTGATGGCCATGATGGTGATGAGGAAACCAAAGAAGGCTTCCAGCTTCCTCAGGCCTGCACCGGGAGAACAGAGAGGGTTTTATTTATTATCGTTGATGTAGCAGCGATTGAAGATGATAAAAATATACGTGAGGAGGAAATCAACCTACCGTATTTGTCTAAGAAGAGGAAGAAGAACGTGTCGATGACGGTGATGAGGACGCCGCCCCACAAAGGGATCCTGCCAGGAAACACACAAACACAAATAATCAAACCACAGACTCTGTTCAAACTCTGATTCAGTCCCGAATGTAACTAAGTACATTTACTCAAGTACTGGACTCGATTTAGGGACTTCGTGAGAGACTTTCATGTCACTTTCTGCTTCTCCTCCTCTGCAGTTCAGTGACAAAACGCTAATTAGCAGCTATGTTGAGGATCATTTTTCATGTAAGAACATTTTAAGATTCAAACTTAACAATAAAACTATTTTCAGCTTTTTAATTTGAGTATTTTATCTATTTGTAATCACTTTTTTTTACTTATTTTGATGAATATTGTGAAGGTTTCACTTTTAATTGTAATCGCACAGTTGAATAGTTTTAGAATTTTTATAGACCAAACAATTAGTGGAGAAAATAATCAGCAGATTGATCCATAATGAAAATAATAACTAGTCGCAGTCCTGGACAAAAATGAGCTCTACCTTAACAAACAAAAGCAGTAAAATCTGCAATATTAATGAAAAAATATGTAAATAAAGGACATTTTTCTGACTTCACTGATCAATTTAAACACTTTAGGTTCACAGATTATATTCAACATACTTTAACTTTAGTAAAATTTTCAATGCAGAACATTTACTTAAAATAAAATATATTTTCACAATGTGGTATCAGTACTTTTACTTAAAGGAACAGTTCACCCAAAAATGAATCTCCTGAACAACTGAAGTAGCTGGAGACTTGTTTTAAAATGTAAAAAACAAAACATAACTAAATGATAAAAATGACACAGTACAGCCCCGAGATCCCAAACTGATCTGAAAAGATGTTATTTTCACCCTTTTTGAGGCTGAAATCTCCACCGTAGCAGCTAAGCTACAAACGTTAGCTTTAAACGTGGGTCCATGAGCACAAACACGTCTTTTCAAAATCAATTTGGGACCTCGGAGCTTCCAGAGACACGTCTCCACGTTACGTCTGTCGTTCAGGAGGAAGCTCCAGAAATGTTTTTTTGGGGGGGTCAACCTATCATTGACGTAAAGGCTCTGAATACTTCCTCCACCACTGGAGCATTAAATGGGACGCTGTGTCGTTCACACCAACCTGCCAGAGGAGAGCAGGTTGAAGGCGATGGCACATCCGATGACCTCCTGCATGTCCGAGCCGATGATCGCCAGCTCCACCATCAGCCACAGGATGAAACGAGGCACCTGGACGGACGACACAGGTGGACATTATTTAAAACACAGAAAGTTGAGACACTTAAAGGGATATTCCGGTGTAAGTTTAATCCATGGTCTAACACACCTTGACACCGAGTAAGACTCCCCCTCGAGAGGTCAAGTTAGCTGACCGCTAGCTTAGCTAGTTTTAGCAACCTCAGAAAAGACTGCACGATAACAATACACTGCAGCTTATGTCTCCAACTAGAAACCGCCATCAAAAAGCCACAATTAATGGTGAGAACAGCAGCAAACTTCAGCAACAGTACATGTACAGTCCCAGCACACAGTACGAAGCATCAAACATCTGCTAGCTTTGCTGGATTTGTATTAAAAACACAGCACAACTCACCCTCTCCTCCAGCAGTCTGCCTGTGTGGGGAAGCCCTGACGAGTCGATTACCGAGTGCAGTAGATTTCCGCAGCTCAAGGATGAAAATGTCTGATTATTACTCCATTACTTACGTTCATTTCCCTGTCAGCTCTCGATAATAAGAACTGAGCATTCCATGGAGTAATACTCAGACATTTTCATCCTTGAGCTGCGGAAATCTACTGCACTCAGTAATCGAACTCGTCAGGGCTTCCCCACACAGGCAGGCTGCTGGAGAAGAGGGTGAGTTGTGCTGTGTTTTTAATACAAATCCAGCAAAGCTAGCAGATGTTTGATGCTTCGTACTGTGTGCTGGGACTGTACATGTACTGTTGCTGAAGTTTGCTGCTGTTCTCACCATTAATTGTGGCTTTTTGATGGCGGTTTCTAGCTGGAGACATAAGCTGCAGTGTATTGTTATCGATGCGGTCTTTTCTGAGGTTGCTAAAACTGGCTAAGCTAGCGGTCAGCTAACTTGACCTCTCGAAGGGGAGTCTTACTCGGTGTCACGGTGTGTTAGACCATGGATTAAACTTACACCGGAATATCCCTTTAATGAGATAGAGAAGATACGAGGTGAAGAATGATTGTTACAGTTACAAATTACACTGAATTTAAAGCACTGTGGTTTGAATTTGAAAAATGAAATACCTTCACGTTAATCAATATCGTCTGTTTTTTTAACCAACAACTGAACAAATGATCACAATGAGTACTCAAATTTGCGTTTGGTGACACGCTGATGCATTTTATCTGGTTGAAAAGAGGACGAAAAGACGTTCAGAGCGAGGATATCACCAGTTTTCAACTAGAAATTAACGGTGAAATCCTGGTTGGTGATTCTCTCACATGTTTTAAATGTGTGAAGAATAAAAGAAACACATGTTTGAGAGAAGAAAAAAAGAGCTGGTCACATCATTTTTCTCCTCAGGTATCAGGGAAAACATCTGGATAGAAATAAATATTCACATGAATAATTAATAAAGCCGCTCTGGATTATCAGTGTAAGTGTTTCATGCACAAGGCGAGCTGTCGACGGCTCCTCGTATCTCACAGTGCGGTACTGCCGGTTGCAGACTTCGGCCAGGTGCATCCCGGTGACGACGCCGAGCCGAGCCGCCAGCCGCTGCAGCAGCAGACCGATGATGGTGGCGCCCAGCAGCACCCAGAGGAGCTGACGGGACGAGAAGAGAGGAAAATCATCTGTTAATTAGCCTCGCTGTGAGCTCAGATACGGGTCAGATCATCCCTCATCAGCTGGGAAATTAAAAGTCTGTGAATGTGTAGAAAAGGATTTATAGTGTTTATGCACAGATGTTTATCAGCGGTGAGGTTGAGTGCTGATGAGCTCTTGTTTTTTTGGCTTAAATTTGTACACAGATGTTTACAAAAGCACCTCTTCTTTCTCTAACTAAATTTGTAAATGCATCTTTTTCTCACTCCAAAAGAAAACTTTTCTCGAGTGGTTTATTTTAAAGTTTACGGGGAAAAACTGAGCGTGATGTAGGTCGTCCGTCGCCTCAAAACTCCTCTGTGATCACTCGCTCAAAATGTCAATACAGACCCAACGCTTCCCTCTGCTTAAAGGACAATTTCCAGTTTTTCCAGTCATCCCCACCTGAGCTGTAGATGCTCTCTGTGTATTTACGCTGCTCTCAAACTGTTCCTGGTTCAACCTGACTGATTTTTTTTGCCCTCAGCGGCAGATAACCTGATGCTGAACTCTGCCTTGAACGAGTCCACTTCTTTCTCTGTGTGCAGGACGGAGCTGATTGGGACACATTTTCACATTAAAATGTAAAATTAGACGGCTTAACGAGTCCTTGTGTTACCTCATCGTTGGCATAATTTGTAAAAAAAAAAGAATTGGGTGCAACTACAAATCTTTTCCTCACACGTACCAACTTGAGCGTTTTCACAGTTTCCACAAAGGCTCGTTTATAAGCAGAGATATTGGATCGATTTGTGATCATTATCTTACAAACTCGAGCTCGTCGCGGCCCCGTTCCGATGCCAAACCATCTGCTTCTGCTTTGTAGTTTTTGTAGGAAAAAAAAAAGATGAAGGAAGTGTGGTTTTATTCTTATATCCGGCTGCCAGGGAGGTTATTCTTCTTTCACCCACGTCCGTCTCTCTGTTCGTCTGCAGAGCTGCAGGAGGCGTCAGATATCTTATTTATATCCTCACAGAGGAAACTGTGTGGTGCAGCGTTTTCTTGTTCTATCTCAACATCAACTAGAACGTTTTGAAGAAACCAAAACTCATCCTGATAATATTGGGACGTTTTAAATATCGAGTATTTTGGAGGTGTTCTTCTAAAAACCTGAAGAATTACGCGACACTGGATCGACAGTCAGACTCAGGACTCTCCTTCACTTCCACTAATGAACTCAAGAATGTGTCGAAAGGTTAAATTTCACCTTCCTTTGTTAAAAATTGACCTGCAGGATGGTGAGAAACTCTAAAGTCCAAACAATGTGGGAGAATGTAGAGTTGAGCCTTCTTCTTCAGGAAGTGATTTTCAGGGTTTTACAACTTTTTAAGAGTAAAATTCAAACACTTTCAAGGTAACTATAACAAAAATGTAGACTCTTATCATTACATCTTCTTGTCTGTAAAAGTGAAAAGCAGAACGACGAGACGAGGCGGACGATCGTTACCTTGAAGCCAGCTTTAGCTCCGGACTGCAGGTCAGACTCGATGTTACCTGGGTCCAGGTAGGCGATGCTCATCAGGAAGCCCGGCCCAGTGAAGGCCCACAGCTTACGGAGACTGAAGCACCTCTGCAGGAGACAGAAACACGAGCTTTTTAACACGATGAACGTCAAACTTCACACACTGTGCTGCATTTACAAAGTTTATCTGAGGCTTGTTTGTCGAGTGTAGATGCTTCTCCGGGTCTCTCCTGTCTAATAAAGTCAAAAATGCCTTATTTGTCATGTGGCATCATCCGTTACAACCCTCCACCCTCTACCCGAGACACAAATCAAAATAGTGCAATTTATGGGAAGTTTTACTAAAAAAACTAAAACTAGAGATGATTCAAAGGCGCTCTGCAGACACAGACATTAAGAAGAAAATGTAAAAAAGGTCCCAGGTTTATGAAATGGTTTCAAAATGCAAAATAAATTCAGACTTATACTGCACATACAGTGTAATGTGATCAACTCGGCTGCTTCGGGCTTCTGTTGGGTTCGCCTCCATAAACAAGTTACCAAATGTATTCATGAGAAGTGTTGCGGCTTGAAAAGAATTTATTAACTGGAAGAAAACAATATTTTAAAAGTAGACTCTCAAAGTTAAAGGTGTTTTCCTCCCTTTCTTTTCCATCCTTCAGTGTTTTTATCGATTGTTGAAACGGTCAAAGTCAAAGAAGGAAGCTCCTTTTAACCACAGAAAACGCTGCTCCTTAAACGCCTCATCAGTAGTCCCGCCTTTAACTCTGTGACTTTGTGACATCACGCCACGTCACGGAGTCACACCTTTAAGTTATTTGATATAATCAGCTAAGAATTGATTTAGCACAGCTGCTCTGCTCTGAGTCGGCCATGTGTGAGCCGACCAATCAGAGGAGGCTGGGTGTTCAGGAGGCGGGGCCTTAAAGAGACAGGAGCTAAAACAGAGCTGCAGCAGTGGACAGTCTGAGAAAACTGATGTGTTTTTTTTTTAGCATTAAAGCTTGTAAACCTATTCTAGAAGTAACCCAGAATAAAAAAGGAACCTGGAAATTAGCATAATACGTCTCTTTTAAACGAGAGTCTACAATAGTTTGGTGTTCTGTGTCGCAGTTAAAAAGAGAATTATTATCTACTGAGGGAGGAAGGTTAAAGGTCCACTGTGTCGTGTTTTAAGTAATTTATTACCTCAAATCAGCGTCTTCATTCATAAATAAGTCCTCATTGGTGTAAAATGATCTCTGCCAACAATCTCACTTCTCCTCCTGAGGGAAGAATCACTTCTCTGTATTTCCATAGGACGGGCGAGCTCTACGGAGGCTTCCATGTCCTTCCGCTCTATAAAAAACGATGAGCTGGTGAGAGGGACAAAAAGCTCTACGTGGTACAGATAAGGCTAAAGGCGTTTTCACTCAGAGCCAGCGTGACTGTGGAACGGAGAAGGAGCTTAGCCAGACGCGCTCGTCAGCTGCAGTTTGAAGTCTGTTTGAAATAACGTACCTCATCACCCGAAACTAAACTTGATGAAGTGCTGTTTGAAGACATGTTGTTGTCACAGCTTCTTGAATCTTGACACATCCCGCCTGCCGTAGTTCCAACAGGCTGCAACGCACGTTTGAAAACGCGAGGCGCTAGAGAGCAGTATTCGTTTGGATGCAGAATAACATTTAACCACTAGATGGGAGAAATAATTCCACAGTGTGTCTTTAAGAAACCAAACTGAATAATCAACGACTATTGACTCAGCCTGTATGACAATCTCGCAGCTTGAGCAGGAACCGGATGACTGTGGTTTGTCTTACTCCTGTATATCTGGCCTAAAGTACCGAGGTATATCACAGCAAAGGAGCAGCCGACACGACATAAACGCCTCTGAATGTTGGCCACAGATTACCTCGCTGTCCTCCTCGGGAACAGGGACCCTCTGGTCGAAGTAGGTGCCAGAAACAGGATCATTGTCGTGTTTCTGGAGGAAGACGGAGGGAGCCGAGCCTCTGTGTGTGTGTGTGGTCTGGATCACGCTCGCTTTCTCCTCCACCACCGCCACCTCATCACCTGTTCAGACGTCACACAAACACGGAAAAAACTATTTACATCACGCACGAATCATGAACCAACAGTGAACAGTTGATGAATGTAGTAAAAACTGTGACAAGCCTGAACAAAAAAAAAAAAACCTGTCTACAAAACAAACACCGTTACCTTGCCCTCCAGTTTGTTGTTGTGGCTCCGGATCTGTGGGAATGCTGGGAGGCAGCGAGGAGATGTGGATGTTCTCAGCAGGAGGCTCTCTGCCTGCAGACAAACAGGTAATTACACCGCGATTACAGTCGTTTACAGCATCACAGTGCACACGCAAATAAATCCTTCACACACAGAGAAACCATGAGAAAAAACATGCACAGATAATCAGCGTGTTAGCTGTTCGTGGTCAGAAGTGTGGTTGTGTTAGACGTGAGATAGATGGACTGATTGATTGATCAGGAAGACAGTCAGTAGATTCATTTATAATGAAAACAGCTTCTTTTCTTATCATGTCGCGACTATCCTGGACAAAATAATAGAGATCACGATATTATCCAGATCATCCTCTAAATATGCTCAATACTGGAAACACATTGTGTTCAGAAATATTTTTTATTGTACCGAAGATATGACAGTTTTTCAGGTGACTCAAGTGATTTATTAATCATTTATAAAGGTCCAGAAACATCAGCTGCAACTTTATAAGACCCTCCACATAATATCTACAGATGAAAACACAGAATTTATGAACGATTTATGAACATTTGCTTCATAAAATGGTTTATAAAGCATTTCATTATTCGTTAACAGTGAAATAACTATAACCTAAAGTTGAATTTTCTATTTATTAACGATGTGTTGCCTGAAACTTCACCGTGACTGTGATTGATGAAAGTGCTGGATGTGGTCTCGAGTAAAAGTACTCAAAAAAGCTCCCGTGAGAATCTGACACCACATGAGATGAATGTATAATAAAAATGCCTCCTGAGCAGGAGATGGAAGAAGAACACGAGCTTTTGTAAATCTGTCGCTCTTATCTCTCACCTCAAGCATCCGGACACTGTCAGCACATTTCATCTTTTATTACTTCAAACATTTCCCGCACTCTGTCACACTCACAACAACAGCTGTTCTCGTGAATGACTCCCACAGGAAACAAGACGTGCCTTCAGATACGGTGACCCATTTATCTGGAACACGTTCCGACCAGAACTCGATACGCTGACATCATTCGACATCACACGTATATATGTACATGCAGCTTTTGCACACCTGAAGGTCGACAGGTGCGCTGGAGAAATCAGGAAAAAGACCCCCGCTCACTGTCCCCTTTAAGTTTAATGACAACGACGCTCATCAGGTTATCTCCACACCTGCTGCAGGTATCAGATCAATATAGAGGAGAGGGAAGTTCAATAATTCCCTCTGAGTTATAGAAAATGATTTAACCACGATAAGACACAAACTTTGTGAGTTATTGTGAGTAAAAAGTACAAAAGTATGAGCGTCAGATTGTACTTAAAGTAGCGAACCAAAGGTAAAAGTACTCATAATGTTTATTATAACTGTAAGAACATCTTCACTGGTGCTTTAAATGTGCAGCTGGAGAAGATCAATAAACATCTGTCAAAATCCATATTTTTAAATCTGTTGAGTATATTTTGTATTAATTCATCAGAATCTGCAAAGTAACTGTAGTAGAGGAGAGGAAAAGTTCAATATTTACCTCAAGCAGAAGTACTTAAATGCAGCACGTGAGTAAATGTACTTAGTTACTTCCCACCAGGAGTTTGAATGGTGACGTGAAGAAACACGTCAGAGAGGATTTAATCAAAGAAATGAAGTCAGAGATCTCACCTGAGCGCAGGAAGGAGAACAGCTTCATCTTTTCTTCTTCTTCTTCTTCTTCTTCTTCTTCTTCTTCTTCTTCTTCTTCTTCTTCTTCAAGCTGTAAAACTTCTGTAAACGTGACCCTGAACAAACGTCACACCTGAGAGCCGAACACGTCTCATGTTGTTCTGCAGTTTCCGGTGAAGTTTTACAGGATGATCGGCGTCCCTCCGACTCACCGGACAGGTAAGAAGGAGGAGGAAGAAGCACCTGAGTACAAAAGTCCGACACACCGCCAATGTTTAACCTGTTTCCGTCACGTGAACCTGTTTCCCCACAAGCAGGTGATCCACGAGCCGCAGGAAGCGAGACTCGCTGAGGAATGTCAGACTATCAAAATAAAACACGACGTTTTTTTTTAAAATTATTTTTATTTTTTATTTTATTTTTTTTTTATTTATTTTACTTGCATATAAAACTGCACTTTTTAAAGTAAAACACTCGGAAAAGAAACACCTTTACTGCCTTTTTCATTAATGTAAAAATTAAATGTTTTGTGTAAGGTTTCCTTTCAAAATAAAAGTATCAGAAGAACTATCAGAAACGGCTTTATTGGCCCAAAATGTGACGAAACAAGATTTTTAAGCTGCTCTCAATGAACTTACACGCTAAATATTTTAGAGGATCATGGAAGTAATGTAACTAACATAAAGTGCGACCCCATCTTTTCAGTCTGGCTTATTATAATTTATAATTTTAATGTTTATCATCTTCACAAAACGAGACATTTGAGGACATCCCACTGGACTCTTGCTATTTTGTAGATAATTAACTGAAAACATAATAAGCAGATTAATTAATAAATTATTGATGGTAGAAAATAATTGTTAGTTTGGGACATATTTGATAAATAATCAAGTTTAGATTTAAAGTCCGACTGAAAACACAACCAAGCTCTCAGAAGTTTAAAAAATATATAATAAAATTCATATTTTTATCTGTTAATTCATCTGTTGAATTATATTTTCTCTTTATTTATAGATACATGTAGACCCACCTTGGTTTAAACGCTGGTTCAAAGGCTTCTCTAATCGTCTAGGAACTAAATTGAGGCTCCTTTATGAGATTATTCATAATTATTATTTATTAGAAATATTTGATAGTCAGAATTTAAGATATTGAGATGTTTTACTCCACAACTGCCTTTAAACATAATGTCCTATTAACAATATTCTCTGTTTTGTTCCCTCTTTATGATAAAAAATTGAAAAAAAAAACAAAGAACGACTAATAAAAACTTACCAGACATGTTGTGGTGCTGCTCCCTCTGGCTGCAGGGTTCTGCAGGGTTCTGCAGGGTTCTGATGCCCTCTAGCAGCAGACTGAAGAGTGTTTGGGGTTTGTTTTTTTGTCCCTCAGAGGAAAGAGATGGTTTCACACTGAGGTGAGAGGGTGAAGAGAGCAGCAGCCTCCACTGGATGGCGACAAACACTGACAGGTTTCCACCAGGAGGAGCTTTTTGTTCTGATGGACCTCACTGACTCACCGACAGGGTTTAAAATGAACATCAACGCAGAACAAATGCAGGATTTCACTGTGGTAGACGCTTGAGTTCAGTCCTCGTCGTCTTACTCTGACCTGACGGGGATTTAGACGTCTTTTCCATGACTTGTCTTCACAGGAAAAGACCAACATTAACAATTAATTTTATTATCTGCACCTTTTCTTTTCTCTGTTAAAGCTCACATTTATGAGACAGTCGATTTTTGAAGTCTCAGTCCCAACAAGTCAAACACAGACGCTTCGGGAGAGGCCTCAAAAATCAACTATCTTACAAAAAAGGAGCTTTAAAATGTGTAAATAAATAAATAAAGTCAATCATAAGACGCTGTTTGATCTTTGCTTTTCAGTCAGCGCGGCTCCGTTGATGGCGGGTCTGTCTAATGGTTCTGACTGAAATATGTCAACCAATGTTCAGTGAAAGTCTCTGTGAAATTTGGTTCAGACATTCAAACCCCTGAGTTTTCCTGCAGCGCCCCCATCAGGCCTACAGACGTTCCTGATCCCAAATCCGACCTGACAACGACTTCCTTCCTTTTAGCGCCACGACGAGGTTAACGTTCAAGGTTTTAATTGACGACTATTGGATGGATCGTCATTCAGAACACAACTACACGGTGTTAGAGGGAGAACTGTCGCCATGCTAGCATCATCATTTGGTTTCAAAGCGCTGCTCCAAACAACTGCAAACTTAGCCACCAACTGCTGCTAACTGTAGCTGCTGTTAGCTTATAAGCTCAGTTAGCCATGCAGCCAGCAAGCCATCCTATCAGCTGACTCGGCCTCGACTGGGAGCTCGATGCACCGCGGTGGTGTTTACTTTCAGACGATCATCCCTTGAGGTACAAAGTGGCTAGCTGGTCACATCTCTGCAACTCAATACGAAGATGTGTTTGACATAACGTCAAAACTGTTATTTCTTCACATCCTGTTGATAATTTTAGTAAATTTTTGATTGTTTTTAAATGCGAATTCTTACATATTCACCTTTAAGGTGAAAAAAAAGTTACGTAATGTTGCTTTAAAGGAACAATTCACCCCAAAATGAAAATGTAGCCTCTAGCCCCTTTTAGATAGAAAAGGTGGCACATGTGCAGCAAGGTAAAGGCTGCAATGTGCCGCCTTGTCTGTCTAAAAGGGAGGTGTAATATTCCTCCTTTTCCAAACAGCCTCCACTTTTCCTCCTCTGGTAGGCGTCAACATGTGACGTGACGTGAAGCAGGAAGTTGGGCGTGAAGAGAAGCAGGTCGAATTTTTCTTCAAAATAAGAGCTTTACATTGCACCCCATCGGAGTTTAGAACTGGGTTCTTAGCGGGGGGCTTTTAATTTGAAAATAGCGACCAGCTATTAGCTCGCCGCTACAACAACAAGCGGACAACCAAGACAGCTACAGAGAGCGAGGAGACGCTAGCATCTCCCGGATCTCAGCGGCTTTCCAGTTGCTCATCTTCATGGTACTATCTCCTCACCACCATGCTGATGGAAAGTCGGGGGAAGTTTCTTAGTCCAGAAAGCTTTCCTGGAGCTTCACAGTAAAACAGCTGCAGCGTTCTCCAGAACAACTGAAGTAGCTGGAGACTTGTTTTAAAATGTTAAAAAAAACAACAACCAAAACTGAACATAAATTGCGGGTTGATCCAAGTCTCCAGAAGCCCAGAGATCCCAAATTGATTTGAAAATATGTTATTTACATCCTAAATGCGTGGTCAAGCTTGTACAGCCACTTCAGACGGGCTATAGTGAAGATTTAGGCCGATGAAAAGATTTAAATAACATCAAATCAGTTTGAGAAAACCGGATATTTTTGATGGGAGACAATTTCCAACCATGTTAGTAGCAACAGAAGCCAGAACGAGATCTTCACTTAACTCTGACCAAGTGGACACTGTGTCTAAACCTAACCGGAACATAAGCACAACGTTGTCACAACATAGAATTTAAAATTGAATCTAAAGGTAAAGTTTCAACACATCTGTGGTTTTGCAGGAACGTACGTTACCAACATTCATTCTGGTGAAATTAAACACCTCGTTTCATCTGAATCCCCCAAAAGATTCAGTTTACAAAGATATGAAACGGAGAAAATCAGCTTAATCACCGATTGAAAGCCTGCCAATCAAACTAAATGATGAATTGACTTGTCGTTTCCACTCTGATGACATCATCTCTCGGTGGATCTGCTCGCCACTGATCTCATTTGACCTGAGGAAGACTTTCAGACAGTTTAAACACGTTTCATTAAAGAAAACAACACTGAGTGTGTCCATGCATGCTTTGGGCTCCGGGTCGGAGTGAAGAAGAGACCGAGTGAGACTGAGTATTAAGAGATCGTCTGATCCCCGTTTTTAATCCAATAGTTTTTTGTTTTTTTTTAACTTATTATCAAATCTGAATCAGCACACAGCAGCAACAATCTGTATTCTAGCTGAAACAGCTGTAACACACTGCCATTTGTTGACAAAAAGTTGGTGCAATGAAATCAGATGTTTGTTTTTTTTTAAAGTGTTTTATTTTGGCAAGCACCATTCGAAATAGAGCAAATTTGTCATGTGCTTTATGTTATGTGATGAAGAATAAAATTATATACCCATGCAAAATTCCCTGTGAAATGTACATACGTATCTTTATTGCAGAAAGGTTAAGTGTCACTGGAATCTTATTGTTTTTTTATCTTTTTCCCCCTTTTCTCTTTTTTTTCGCACTCGTAATGACATTATTGTTCAGCTGTCACCTCCGGGTTCCCCTCTCGTGTTTGTTTGTTTGTTTGTTTGTTTCAGTTTTCGGTCTGTTTACCAGCATCGGTTAGCTCGTAGAAATGTTTTTTTTTTTTTTTAAGATCATTACACATAGTCGTCTTGGAAATGCTTGGCATGTATGGAGTTACATGATTTTTTTTTCCTCTAAAAATCACACATCCGTACAAAATCAAAGTGAGTAAAAAAAAAAAAAAAAAAAAACCCAAAAAGGAAATAGATACAAATCAAACCAAGAGGATCAAATCAAAGAAAAAAAATGTCTCTGTGCATCCTGATATTGAACTGGAAAAAACGTCTCATCATCTTGGATTAAGTTATAAAGCCTGTTTACAGGTTTTTTCCCCCCTTAACATTTCACGTTCGATGTCTTTTTAATGCTTTTTCGTCCTTATTTTTCGTCAGTTCTTTAATAATTGAAAAGGAGCATCTGGCTTCCTTTTTGTCGTAGGAAACAAGAAGAAGAGAGAAATCCTCGCAGGCTCCCGTCGCCTACACGAGTCTTCAGTATTTAAGATCAGGTCCATAAGTTCGTCCTCTCATTTTACATCTGGACACGAAGAAAAAAAAACGAGGTCTATCCCATCACGCATGCCAAAAAAGTCCCACTCATACGGTGGTGACCCTCATCACCACCTCCCGGTTGGCGGCGGCGCTGATCCGCGGGTCGTTGGGCCGCAGTTGGCTCAGGATGTGCAAGATGGTGTATCCACAGTGGTGGTTCAGAATAGTTCTTAACCTCCTGCTCTGTCGCCCGCCGCTGCTGCTGGCCAGACCGTGAGGGTTACCGCGAGAGCCGCGAGCGCCCGCCTTGCTGCTCGAGCTCACCGGGTCGCCCAAGTCCTTCGACTTCTCATAGTTCAGTACTTTCCACTGCTGATTGACAGCCTGCCATCGTTTGAAGATTCGATACACTGACGATCCCTCGTGGATGATGAGGCCTGGGCAGAGAGAGAAGAAGAAGAAGAAGCAGGGTGAAGGACGGTGCATGAAAAAAGCCAACGAATTCCCACTGCTGTACATCAAATGTTCTGCTAAATGGCTCCGTCAGCACGGTAGGTAGGAAGCTTCCACCTCGCCTGAGCATGAGAATAGACGGTTGGCAGTAATCACAGTGCAGATATCTGCTGCCATCTGTTTGCAGTGCTGTCGTACACGACGGCGGCTCGCAGCGACACCAGAACGCTCGACCGGGTCGAACCGAATCCCTCGCTCATGATCATGATCTGCTTTGTTTTCATGCCGTCCTCCACCTATATGCACCATCTGCTCCTTTAATTCACTTTCGTCTGACCTTAACAGCTAACAGAACGCAGCGCCGAATACATGTTTTTCATCACCGCGTTAGTTTGTCCTTGCATAATGCAACCGATGTTTATTAATATATTTTTGTGTTGTTGCAGAGCTGCTTTCTTTGCTACTCCTCCCGTTGCATAATGCGTCTCTTTGAGCTCCCTCTCTCTCTCGCTCACCTAAACCTTCTACTACATCCATGTGATATTCTTATACAATTCATCTATAACCGAAGCTATTTTTAAACCCCTGCCCGCGCATTTTTCTTTACCTATGCAGACGATGTCCATGAAGCCGTACATGCCGTAGCAGATTTGGAAGAGCAGGTCCTGGCGCTGCCACTTGGCCGAGGGGCTGAGGGAGGACCAGATGAGCCAGGAGATGCTGGCGATGAGGAAAAGGGAACCCAGGATGATGGCAGCGATCTGCACCTTCTCGATCACCGTCAGAGAGATGGCCTGCCACTGGGGAGGAGAGAAATGTTTAAAATCAGTGGTGGAAGAAGAAGCAAAAGTACAACTACAACAATGTAAACACACTTTGTTACGAGTAGAAAGTCATTTGCTCCAAACACAGGGAATCCTTATTTCAGCACAAGCTCTGCTATAAATCTGATTTGTCATTTTGTTAATTAAACAAAAAAGCAGAAATACAAGAAAAATGACACAGCTTCCTGCAGAATACACAAATCTGTGGATGAACTGGAAGCAGACAAGTCGGCGTTACTTCTGAATGCACGCTGTCCTTAAGCCTAATTTTTACTACTGCGTAAAGTGCTGTACGTAGGTCGCGGAGAGCCCTCTACGTAGTCGGAGAGCCTCTCCTGTCCGTCACTCCGTCAAGCGACAACGGAGACGGCAAGGGCTACGATTGGTCCTCTAAAAACACCATTTCCGGAATTACTTTTCCGGTTCCCTACTGATCGGGCGGGAAATTGCATTGCGTATCCGGCACCACGACGGAGAACTATGAGGGCTCGAGGGGTCTCCGTGGTTACGCAGTTGGATAGCGCATTACGCAGTTGCAGAAGTGTAACGCTGTCCCTGTCTTTTTTGACAGGCGTGTCTATGAAATCAGGAAGAGCAGTTGGGTCATTCCATGAAATCGGTGCCTTTTGTGTCCCCAAGAAATTATCAGTCATAAAATTACAGTAACAACAAACAAAGATGTAATTTGAAAATATAACATTACCATGTCTCCTCTCCTCAATAAAACATCAAATTAAAATCAATTAAATATTATTTTAAATAATAAAAATGATTTTTAAGCTGATGAGGGTGAGGTTTTTGGCCTGTCCCTCACTGTTGTTGTTGTTGTACGTCAGCAGGACTTTTAATTTGTAAAATGTTAAAATGTTCACATTTACATATTGTTTTAAGTATGATCTTATTGTGAAACAGTGTTTTTGATAAAAATATATATTAATTGTAATAAATATTTACCAATTTATCGGTGTCCCCTAATTTTATGTCAACCCTGTTACCCTAACCAAAAAACCCTATCAAAATAACGGTACATTCTAGATTTGACATGATTTACAGGAGGTTGCATCATCTCTGAACCAGGATGCTAACAGCTCAGTGACAAGTAAGTTTTGCTCATCTCTGATGTGCTATTTTTGATGTTTTTTCAAGGTTGAACCAGGGGGGACAAGCATACAACGTCAACCCTGTTACCATTTTTTAACATATAAATCCAAACAATTACTTATTTCTCATAATATAATCAATATGTACATGTAATTTCCTTTCAAAGTACATAGCATGTGCTTTAGCTAACATTTGTTTTAGCTAGCAATGGGCAAATTAGCTTGAAATGGTCAACCCTGTTACTGTCAACCCTGTTACCTTTCCAGTAACAGGACTTGACTAAAACAGTTATAAAATATGAAATTCCATAGCTGAGATGGCACAATATAATTTCTTGTCATTTTAAACTGTCTTTAATTCCTGGCTACTGAAAAAATAGCAATTAAATATAATTTAAATTTTAACTTTTCAAAGTTGAAAAGGCACCGATTTCATGGAATGACCCAGTTGCACTTTTCAGCTGCTCCAACAGTTGTGGAAGTTCTGCATAATCAGTATGGTACTTGACTCAAAGTACGTAGTTGCCCTCCAGCACATTATATCTGACCAGAGAGAGAAATCCACACATATGAGTACATGATGAGTACACACATTCACGGGTATGTCAGACAAACACACACACATGTACACGGCATCCTTGTCTTTAGGTCTCGGAGCCGTTGGCCGCCGCTGAGAAGGAGTACAGAAGGACGGTGACGCAGGGAGAGAATGTGTCACCGCAATATGGCAAACAGTCCTCGCACCACGGCGACGGACGGAGACGTGTTGGATCTGATGCAGCAGCGTTTACATGTCGTGTACGTTCATATGAACCGTCTCTGTCAGCAGCGTCTGCTCACTCGTGAATTTTAACAAAAATCACGCCTCACAGAGCACGACAGCGTTTACCTGCATGCTGAGGAGGGTTTTTACATATTCACAGACTATCTCCGTCTTGTTTACGTGATGTTTATCCAAAAACCCCCCCGAATCCCAGTCGAGGAAGCGTTGGACGTGTTCTGTAAGGAAATCGACGAGGAGTTTGAGCCAAAGCGAGCTGAACCGAGCCATGCTGTGCTGGCCGGTTTGTGAGTTGAATCCCATGTGCAGCTTGAGTCAGACTCGTCCGAACGGGCACAGAATCAGTGCTGGAGAGGCTTTCGCTTCAATTTCTGCAATTCAGGAGGCGAGTGTTTGTCTCAGAATCAGTGTTTTAGCTGATTTGGTGATAGTGAACGTGCCTCATACAGATAATACTCAAGATAAAGTCTTAAAGTATCTGATATTATATGTATTTAAGCTTCAAAAGTACAAGTTAAAGTACTGTAAGTATACATATACGATTATATACAATCCATTAATCATTAATTACAGTTATCACAATCTATGTTTTTTAACAGACTGCCAATAAAATTTATAATTATAATAAATGATAAACAAATTCAAAAACCTGCTACTTTGGCTCGGACGCAGCATGTAATCTGTAAACAGTAACTAAATTTATCAAATAAATATTAATTCAAGTAAAATATTTGCCTCTAAAATGTAGTGAAGTGGAAGTATAAAGTAGTAGAAAATGGAAAGTACAAGTACCTCAAAATTGTACTTAAATACAGAGCTTGAGTAGATGTTCTTAGTTACGTTCCTGTTAAAATATCACTTAAAATATGACTACACACGAATAGTACTTGAGTAAAAGTCTGATATTAATTGTACTTAAGTCTCAAAAGTAATCTTATGGCAGTAAATGTAGTTAAATATCAATAGTAAAAGTAAATTATCTGTATGTATTTACTGTTTAATGTCGATGATATTCAGCATTTTTCTGATTTTTGGATCAGTATTTTATTAAATCTAATTCCTGATCAAATACATAATAATATTAAAAAAATACACTACTTTGGCCGTGTTGCAGCATTTAATCTGCAAAGTAACAAGTAACTAAAGTAATCAAATGAATGAAGCGAGTAAAATAAAATATTTGCCTCCGAAATGTAGTGAAGTGGAAGTATAACGTACCAGAACATGAAATACTCAAGTTACAGTAGCTCAAAATAGTACTTGAGTAAATGTACTTAGTTACGTTCCGTCCCTGTGCTTCAGTCTGTTAGAACCCGTCGTGTTACCTGCAGAGGGTTCTTGGTGCTGATGGCCAGGACCTGGTACTTGAAGTAGCAGAGCTCGCAGCTCCAGGATCCTCTCTCGCTGATCCAGCGGATGAGGCAGGGCTGATGGGTGCAGCGCACGGAGCCGTCGCAGCGGCACGGGCTCAACAGCTCCCCCTGCAGGACGGACGGGGAAACACAGCCGAGTGAGTTAAGTGGAAAAAACAGATATTATTCACACATTTACACACATTTATTCTGATCTAATTTCCTGGTCCTTGTTTATTTAATGAGACCTGCAGGTATGAATCCAATTAATTCATTCTTAGTAATAATAATAATGTTTTAAAGACACACTGTGGAATTATTTCTCCCATCTAGTGGTTAAATGTTATTCTGCATTCAAACGAATACTGCTCTCTAGCGCCTCGCGTTTTCAAATGTGCGTTGCAGCCTGTTGGAACTACGGCAGGCGGGATGTGTCAAGATTCAAGAAGCTGTGACAACAACGTGTCTTCAAACAGCACTTCATCAAGTTTAGTTTCGGGTGATGAGGTACGTTATTTCAAACAGACTTCAAACTGCAGCTGACGAGCGCGTCTGGCTAAGCTCCTTCTCCGTTCCACAGTCACGCTGGCTCTGAGTGAAAACGCCTTTAGCCTTATCTGTACCACGTAGAGCTTTTTGTCCCTCTCACCAGTTCATCGTTTTTTATAGAGCGGAAGGACATGGAAGCCTCCGTAGAGCTCGCCCGTCCTATGGAAATACAGAGAAGTGATTCTTCCCTCAGGAGGAGAAGTGAGATTGTTGGCAGAGATCATTTTACACCAATGAGGACTGTGAAAGCAGCTTATTACTATCCACATTTACCTTTCTTGTTAGGTGGCGACCTCTAGTGGCCATATTTCTAACTGCTGTATCATTGGCAACTGGACGTGTTTCAGTGTCCAAGAGGCTTCTTCAGTTCTAAAGAGTCGTTAAGGACACGTGTGACAGATGGTTTGAAAAGAGTAAAGAATCCATCTACGTCAAACTGGAACGACCGTCTTTAAACAGAGGAGGTTGCCTGAGACATTACTCATCACCCATCTACAATGCAGTACTGAGTTCCCTCCCCAGACAGCTCAACAACCATTCACACCTGAGCTCACCTGGACCTAACAGCACACATGACAGGCCGGTTTGGTCAACGACCCACAAGTGGCCCAAACGACTCTGATACTCAGAGCTCACACGTGTCCTTAACCCTTACCAAGAAGTTTTATAGCCTAAACCCAACCAAAGAGTGACAAATATTTAGTTTATTCTAAGCTGAGACATGACAGCAGATAGAAATGGTGTCAGTTTGACTGGATTGAAACTCAGCCATCGTTTTCCACAGAGAAAATATCACAGTGAAAGCAAAGTTAACAGGGAACCAATCTAAATGTTGATGGTGTCATTATTAAAGCGATATGATATTAAGTTAAATCAAAAACGTCTCTATTGCGAGTTTAAATAAAGCAACAACTAGCAACTTGTTAGCTCGACCAGCTAGCCTGGCTCTGTCCAGCATGCTAACACCTCTAATAACATGCTGTATAACTCTCATACGATGCTAGTTCATCATTCTTTACACTAGAATATAAAGATATAAAGCGTTGTGAGCTTTAAAGTTGCTTCCGTGCAGATTCTGTAACTGTTTGACAGAGCCAGGCCAGATTCATGTCTTTACGCTAAGCTAAGCTGTAGCTTCATTTTGACCACCAGAAAGTGAACAATTATTCCCCAAAATGATAAAACTATCTCTTTAACCATTTATAATTAAAAGTAGAACAACAATCTGCATCACAAATACTCACGTGAGTCACTTTAACCAACTATTCCAGCCACTCTGACTCTAAATGCACAATGCAACCAAACTTTGAGTGTCCTGGTTACAGTTTGTTTAATTGTTGAAGAGCAGATGACTAAGTGTGTGACTTTATATCGCCTGAAAATGAGGGAATAGTTTAGTCATGGACAGACACAGTCATCGTGCGTTCATCTCTCCACAGTGATTAGCAGAACGACTGGGAACGAAGGACACATTTAATTTGACTGCTATTTCTGCAAGAGGTCAGATCGATCGACGGATAAAAATCCACGTCTGTTGTGTTTTATCAAAGCGATCTTATTGTCCTGCATCAGCTGCTACTGTCGGGAGAATTAAGCCCCGATACAGACGATGATTATTGTTGTTATTAAATGCTCCTTACGACCACATGAAAGTCATCTTGCTGATGTAAACATTTTGATCTCTTTAATAATCTCACAAGGGATAAATGAAATAAGATATAAATACTGGGCAGGATTAATAAACAGGACACCTTCACCTGTTCTCCTTTCAGCTGAAATAAAAAACTCCTATAATCGCGTCCTCGGCGTCGCTTCGGGACCAAACTATCTGTCTCCTCAGCACCACACCAGCACCTGAAGCCTGCTGGCATATTCACCACATTAAGGATGACCACATTAAGGGGCTGTCGCCGCCGCTCAGCGTCAAACATCCATTTTGTCAGACGGCTTAATATTTGATGGCATGTTTTGCATCACTTCCCATTTCACTTAATGAAAAGCGAAGAAAACTAAAAACGCTGCATGTCCTGAAACATGCATCACACACGAGTGAACGCTCTTAAAAAACAGAGAGAAACACCAGCGAGAGTTATTTTTAAATCAATAGCTGCGTTTACATGGAAGCTAATAACCCGCTAATAATGCAAACATGCAACTGAATCACAAGAGATCAGACTAAAATTGGTGGTGTAAACCTTTGATAATTAGTTAAATTAGAAAATATTAGTGCCTAATCACCATGTAAACCCTCAAATCTGATCGTTCTGTGCATGTTCGCCTCACGTCCGGGTAACGTTAAGTGACGTTACCGAAAACAAAGCTGATAAAACTGTCTGCTGGAAATCTTAAAAGATTCAGGGATCGTTTAACAACTCAATGGTCCAAAAAAAAAGAAAAGATGGGTTACGCTTCACTCTTAGAAATAAGGGTTCCAAAAGGGTTCTTCTACAAGGGCTGAGGTTCTACCTGGAACCATTTGCTTCTGAAAAACCCTTTCCCGAAGAAACGGTTTTAAAAGGGTTCTTGGTAACACTAACGGTTCCAGTAAGAACCATTCTGATCCAGAGAACCCTTTAAAAACCCTTTCCTGAATAAAGGGTTTTAAAAGGGTTCTTGGTAACACTAACGGTTCCAGTAAGAACCATTTTGATCCAGAGAACCCTTTAAAAACCCTTTCCCGAATAAACGGTTTTAAAAGGGTTCTTGGTAACACTAACGGTTCCAGTAAGAACCATTTTGATCCAGAGAACCCTTTAAAAACCCTTTCCTGAATAAAGGGTTTTAAAAGGGTTCTTGGTAACACTAACGGTTCCAGTAAGAACCATTTTGATCCAGAGAACCCTTAAAAACCCTTTCCTGAATAAAGGGTTTTAAAGGGTTCTTGGTAACACTAACGGTTCCAGTAAGAACCATTTTGATCCAGAGAACCCTTTAAAAACCCTTTCCTGAATAAAGGCTTTTAAAAGGGTTCTTGGTAACACTAACGGTTCCAGTAAGAACCATTTTGATCCAGAGAACCCTTTTTTGGAGAAAGAGTTCTTCAGGGATTGTTGAAAGCATGGGTATAAGATCCTGTGTGGGTTCTTTGTAGAACCTCTCATGGGGGGTTCTGGGTGGAACCTTACACACACAGTTCTAGGTATAACCCTTTATGTTGGGTTCTAGGTAGAACCCTCCACCTTTATAAAAGGTTCTACCTGGAGCCAAAAAGGGTTCTCCTATGAGGACAAGCCGAAGAACCTTATATGGTTCTACTTAGAACTTTTATTTCTAAGAGTGTTTATATTAAGTTCCTTGTGATTAGTGTTATTTAATTGGTTAAGAAAAAAGCCCTTGTTCGGCTTAATAAGATGCTTTTTAACATTAAGAGTGTATAAGTAAATAAAGCCACCAACGAAGCTTAATAAAGGTTTAACAACAACATTATAAATTACTTCAGTGCTGTTATAAACAATCAGAGTTGCTCTGAATGTGTTTATTATGCTATTATTACATTGAATCAGTCGTACTACTGTTAATGAGGACTTTAAGGGCCTTATCGCCTTTTAACTAAGGCTCATTACAGCTTTAATATAAAGCCTCTTGGATTATTAAATCACTGTTTATGATGAGGTAGATTAATCCCTTTGAATATGTGGGATCATTAATTAATAATCAGCGTTCATCACTGCAGCACAGCAGGCGGAGTGACTCTTTGTGCAGGAGGTCAGTCAGTTAAGAGAACTTGAGATATTTTACACCTTCACAAACCCGACTCTGCATCGTTCCCATTTTGACCCTCGAAAGAATAAGTTTGTTCCCAGAGACGACGTGGGTCCATCTTCAAAGTTGTATTAACAGGCAGAGGGAAGGAGTGAATGAATAAATTGAATTTTCTCAATAAAAGTAAATAATAAAATATTTCTTCTTCTTCTTCTTGTTCTGTTATATTTCTGGCAGATTAGACGCTTCACGGCGGGTGGAGCCTGTCAAATCTGTTATATTCTGATGAAATGCTTCGGGGCACGTCTTACCAGATCAATGTATTTAACGTTTAATGCGAACACTTAAATAGAAATCTCTGATCAGAACGATTTCAATTAGGCTGCGGAAAAATATTCTCGGTGTAACCGCAGCTATTAAGGACACAGCTTGATGCGAGCGCCGGCCGGTGAAGGGGGCATGTTAGCACTCTGCAACGACGGCAGTGAGCGGTGGAGCTTCAAGGGCAGGCAGGTGGAGGAGGAGTGAGGAGCTGCTGGAGCCTGACGACGAGTCACACACACACACACACACACACACACACACACACACACACACACTACTCATCCAACTTCATAACAATTTACATCTCCCAGCGAACCGAAACAGATCCGGAGGACATGAAACAAACATCGGCTGACAGAGAGAGTTCACTTCATGGAGCTGAATTCAAATTACGTGATTTTAAAAGAAATTAACACCACCCTGTGACTCTCATAAAGCTGGAGCCAGGAGACAGTTAGCTTAGCTTAGCATAAAGACTGAAAGCAGAGGGGAAACAGCTAACCCAAAGGTAACCAGCAGCTCTAAAGCTCCAGGAAGTCATTGTGCCCAGCCAAGAAAGAGTCCAACACATTACACCATATGAAATCACATGCTGGTGTTTTTACATTCACGTTTTCTACAAATCAATCAAACAAGGATCAGCTTTAATGAACTCGATCAGAACACACATATTCTGCTCCAAGCTAGCATGTCCCGAACCACCTCTGAATGCTGACAAACCAACTGGATGCATTCATATGCAGGTCGACTGTGAAAGCAGCTTATTACGACCCATATTTATGTCTATTGTTCAGCCTCAAGTGGCCGTAGTAGTTATTACAGCAGCAAAGGAGGCAGTCAGGTGAAGCAGTACGAGCCACAACGTCCACGTAGAGAGTAAGTCAGGGACGGATGGGCGGGTCAAGTTCTCGATGTTCGTTCATTGCTTGATTTACATAAGTATTGTTGTTATTTAAGCCCAAAGCCACCATGATGTTTCCTGAACCAAACCAGTAGTTTTCTTGCCTAAATCTGACATCATGATATTGTCCCACCTAAATATATCAATAGACGATATTATTGTCTTACGGTGAAGACGACATGTCGTCTCATTCAAATCTCTTGGCTCGCTATTTTCTCCTAACCTGACTCTCACCAGATGAATTTCGTTCCGCCTCGCTCCACTCATCCATCTGGGATCGCTCCATTGGAGATGTGTTTCAGAAGGCTGGGCCTTATCAGAAATCCTTGCATATGATTGGATAAACCACTTGTCTGTCATCTTTACTGACGTGCTACTTCAACCACTCACATCGAAACCAACCTGTGACGTCGATGAGAGCGACGTTCTTTTAACGAAAAAATATTGGGTAGATTGGACAACACGGATGAAACAGCAGCATCAATGTTGATGCTTGCTTCCTCGATGCGAGCCGCCATTGTTGTCTGAATCAAAACAGTCGCTTCTCCGCTACGTCACATCTATGAAACTCCCGCCCGGCGGTCCTGATTGGCTCTACCATGAAAATCTGGTGCAGAAATCCCTCCCAACGGGAGCGATCCCAGATGGATGAGTGGAGCTAGGCGGAACGAAATGCATCTGGCAAGAGTCAGGTTAATTTTCTCCTGCTTTGAACCCGAAATATAGACAAACTGGCGAGCGGGCGTTCTTCTGTCTTACTCCCACCTCGTCAAATATCAACGCACGTTTTCATATCAAAATAAAAGCCCAACGACGCCGTGATAACAGTTCGAGATTCAATATTCTGGAAAATATCGAATACGACGGCAAATACAACGAGATTTTTACAATATCTAATTTCAGCCAAAGACTAAATATATCATGCCGTTTTTCCACAGACAGTACCAGCTCGCCTCGCCTCGACTTAGCTCGCCTTTTTTGCGTTCCCATTACTGAAATCTGGTACCTGGTACCTGCTAAAGTGGTACTTTTTTAGTATCACCTCCGTATAAGTTCCAACCGAGCTGAGCTGATACTTCTGTGTGACGTAAGCTGGCAGCCGGCCACTGATTGGACAGAGAGCGACGCCACTTGATGACTCGTGACGAGCGCGACGTCCGAGCCTGACGCCCGCTACCTTTAAAAACTAGCATCTGCGTTCAGTCAACATAGCGATTACATGGAAGGAACAACGCGCAGGAACACGGCGTGGACCGTGGCAGAGGTGGAGACGCTCCTGAGTGTTGTCGCTGAAGACGCATCCAGAACGAGCTTGATGGTGCGACAGGAAATGAAAAGGTGGACGTGTTTTGCGTAGCCCACAGCTAGCCCTGTTTATGTGTCGCGTGGATAAGTACGTCACTGATGACGACCCGCCCACGTCTGATGACGACCCGCCCACGTTGATGACGACCCGCCCACGTTGATGACGACCAAACCAAGTAGAGCCACGCTAAGCCGAGGCGAGGCGAGCTGGTACTGTCGGTGGAAAAACGGCATTAATGAATCTCAAATTGAGACCCCTCAGATTAGGGTTCATGAAAAAACAACATTCGTTACTTATAGTTGTTCTTCTACATGTTGTTGCCTCATGAAGAAAAGAAAAATCTATTTTCTTGGTGCAGATTTCTGAACTAATATTTCATTTCCAAACTGTGACTCAGAAATATGAATCAGAATATGTTCGTAGTAAGTAGTCAGAGAAATACCTGTTTCAATCACTACAGGTTTTATGTGTCGGAGGACGACACTGACACAAATATTGCTTCCAATTTTTTTTCCCCGTCCTTCTGCACGCTGTCATTCCCCCATCTGGCTCGTTTGACCTTCCCCACTTATAATAAAAAGACTTCAAGTGTCCCACCGCATAAAAGATTGGATTTGGCAGATGAGCCACATGCCTCTCATAAACTTTAAAATAACTTGCCTGCTGACATTATAAAGATAACAGAGAGAAGGTCAGAAGTATATGAGAAACTAAATAAAAAAAACATATGAAAGCAAACATTTCTGAAATGTCAAGCTGTCCTGGCGACGAGTGTGTGTGTGTGTGTGTGTGTGTGTGTGTGTGTGAGGAAACATTTTCAGGCTTCTTCTACGTGAATGTTAATGTCACGATCGACCAGGACAAAATAAAAACAAAGACCTTTAAAAAGCTCTGATTATGATTTAAATCCCTCGAACAGCAGCAGAAACTGTGATGACCGATTATTTTTGTCTAAATTTACGTCTCGTTTACAAAAATTAAGAGGAGCATTTTCATCATCTGCTCCAGAACATATTGTACAGCACAGATGTTCTCATCACTACTGAGTAATAGAATTAATTTATATATAAAAGTGTCTCATAATAAGGTTCAAGGTTTTGTTTCATGTTCAGAGTTATTGATCGTCCTGCTCGAGATCACAGGATTACGGCCTGCGTGATGTTTTTTCCACGTACGGAGGACTATTAATGACTTTACTTATAATTGTTTCCAAAAACAACCTTCAGGAAATAAGTAAAAACATTAAACTGAACAGCTGAATGATTATCACAGAAAGTGAGTCTAATAATGAGTTGATTAGATTTTTATGTTTTTGAGTTTTCTGCAGTAATATTTTAATACTGATTATCCCCGAGGGGCAAATTAAAACATATGAATTTTAACCTATCTGAGTCAAATCTAATTGAATCCAACTCCAATTAACTAAATGAGGATGGAATTAAAACACTTATTTTTTGTAGTTTTTTGTGTGTCGAATGCGTCTTTTTCCATTCGGAAGCTCTCCCGTTTTAAGAATCCGCCCCGGTACCTGAAGGCAACACAGGATGAGACGTGCAAGGTCACATCTGGACGAGCAGGATATGCTCAGATAAAAACAAGTCGACAGTAAACCTTCTTCCACATTCCAAGGATAAGCTTGGTGGGTTTTTTTTCTACATTCTTGTTACTGTCAACAATGAGAAGACCAAAACCAACAATGTGGTTCATTCTGAAGATGTAATTCTTCAAAGATGACTCATAAATACGTTCAGCAAACAGAACTGAGTCGGGAGGAAACGGTGTGTTTGTTGGGAACTATTTTCAGCCACGGATTAATACACATTTGGAGCAGCTGTGTGGCTCTTACATGTTCCTCTCAAGAGAAATGACAGCATGAGTCATTTTTGGCAGATCCCCAACAAGATAGCAGAAGAGATGTTTACGTTGAGGTGACGCGGCCCCCTGGTGGCTGTCAGTGATTATGACGAGAGCAAAGGAGGAAGTCAGGCGACGTTCTTTTAAAAGCATCCAACTTTTTCACTATTGTTGAGCTGAAACGAGTACTTTTTACAAACACGAGTATCAGAGGCCGTTCTGTAAATGATTTTCCAATGAATAATGAATATAGAAACTTATGACCAACCCGTATCGACTCCGTCTTAAATGAACAACTTCGGGTTTTTACGTTTACACCTTGTCTCCACAAAGCTCTGCGTGCTTATGCAAGTCAACCCAAAGTCATTCAAACTCCTCTGATCTCTGATGTTTTAGAGATTGTTTGGGGAATTTGCACTTTCATTACCAAATCAGCAGAGTGACTTATGAATCATGTGTACTTAAAAACAGAGAAAATAAGCTTCTCTCTCATGTTCACAGTGTTTTTTTTTACTGTCCAGTCGTACAGAAATGCACACAAGGGGCGTTCATGCGTAATGATCTACTCATTCATCCCTTATATTTCCCTTTCTTTAAAAAAAAAAGGCCACAGGGCTGTTTTTTTGGACGCTCGTGCTTGCAGGGCTTCCCAGCATTTGACCAACACCCTCCTACAACGGCGCAAACACTCCTGGCTGCACCTGATTGGACAGACGCCACTCACGGTCGGCTGCTCCGGGATTTCAAATCTGAACAACGTAGAGGCTCGTTTGGAGACTTTCTCTGACATTACTTCTTTACTTTTCTCTCATATGGTTTTTCAGGAGACATTTTGGGCGAGATAGAAGCCGTGACGTTGCTGAAACTGTCTTTATTTTAACTTGCTAATTGTACGTTTCCATCACAGATATATCAGTATCAGCGGATATGTTGTCGATGTTGACTGTTTCAGTCACTGAAACTTTAAAATATTCGACCATTACATATGTTTGTCACAAGCGTTTGATAACCACATTTGAGGAATCAGCTACAAAAAATGTGTGTATGGGGCCGATACATCGATATCAGATCAAACTCAACTTTATAGACATCAGGAGCGGTCAACACGACGCTCCATCTCTGGAAACGCAACGCTACCAAAATGCATCGCACAATGAAGGGGAAGCATGTAAACGATGGATCCTGTGGATATATATTCTACTAACGACAGCAAACCAAAATGTTTTTCCAAACCTAACAAAGTCATTTTTTCACCTGAACATAACCAAACCTGAACCAAAACACTGACACATCATGAATCTGGACAAAGAATCCTGTCGATAGTAAGAATAATAATTCATCATTCGATTTGGAGGATCTTTCTTTTTAAACCATTTTCTAAAGCCAGCCGAGCTCAGGTACTCGGATCAATTCATTGTTAGCTTTGGTCTTTTCGTGGGGTTTGTTGACAAGAAGAAAAACACACTCAGCCTTCAACAACAATAGGAACCTTTCCCGACATGAAGGTTTCTGCTCGGCCCACACACACACACACAACACACACACACACTCTGATGTGGCGTGGGTTTTGTCCCTCAAGGCCACTTCGCAGAGCATGAAGGTGTTAATTTGGTGTGTCACTCCTATGACTAAGAAAACGGTGTTCCTCCTCAGCTGTAACCTTTAGACGAAAACCTCGGCGAGGAAGTGCCTCCTGAGCTCCAGACTGCGTGTCACTGTGGAAACACGCTGTTGGGCACCGCGAGTGAAAAGGGCAGGCAGGGGTGATCACCGCCACCTCCTGCTCCTCCTCCTCCACCCTCAACATCACCACCACCATCACCTCGCCTCACTCCAACATATCTCCATGCACGGCCGAGCCCCCTCCAGCCGGCTCTGGCACGACTTCTGTGAATCCAGACGGCGTTAAGTGGAAACCGGTGGCCCAGCTACTGTACCGCGCCGCACACTGACGCCTTTGACAGACAGTTAATAAGGACTCACACTCAATGCAGCCCACAGAGCGAGGTGATTATGTCTGTAGGTAATTGGCCCGCTGACAGCGACATGATCCCGGCCCCTGTTGTGACCTGCCTGAATAATGAAATAACAATAGAATGGCAAACGTGAGCTTCCCCCCCCCCTCGCTCTCACCCTGCACCCAAGGAGGCACTTTACCTTTCCAGAAAAACTGAGTGCCGTGGAGGCAGAAAGGAAAAAAAAAAAAAATGCTATCAGAGCGAGGAGCCGATGTAGTAGTGTAGTCTCAGGGTCTTCCCTCGGTGCTTTGTTTGCTTTCTCTTTGTCTGTAGCTAAAAGAGGCAGCTCAGAGCCATGTTGCACGATGAGTCACCTTGCCGGAGAGCCCAGAGCTCAAAACATCAACCTTTTATTAAAGGGGGATGTTCGAGTGGGCAAGACAGCAACCCGGGGTTGATCCCTGTCTGTAACACGGAATGACTTCCAAAACAAGCCCGAACTGATTTATACTCTCCGGTTTACTATGTCTCTCAGCAGAAACTCCAAGCCAGATGTCATAAATTAGCACATGGGCTGTAATAACACTATAGGCCTATCTTAGGGAAGTGACTAAATGGTAATATCCATCTGTGCTCCTACAGGATTTACAGTGTTTCTAATTATCTCAGGCTTCGGGACTACCTGCTGAGCCAGGCGGCACAGGTTTCTGCACATCTGGTGAGATCAACATTTGGCCACAGACCAAAGGAGATGCACTACTTATTGTTTTGTTTGGGGAGAAAGAAGAAGAAAAAGCGGAGCAGAGAGAGAGAGAGAGAGAACCAGAAATAAGGCTGACAAATGAACTTGTCATCCATCGTCACAGTCGACACCGTCGTCTGGAACAGGAACAGCGATCGTCAGCCAATCAATCGCCGATCATCCTGTCCTGTGACACACGCAGACGAGGGGGACAGTTTGATTTACATTTACAAAATGATTGTGACTCATGCATATTCAGTCCCTCGCTCACTCTATTTGTCATCCTGCAGACCTAATTGGCTAACTTTCTTTGTTGCTATGCTGGCCGGATTTCAGATGTGTGGGAACTGCTGCCTTTTTCACCGCTGATTAGCTTAGCTATGAAAACAGTGTTATTTAGACGTCCAGATCATCTTTTTCCAGAACAAAAGGACAATATTTGCCTCTGAGTCGAGGGTGTGAGGACAGATTGTGTCTGGATCTGTGATTTGTGATTTTCTTTAAGGGAGTGGGGGGCTCATGAATAAAACTGACTTGACTATTTTTACAACCAAGGCTTCATCCTAGATTGTTTTTTTTTGTGTTGTTTTTCTTTCAAAGGAGGCAGCTGAGGAGAAGGTGGGTGGGAGAGAGAGAGAGAGAGAGAGAGAGAGAGAGAGAGAGAGAGAGAGATGTAGGACAGGATGGTTGTAGTAGCTCCACTGAATCACAGACTCTTTGTGATTTGCTGTATAACAAAAAAAAAAAAAAAAAATCAAAATGGCAGATTACAACACAGAGCTCAGTGTGATTGTTTAAATCAACTTCCTACTAACAAAATAAAATAAAAAACCTGCTGACCTGGAACAATTCATGCGTGCTGAAATGGCTCCACAGCGCATTTAAGAGCACAGAAATGTGATAAAAAAAACACATCCTGTCTGCCATCAGGACGCACCAGGAGCCATTTCTACTCATGCTGCATGTCTCTACCTGCTCGGGGCCTTGGAAACAGATCCGGCACTGGGGGGTCCGCAGGCTGCTGGCGGTGCTGGCCAGCGACACGGCGTCCAGGCCCACTTGCAGCTTGGGCTCCTTGTCCTCAAACGCCAGGCTCCGGGGCCGCGGGTCGCTGCCGTAGTACTCCTCCTCGTCATCCCGGGAATGGCAGTCGACGAACGGCGGCCAGCCGCAGCCGCCCATCCCCAGACCTCGCATGGTGGTGGTGGACCGTCTATCTGTGTCTGAGCCGGACTGTCTCGAATCGGATCGCATAAACACCAGGACTTTCAGTTCATTGAAAAACATGCGGATCCGATACTTGAACATGTTTGGCTACACACAGAATCCGCCAGACTGGAATAAATAAATGAAGTGTTTTTGTCTTTTCTCCTCTCCTCCTCCTCTTATTATTGTTATTATTATTATTATTATTGTTGTTTTTATTCATACATGTTCATTTGTTCCTCTTCCATTGTAGTATTCTCATTAACACCACATCCAGTGGAATAAAGGCTCGCGCCCCACTGATGGCATGTGTGTCTAAGCCAATGCGGATGAAAGATTTTCCCTTTCAGCCGGCCGACACACTCCTTCAATATTCATTACTCAAACAACTACATGCATCTTCCACCGCACCCCAAAAAACACTGTAAGGTTTCTCATTTCCACGGTCCATTTTCTCCTTCTCCTTCTTCTTCTTCTTCCTCCTCCTTCTCGCTTTCTGCCGCTGCTTGCTCTCAAAGACACCTTTTTTTTTTTTTTTTCAGATGCACTGGGCTTGCAGCAAAAAATAGCCTACATGTTTTTTTTTTTTGCTACCCAAAGCAGAAGACTGCGAGAGAGTGGACGAGAGGAGGAAGAGAGAGCAACACGGAGCCAGGAAACAGGGGATGGGATGAAAAAGACAACGACATGCCATCCACACAGTCACATCTGGGACTCTCGTCAAGAATCATAATCCTTTAAAGACAAATAATAAAAAGGAAAAAAGCGGCTGCGGGGAAGATGCGATGGAAGTTGGATTCGGATGTGATCATAAAAAAAAACGTCTATTGTTATTATTATTATTTTTCTTCTCTTCTTATTGTCCCTCACTGTAGCATCCCAGGCGTCAGATCATGGTCCATTTTCTCCTCCACCTTCCTCTATTTCATCTCCTCTCGGTAGAAAAAAAGCCTCCGGTTGATCCACGAACAATCCCCGACAATCCACGTCGAGATCAAAAACACAATCCTCTTTTTTTTCCATTTGCATTTTTTTTTTTTTTTTTTTTCACGAGCCTAGCACAAAAACACCCGACAGCCCCGTGGTTCCCATCGTCGCTCGATGTCCATCGTTAGCCAATAATAACAATAATAATACAAAAAAAATATATAATAATAAAAAAAATACGCTGAAATGTCAAAGAGAGGCGGATGAATAAAGGCACCGTCTTCTAATCAGAGGAGGGGGGAGGACGAAAAAACAAACGGTGGAGACGCATGGAGATGTCTTCGCATCCGAGAGCAATTACACAGCAGTAATGGCATTGATTATTGGATCAGATAGATGGTGGTGATGATACTGCTGGCGCTGATTTTCCTCCTCGAAATGGTCGGCTTGGAGATTGAACCAACGCAGCAGCTACTTCCGGAATAGGGAGAAGGAGAAGAAGAAGAAGAAGAGAGCAGAAGAAGAAGAAGAAGAAGACAGAAGAAGGAGAAGAAGAAGAAGAAACAAAAGCTCCGACTGTCATCCGGTAAACAAGTCGCTGTTATTTTCCTCTGCTCGTCCGTCTCCGTCCGTCCGTCCGTCCGTCCGCCGGTGGGTGCTGGTCCTCTCTCCCCGTGCTCCCAGCAGCCTGCCAGGGATGGAGCTGCTTTATTATGGAGCAGCCGCCGCTGTCCACGGTGCTGATCTCCCGCTGCTGACGTGTCCGCTGCGGCCACATGCAGGAGGAGCCCGCGAAGTATGAACCGGACCCTCCGTGAGTGTGTGTGTGCGTGTGTGTGTGTGTGTGTGTGTGTGTGTGTGTGTAGGCTAATAGCAAGAAGAGCAAATGTGGGTCAGTGTTGGTTAACTTCTTGCTGAGTTATCTACTGAGAAAAAGTAATGTTTTGGAGTAGAGTTAGCCTACCTCAAAAATTAAGGTGATCTCTCTTTCACTCTGCCGCCATTTTTTAGCCTTCTTTACGGACCACAATCGGGAACATCGGAGCCTACAGCCTAATAACGGGAATGACAGACGTAATATAACATTTACAGGTTAATTTTGCAATCTGACACAAGGACGTTACATTAAAAACTAGACAGAGCCGTTTTCCCGTGTTGCTGGGCCAACAGAGCATGCGCACTAGAGACTTCCGCCGATCGCGCCGGCTAACTTCCGGTTGAGCGCCCGGCTAGCTTGAAGAGGGATATAATAATTTAATCGTGTGGCTTTTCTAGACTTTCCAAACGTTATTGGACCGAATGGCTCAAATTATGACAGTCAATTGAGTCATTTCGCGCAGTTGTGATGCGCAAAAAAAAAAAATCCTTTGTTTAAGAGATGCTTCTTCCACAATGTTAGCTTATTGGAAAAGGTATTTTTGGGCTAACTTCCGGTTTAGCGCCTGGCTAACTTGAATGGAGATAAAAGGATTTAATCTAGCCTTTCAAAATGTTATTGGATCGAATACTCCAGTTATGAAAACCATATATAAATATATAAAGTGCTAACAAGTGTCTAAATGAGGCTACAGAGGTTGTCACGGACCATCTTTACAACTTGTACATTGATCAGTTTATAGAAAACGAGTATAGTAATTGTGTAGTAAGACACTTAGTGGTGTTGACGTTTTTTTATTCACGCAACTGCAATGTAGTCTGTTTGTAGCCTAACATTAGCTGTTTACTCTGCTGGAAAAACCAGCATAGACCAGCATATGTTGTGTTTTGGTGCTGGTATGCTGGTCACCAGCATCATACCAGCACCAGTACACCATGTTTATTGAACACAAGCTTCAAACCTGCAAGATTTTGGGGTCATTTGAGGGCACCCGAAACAAACTGTAAATACTGCACTCTCAATATACAAAAATATAAATGCAACACTTTGTTTTTTGCTCACATTTCTCTCACAAGCTGAAGTCAGCAATTTTATAATGTTTTTCTTTTATATGTACACAAATTTACAACAGATTTTGAGCACACATTTGTTAAAATCCAATAAGATAAGCCATCCACCTAACAGGTGTGGCAAATCAAGATGCTGATTGAATAGGATTCAGGCACAGGTGGAGGCAGGGAACTTCCCATGCTGGTGCTGGGATGCTGGTGACCAGCATACCAGCATGGGATGCTGGTGATTGGATGCTGGCGATGGGATGCTGGTGGACCAGCTTCATCATGCCAGCACCAAACCAGCACTAACCAGAACAGACCAGTGCTGTTTTTTTCCAGCAGGGTACTTACAGCGATTTAATTTACGCTTCGAAAAATCACAAAAATGGTGTTCATCTGTGAAGATTATCTTGCTGAGTATCACAAAGATATTCCAAAATCCCATAAAAATAAGTCATAGGCTTTCTGTCGAGGGAACCAGGGCGATGCTAGCTTCCAGGTTAGCCTATAAAAATACGTCATCCCTACACCACTCTATATCAGTCTCGCTCTAATCAGCAGAGACCCTGATGTGAGTTATCAGGGAGCTGAATCAGGGAATCCCTCGTCTTCCAGATATTACTCAAGATACTACGCTGAGACTGATTCATTTCCTGCAGTACAGACAGCAGACGCAGCCAAAAATCTACCTGCACAACACTTGTTCTAAAACTTCAGCAAGCACTCCAGAAGCGTCACCGTGTCAAGTTTTTAAGCTGTAAACAGGAGAGGAGGAAATCGTCTCGGTGCCGTTTATCAGGACGGTGAGACAAGGTAATTAGGGAAACATCGGAGGAAGAGGTCCAGAGGTCACTTTAATCTGCAGTGTGCAAAAAAAAGAAGCTGCCCTCTTACCTCTCTCTCTCTCTCTCTCTCTCTCTCCCTCTCTCTCTCTCCTCTCTCCCTCCCTTCCTCTCTCTCTCTCTCTCTCTCGCTCTTTCTCACACTCTGCATTCTCCTCCATAGCAACACTTCCCACAAAATCCCCTGTCACATTGATCATGATTGATTTTTCACACTCTGCTTGTTACAGATATGGATTTATATTAAGCATAACACTTGATTTGAGATGCAGTGCCATACCTTAGCTATCATGCATCATTCCCCTTATATATATATATATAAATATATATATATATTTATATAAATATATATATGTATGCTATACTGTCCTGCATGTGTGGACTGTGCTCAGTCGTAATGATCGAACAGGGGGCCATGAGTGCAGCCTAATTGTTTGTTGATAGGGTTTTCGACCATCATTACAGCAGGAAGCCTCTCCGGCTCACTCTGCTCTCACACAAAGCAGGAACAATTAACGACATAAAAAACAAACATTACAACTATTTTGTTTAACCTTAAAGACCTTAAACACACAGTTTGGACAATATATATTAGCACAAATCAATAATATTCTCTGCCAGTGTAGGAAACGTCTGATTATATGATGGTACATTGTGTAGGAGGGTTATTTTATGATGATTCTGTTCAGGGAGGGAGTGCTGGTGGTGGATGCTAATGAGGCGATCATTTTAAAAAAAAAGGCTATATGTTATGTTTTTTTTCAAGATTAATATGAGGAGGATTTCATGTCTGCTCACCAGGAAGCCACATTTATGTTTAACGTTCTGTAAACCTGATTTCTCCACCTCCTTTCCATTTCTTCCTCCATTTCCTTTAAGTCCTTTTGAACCATTTTCCTCATTTTCCTCGTCATCTACCGTCCTCGTATTGTCTGACGCACCCCCACAGCGCTCTAAGATGAGCTGAAATAACCCTTATTAACACCGCTCGTCATGTTCTAAATGTGGTCTCCTGAATGGATCTAAAACTGGCTGTTATTTAACACTATAAATTATATTAAGTGGATATTGTTTCAGAAATGATTTAATTCAAGGTTGAGTCACACCGGCAGAATCTGGACATTTCAATCACTCGGTTGAATAAAGCTTCCTGTCCTTTAACTCACGTGGAGATAAAAGATGAGGCGCTGTTTTAAAGTGAAATACCTCTTTAAGACATGAATCCTCTGATTAACTCCCCTGATGGCCTGTGCTGCCCTTCCATCTGAGGACTAACAACATGCCTCCCTGCTCTGTTTCATTATTGATAGGCCATATTGACCTGTTTGTCTCCCTTCACTGATGAGAATGATTTGCCTTCCTGTTAGTCCTCGCAGAGCGCTGAGAAGAATCTAGATCCAGATACAGACCCGTTCAGACTGCACCGGTTTGTCCCCAACGATCCGGTTCAATCCTGTTCCCTGTGACAGAAGAGACTCCCACTGTTGATGCAGGATGCAGCTGGATGTAGATATTGTAAAAACGAAAAAAATCCATATGAGAGAAGGTGATCAGCACAAATGGAAAAAGCCTGTGGAGAGAGAATTTGTAAACCGTGTGTCATGAATCAAACATGTCAACGTCGTCTTGTTGAACCCTCACCAACCCCTCTAACTTATCACATATCTGCAGTTGGCAATACGAAAAGATTTATTGCGATTTTTAATCGTTTTTAGGACCTTTTCTGTGCCGAGGCGGCGGCCATGTTGGTGTCGATGACGTGTGTTGGGACGATGTAGTTCACTGAGCGGTTTAACACGAAACAAGATGGTATTTTACCTCATCATATGTGTGATTCATTTGTCTCTCTCCGTTCACTATCATACAAAGTTTTTCCAAAATAAGGTCCCATGTGGTCCACAGGAAGGGGCGTGGCTTCAGCTCTCTGTAGTTATATCGAGTAATAAATACTCTAAAAAACATTTATTAACATTTGTAATGGTTTTGTAAACATCAGTTGTAACCTTATAAGGGCAATCCAAATAATGTTTATAGATTTAACAATAAACAACTGCTTGATAAATGGTTTATAAAGCATTTCATTTCATGGACAAGAAATTCAGACTTTTAATATTTACAATATTGATATGGTTATGATACAAACTCAGATATATTTATTATTTCCATAACTGAATAAACAAGCTTTTCTCAAAGGAAAATAAGGTCCCAGAACACTGTGAGAAGCTAGAAAGGTGGCAGGGTCCGCCACATGTAAACAAAGGGAAACAGTATAAAATGTGTTGTCCTTGTTTATTCAGTCATGAAAACAAGGAGAGTTTGTATATTTAGATTGTTTAGGCATAAAAAAACGAAAAAATCAGTCAATGAAGCTCTTTCTCTTTTGATTTAAATTTCTACATAGCGCACCTTTCAATTATTAAGTTAAAATAGTAACACTTAACAATGAGGGTTAGTGAAAATGTGAGTAGTGAGTAGTAGGATGAATCAGGAACGACTTGATAGTTAATGAATCATTAATGTTTAATTCCTAAATAAACTGTGATTTGAGGACTATATGATGATGAGTTAGTGGAAAACAGACTCTGAGATAAAAGATTAATGAATCATTAAGTAACTATTAGTTCATAAATATCTGTCAGTGGACATACTGAACACATAGATCCTGATGAAAATAATCAGGTGTATTTGGTATTCATGAGCGAGTGGCGGTGAGGGGACTTTTATTCTCCCATGTATGAATTTTAAAAGCAAACTAAAATATGCCAGTATAGCTGTGATGTATGAATGTGTGTATGAATGCAGTAGTATTTTACTATTTCTACAGCCTAGCATCGGTGCTTTTACTCAAATGTAAGATCTAATCTCTCACCACTGAAAGTAGGACTATTATAAGAAACAATTCATTGGTCCCTCCTGATCTGGAAGCTGCCTTTTCCTGCCCCCATGCTGAAAAGCTATACATAATTAGTTCTGCCTATAGGAACCGGCCCTTGTGAAGCCCATTCATCACAGCGCTGTGATATAATGGACCAAATGTTTTAAGATCCTGCCTTCGTGCGCTCGCAGAGTCCATGCTATATCTGTAAGAGGACAGATGGCCATCCCTGTTGGTGCGATTCTCCACAGCTTCTCCGAGCTAATACACCCGGCATATGGACATGCATCACAGGGTGGGGACTGGCACCGGGCCCTCAGGAGAACACGCTGACAGGATAGGGGATGCGATATGTGGTGCAGTTTCTCTAAAAACGCTGGTGCTTCGCCACCGGAAACTCTCAAGACCCAAAGCCCTTACCAGGCACATTTCACTTACATAATTGTTCCTGCGTCTCAGGAAAATGAACCCGCAGGTGCTCCCTGGCAGGGTGCACCCACGCCAGAGATTAGGTCACGCCTTTTCCCGAAGGGGGGTCAGCGGCGATGGTGACAGTCTGCCACGGGCCATTAGGACGAGGGCAGAGGCGCAGTTTATCCTCGTTTAGGACAACCTTGGTTGAAAGTTATCAGGATAATTTCCTCGTGTGTCGTCTCTGTTCTCCTATCAGAGTGTACTTGAGCTCTCCTTCTGCTCTGCCCCCCCACCCCCACATCGCTGGACCCATCCCAGCCGAAGGGATTAATGGCTTCTGAAGGAATATCACAGGGAATCAAAACCTTACTGCCTGAGTGAATTAATTTCATAGCTGCCATGTTGATGCTATCCACCTTCAACTCGCAATCAATCCCGGTGATAGCAGTCGCCGGAGAAAGCCACCATTGTTTACAGATTCCCTGCTTGTCTGGAGGTATTTACCCGTATAGGAGCAGGCTGAAATAACAGTCGGTGGTGTAAAAAGAAATGGCAGCTGCACAGACTCTGTACTGCCATCATGTGGTGAGAGGTGTCATATCTTTAGTGCCACGACTCTGTCCTGCTCTCTGACGATGTAACTTCACAGCAGCTTCTCTGGCCCTTTGAACTCTGGAATATAAAGGTCCACCACTGACTACGCTGGTATTTCTGCTTATTGTGATGTCATTTCTTCAAATACCTCATATCCCTCAAATCTGCACAACCTAAATTAAAAGGTTATATAGGTCAATCAAACATCATGAACGATAAAAGTGCTGAAATTATGCCGAAGAACAATGTTTTGACATTTTTCTGAATTGGTGTTTTTGCTTATCACGATGGTATTTCTTCGGAATATCTTCAAATGCACACAATTAAACAAAATAACACACAAAAACTCATGCTCAAAACTGCAACTATTTCTGTTGAGTGCTGCCCACGGGAGGTCCGATATTATAGACATAATAATAACACTATTACACCATTCGATATTCAATTTGTCATTGTGCTACTGTGCAATCACACAGCTAACATACAGTGACACTCCCTGATGTTGAGACAATATTTAAAAAAGAGTAAAAAGGAAAGAAAAAGATGAACAGTATAAAATTAGGTAGATATGAAGCAGTTGTATGAGAGTAAGACAGAATTCAGAGTGGTAACAATAAGTAGTGACCATAATAATTCATCAATAACAGGTGAATACCATCACATAGGTCTGAGACCACGAGTCAAAATACGTCTACTTTGCATTTGTGTCGATACAAATAATATCGTCTCAACAGTTTGAGTGAAAGTTGAATCTTTGTGAAAAACGTTCATGAATTTCAGAATATTTCAGGTTTATATCTGGAGATGTTTAAAGGTGCACTCTGCAGTTTTGGGGGAAGAACATTCATCAGAAGAGGAAAAAATCTTTGATGTTTTAACTGAATTAACTGACTCACAGTTGTACCTTGGTTCATATTTGCAGGACCCTTCTTTGCCCCGTTGTTAGCTTCAAACACTGTTCTGGGGAACTTACAGCTTGTTTCATAGGTGTCATGTACACCACATCTACCCACAAGTATTTTAAATGATCAGTTTTGTCCTGATCTCTTTTTAAAAGCATAATTTCTTGCTCTGCTCTCCATCAGCACCTGCAGCTCAAACTATCTGGTGCTGATTCTGGTGCCAAAATGACAAAATTTAAACTTGTGAAGTAGCTCAAACTCAGACAAAGCCAACAACATGTGCAGGAAAACTGTTATTGGTCATCGAATGATAGATGTGATCGACGAACTGTACATACTACATATTCATCCAACCTGGCCACATCTGATCAACCCATTACATCACTGTAGAAACTGATTCGGGTCACTTTGGATGCGCCTGATCCAGTTTCTGTAAAGCATTTTACAGTTACATGCACTGCCCCTTTAGAAACCTTTAGTATAGCCAATATTTGACACTGAGAAAGACCCTCTTTGCTTTAAATAACAATTTGACTTCTCAAAGCTTCATTAACTTCTGAATAATCCAACTTTCTGATCATTTCTAGATGTAAGAAATCTCCGATGTGGTCTCAGACCTTTGGACTTGGCTGTATAAACTGAAAACAATGACTCAAAGGAAGCAGTTTCCAATTCGAGGTTTTATTATTTGGAAAATTAGGTCTCAAAAAATCAAGAGAAATTGAAGAACAAGTGCACACGAATTCAAAGTGAGGTGTAATATATGGCATAATAATGCTTAAGATCTGTCAAAATGTTGTTTTTTTATGTTTTTTTTTTTTTTACACCAGCGAGAACTCCAAACCAGCAGCAGGAAATCCATATCAGCCGACAGATTCAAGTAAGACGATATAATTACAGTTAGTGTTAGTCCTTTAAGTTAAAAGCAATTCAAAAGAGAAAAAACACATCTTTAAAAGAGAGAATTAATGAGCCATGATTCATCAAATGACCAACATCGAGCTCGGCACCAAAAAAAACGTCAACGTAACTTGAGGCTATCATGTGCATCATCCAACGAAAACTTAAATAGATCCTGAAAATATTTAACAAGTTTTTTACAAAGCATTTAATAACACTGATGAACGAAAAGGAGCTTGTGGCAACAGAGAACATAATTATTCTACAGAGGAATTTCAAAATATTTAAAAAAAAGAAAAATATTGCAACCAAAAGCACATTTTCACAATTATAACACTATAAAACAAAACTGGGTTTAAGCGATGAGCAGTTTTGGCCAAATTTACCCAATTACCTGAAATCAAACAGCACTTATTACGCTTTTTTTTTTTTACATTTTTGAGATTTCTTCCAGTTACACAGGAGGTCGTGATACGTACCTGAATCCACTTCTCTACAACCAGAATCTATACTAAGCAACATCACTGTGCGACACAAAGGAACAGAGTAAATACAGGAAGGAGTCGATTATAGAGAGGCGAAGTCCCGCCTCCTCTGGAGCTTCTCACGGGACATTACTTCAAAACTATCTGTACAGAAGTCGATGATAGATGTGTTTCTGATCCTATTTGAATTGTGCCATGAATCACACATGTTTGTAAAATAAAAAGATGCATTTACAAGTCAAGAAAGTTGCTGTTTCTTGTAAAAAAAAAAGTTAAATACGATCTAATTTTGTGTGAAGCTGTTCTCAACACAATATACGTCAGCGATGCCAAAATAGCCGTCACATCAGCACATAAAAAGCATTTTAAAAAGGTGGAAATCACAAGAAATCTAGCAAATCTGCAGCTATATTCAAGGAGAGCTAGCAGCTGTGTTTAAGCTAATATAAAGCGAATGGCTCAATGAGGTTTAAAGGCACAGTATGTAAAATTGGGCACCTGTTGAATTCATACCCAAAACAAACAGGGGGCAGCATATCACTCGAGTAACCGCTAGTTAGCTCAGTTAGCCACGTAGCTAAGAGTCTGCCCAGACTGTGAAGTCGGAGCAATAGAGGAGTGTTGGTGCTAATTTGAGTAGCTAATAGACCTCTTTGACATAAATTCTAATGTTTCTTCACATTTTGTTGATAATCTTAGTAATTATTTCATGTTTTAAAGTTAAATTCTTGCATATTGCGCCGTAATTTGGTGTCCGTTAAACAAGCTAACGTCTTCGACACGACTGCTGGGTGTGTAGTCTTTAAAATTACATGTTTACCTTTTATATTTCATTAGTTTTATGACAAACTAGGACTTTCTCGAATTTATAAAATATATTTTAAATTGACAAACATCATATATGTGATTCACGGCACAATTGTCTCTGTATTTTTTTCTGAATTAAGGTCCCACGGTGGTCCGACAGAACAGGAAGGACTTCGCCTTTCAACTGTGGCCTTCAAAGACCTCATATATGCAGGCAAACCTCCCAACAAGAGGAGCAACCACATGGCAAAGAATGACTTCGAAAAAGATTATGTACAACATCGAGGCCGCAGTCCGTTGGCATCCTAACATCTCTTGTTAAAAGTTAAGTTGGCTCAGTTACAGTTCATAAATATTTGAACCAGAATGACTAGCAACTACATCAGCTAAAATCTAATCTTGCTTCCTAATCCTGTTAATCCGGCATTTGTGGCATCTGGAAAAAAAAAAAAACATTTACATACGATTCAAAAACTACTTTACAACACACGTCCAGTATGAGCCTTCGTTCCTCCTCAGCCGACAACATCACACTGGACATGTTTGGATAAACAGCTGTACACATCACCGCTAGCACTGACCAGAGGAATATACTTGTTGTTAAAGTGGTGGCACTACATTAGAGACGAGAGGAAAAAATGTCTAGGTGCATACAAGTTAGCTGTCGAAACGCTGCACAGTCATTTGATTGGTGTGAGGGAACGAAACAAACAAAGAGGCTGTTTGTCTGTGCAGGCGGAGGACACATGCAGAGATGTCTCATCGCTTGTGAAACTAGCAGGCGGCAATCGGGAGATCTGGCACTCAAATCGAGGCTCGGTCGCGACACCACACCACCACGCTTGTGGTATCACGAGTTATCCTGTCATACATGAGAGTCCAGGTCGTCCAGCTTGAGCTCTTTCTGAACGGGCGACAGATTGTTGTAGTTTCTCAGTCTCAGGTGAAGGTGGTGTTTTTGTTTTGCTTCTCAGTGTTTTGTCAGGTGCTACGTGCGCTCGTCCATTCTGTGCTGTTGTCGTTGGTGTGGCTCTGTGTTATATGCCTGAGTGTCTGCCTCTAGGTGTGCGTGATGCTATGTGTACCAGTGTGTCTTGAAACTTCATCTACGGCGCTGCACTGTGTACGCGGGACAGACTATAGGAAAGCACTTGGGTTTGCTCGCGGGTCCTTCTGGTTCCTGTAGCGCACAGCGAGCCACACTCCCAGGATCTGTAGAAGAAATTAAAAAGGGTTTTTTTTATAATCAAAATTCACTGATTCCAGCTTCTTACATGTAAATCTTTCAGGGTCTAGTCGTCCTCTATGAAAGTAAACTGACTGTCTTTGGGCGGAAGACAAAACAAGACATTTTAAGACGTTATTGAGGGCTTTGGGAGACACTGATCAACATTTTCTGACATTTTACAGACCAAACAAACAATGGTCAAAGAAAATAATAGTTCCACACATCATCATAAGATATGCTGTGCTCAAAGCTTTGTGACCTCAGTGACGACTTCCAGGGTTAGTTGGTAAACTACTAGTCTTGCGGTTGGCGATTCCTGTGAGAATAATTTGACATTTTCAGCATGTAGGCTGTAAATAAATCTTGAATTATCAATGGTTGATCAAAATGAGCTTTCAATATCCATCAGTGAAATCAAAGGCCGTATCTAGTGACACTTCTTGATAGAGATAAAGAGAAAGAGAAGAGGGTTTACTCGCAGAAGAGGGACATGAACTGAGCTGATAACACAGCCAGAGATCCTTTATTGATGTGTTTGGGAAGAAGGTTTTACTCTGGACAGTTTCTAGATGTGAGATTTTGGTCATATTGCACAGCCTCACAGTTTGTTCTCATTTTGTACATAATTTGCTCAGATTCACTCAACCCTGTCGCTAACGGGACAAATCGTTCACACAGTTTATTCAACCATTGACAGAATGGATGTTGCAACACAAGTAAATAAGCTAAAACAGCTTCATCTCAGTAATCAGCACTGTTAGCACTTAGAAATTGCTGGTGTGGTCAGACCTTGTGATTACTGGACGATTTGCTCCACAAAAATCTGACATAAAAACCCAAATTTTAACCTAGATGGAATATTTCCCAAGGAGTGGACACATCCATTTGGCTAAACACAGCAATCAGTCAGACAGAACGATGCAATGAGGAGGAAGAAGAGCAGATAAAGGTTTGCAGAGCGGACGCTCACCTCTGTGAAGCTGAAGAAGAGTCCGACGCCCCCGAGGATCTTCAGAGCCTCTGTTGCATGATTCAGCATCATTTCCCCGCAGGTGTAACAGAAACCTTTCTTTTTGCATAACTGGAGTCAAAGACACAAATAAAGAAGTGAGGCCTTTAGTCTTCAGCAGTATGACTCAACGGCTTGTGAGCTAAACTGGTATGAGCTACAAAGATCTATTCTGAGAACTACAGGAAGGCCTTCTTTCAACTTATTCTGGGTAAGGGAAACGCTTATGTCACATAAGCTTGTGTAACTGGAAATACATAGTGAAACCAACATTTACTGCAGACTGTATGTTATGAGAATGAAACGGAAACAAAATATTTTTATCATGCAGCAACATAAGGCTGCACCTCTGCAGATTTCAACCACTACCCCTTGAAACTCTGTTCTGAGGGGCAAGATGGCACCTGAAAATGAGGGGAAGAGGTGAAAATTTCAACTGGGATTGAGCCTTACAGCGTTGCAGCCTTGTAAGTCTTGTTCAAACTGTTGCCGACTGGCGGTGACGTTGAGCAGCCCGCAGCAGTTCAGCTGGCTCTCCAGGTCTGTCTTGGTGGTATTGTCCAACATTCCCCAAGCAGAGTTCAGAAGTGTCTCCTTAAAAAGGCAAATAAGAGGAATAACATGGAGTCACAAAGATGCACTATTTACGCAGACGTGAGTATGTTTAGTATAGGCCGAATTAACATGGATGTAGGAATAACAGACATTGCAAAACTGCTCACCTGCTGCCCGCGGTTCATCGCCAAGCAGGAACAGGAAACTCCAAATTGGAACAGGAAAACGATAAAAAGGATGACCATGTACTGGGAGCAAGAGGTCAAAGAAACAACTGTGCAGACGCTTGGCAAAAATTAAACAACATAACTTTCAAATCACTGTTGCATCAGACTTGTGCGTGACCGCTGACGAGGCAGGGAAAGGATACAAAGAAGAGCATGACTTGGTGGTGGTGCATCGCTCCGATGAGCCCCACGATGGAGATGAGCAGCAGGAAGACGCCCACCGCGATGACCCCACCGATGATGTGGATGCTCGACACCAAGCCGAACCCCTTCCCCCATGCTGCCACTCCGATCAGCAGCAGCCCGACCAGCTGAAGGGACAAGAGGGGAGGAGGTTAACCAGAGTCAGCTGAGGCAGCGTGCATCCGATTACACATCACCACAAACAGCCATGAAAACTCCAGCTATGTGGTTGAGAGCTCTACGATGACTCAAGTTGAAGTATTAATAATGCAGGTGAAGCAGGCCGACTAAAAATGTGCGTTTCACATTAAAAATTCTTCATGTGGCTCTGGGTCATAAGACTGCCGGCCTCGCGACAATGTTTCCAGTTCAGATCATCTGAAACAAATTAAAAACACTGATTTCATTGTTTACTTTTTAAAAGATGCAGACACTAACCGCAAATATAAACACAATCATCAGTTAAAATCTATTACTCATAATATCACAAACCGATCTTTGATTGAACGGACGAAACATTATATAAGTCATGCTGGCGTGACCCAAGTAGGTTAATCTTGTCATGAAGGGACCGTTTGTCCTTCCTGTCTTTCTACGTGTTCCTACACTGTTGTCACTGTCTTCCTCATTCTACACAGCAACGACAGCATCATCGCACTGATGACAGTTACAGTGACTCAGCCGTCAACTTGATCGGTGGCACGTGCACATGTTCCAAAGGTTTCTGACTGGGTTGGGTCGTGGCTCATGCGCTTCTTTCGGCAGTGAGGCGACCGGGACAGTCAGCTCTTCGGCTTACAGTGTGGTTCGCAGTGTGAACTATGAAACGCCAGGTTAACTCCCGTGGCTTTCACAACATGTACACCTGGCAAGCTTGAAAGGAACTTAGACAGCAGGTGATGATTGAGTAAGACAAACACAATCAAGACGTTTAAGCCTCAAAAACTGATTTCTGTCCTGTCATTTACACTGTGGATACTTTAATGCAACGCTCCATCACGGCAACATTGACTCTTCATCTACAGATTGTACTAACCAAAACTGAAGAGGACAATATTCTAACACTATATTAATCAATAAAACGTTAAAGGTTAAGTTCACCTAATGCTGACGATTCACTTATTTTCTACTCATCCTCATGCTGATGGAAAGTTGGGTGAAGTTTCAGAGTACACAAAACATTTCTGAGGTTTCACGGCTTCTTTCAGTTTTGTTTTGTTTTGATTACTTCAGTTGTGCAACACTGTTTTGCTGTGAAGCTCCAGAAATATTCTGTGGACTTTGAAACTTTACCGAACTTTCCATCTGCGTGTGGATGAGAGGATAATGACTGAATTTTCATTTTTGGGTAAACTTCTCCTTTAATGTCAGAAAATACAGAAAATGTCAACTGTAATTTCGGGTAACCCCGGATAACATCTTCATATTGATTTTAATTTTCTGAAAAACAGCACAAACCCCGAGGATATTTGATTTATCAACATTACAGACAAAGAACGCAACTTATTATTACATGTGAGAAACTGGAACTAGGGTTGCAGTGATGTACCAGTTTTAAGGTAAACTGTGGTATGAAAATAAAAAAAACCTTCTGTTTAAGGGTCAGACTAACTGATAATAATTGTGTCATACCATATAGCGTGAAACTGTGACATTTTCTGAGACGGTTACTGTACCGTGAAACTCTCATAACGTGGCGTTGCAACTCTTCCTGGAACTACCAGAGAGGTATTTAAACCTGAGGTATGACTTAAATGTAGGGCTGTCATGAACACCACTTTTGGGCTACGGAGCTGTGGTAGTAATCATCAACGGATATTAAGAGCTTCAGTTCCAGGGGTGTGGGGTCTCATAACTCGTGAGTGGCTGGTTTTGGTTGAGAGGGAAATGTCTTTGGTTTAATTAGATGCATTCTGCTACTCTACTGTATTGTTGTTTGCATGGTTCTTTGTCATTTAATAAAACGGTTTGAAGTGTTTTCTGCATGTTTGTAATGCCGAAGGTTTGGTTAAACAAAGTCCTACCTACCGGTAAGCATTTTTTGTGACAGAGTAACTATAATATATATAAATATTTTGCATTTTTCCTTTTATTGATGGCCTACATTTAGCAGAAAACAACAACAGCAAAAATCCTAAATCCAAAAACTGAGAACTTACCCAAAGAATGAATAGTGAAATAGTCTCATTTTAGGTCCAGCCTGACGTACATGATTAATCAATATGTACACTTGTTTTTTTAATTGATCTCTTATCAACAGATCTTTTCAGCTCTACAATTTATGAACACACATGACAGGTCAGCGTGTACCTACCAGTAATACTGAGAACATGTCAGAGGAGGGACAACAACAACTAACAGGGTCAACACGCCAGTAAAACTACGCAACAGTTAAAGTCTGACAGACTGAGATAATAGAAAAACCTGTGTGATATGGTGCAATGCAACAGGCCTGCATGGACACAGGCTGCCTGAGATTTAAGTGTCCACACTCTGTTGAGACAACTTCTTGTTTTCTAGTAGCCTCTAGAGCCTTTTGTCCTTCATGCTGGAGGCTGGTTGGAGGTTGACTATCTCATTCACACATGTGGAGGAGCAAATTTACGAGATTTAATCCACTAACCACAGCCTAAACATTCACCATAAACCCTATTGTCTCCTATAATTCACAGATTTTTTAAAATCTTTTATAATATTTACTACAGGACTGTTGTTCTGGATTTCAGCACAATGGTGTTTTATATTTCTGATCTCAGCTTGAACCATCTGTTCACGGTGAGCCTATGTTAGCTAGTGTTGACAATCACAACTCCCATGAATGAAAGACACAAACACACGAGCTGATTATATCTTGTTGCGACACGTCCGAGTGACTGATACGAGAGAGGCTGCGGGAGACAAACCACTCGAGCATGTCTTACTTGACATTTTAGGTCAGCTGGCCTCGAGCTAACGGTGCCTTCTTGACACATAATGGCGATAGCTAACAGGCTAGTGGGGTTAGCTACAAGCTAAGAATACTACTTTCTACATCTAACGTACACTACAAATGTCTAACTTTCTAACATGTAATAAACCACACTGAGTCCATACCAGTAGTCATCTGCGGAGTGAAAACAGAGGCATGTGGAGCAAAAGGCGAAACCGTTAGTGATTAGCTAGTCTGCGCTGTAGCTGAATCGGCAGCTAACGTTACGCTAGTACATTCAGAGGCTAGCTAGCTAGCCTGAGCTAATGCAGCTAGCTAACACTGAGCGTGATGATCCATTTTGAACACTCACCATGTAAACCACATTCAGGGAACAAAGCGCATTTTTGGAACAGGTGAAACCGCCACAGACCATATTCGAAACACCTCTACCGGCTCACTCAGGCTAATGAATAAGACTAAAAAAAGTTTAAAAAACCGGCCGCTGTCTGGCTCTCCGGAGCGCTAACGTCTGGACACAAATGTTTTTGGCCAGGCGGAGAGGGCGTAACTGATGACGTCCGCGCCGCATGTGACGTCAGCGTGTCAACTACGTCACCGTTGGAGGAGCAGTCAAGAGGTTCCAAGAGCTGCTTTTGCAAGATGCTGTCATATGAGAAGTTCATCTGAAATTTGATGATGTACACAGACAGTAATATTGAAACATAATATTACTTGGAATTTAAGGTAATTACTAATATGTAATATATTGCTTTTTTTAACTAACTTACCCAAAACTGGTAACAAATGTTTGAAAACCACATCTGAGGCATCATTGTCATATTGTGCAATGCATAATACATACAGCAGTACCCTATAATTTTAATGATAAACCCTTTGTGAGTGACATTTGGTGAGTAAGGATGTTTTACAAAAATGCAAAAACAATAAAGAGATATAATGAAGGTGAAATGATATAAAGGATGTTGACTCACAGTGTGTGTGAGCACAGCGCAGTGTGTGTGTGCTCTCTGTGGTGATGACAGGACTCTTACACAAGGATTGCACAATAGGCTCAGTAATGCATCGGGGAGACTTGAAAAACAGAGACACGTCCTGTTGTTTGTTCGCTCATGAATTTGACCCAATTGCCATCACTGCTGAGTAAATACTAACACTCAGTTTAAACACATTTCTGCTTGTACAAAGTATTCGTTGACAATAACACTCCAGCAGTACTACAGTTTAGAAAGCCACAACTCAACTGTCACACCCTGTTTCTGCAGAACGATGAGCAAACCTCACTGTTTTCATCTGTTGCGTCTAATCTGTCGCTCGGTTGTGAGATTTCACAGTCTACCGCAGTGGTTCTCCAACCTTTTCAGACCTGTTAAATCGAAGCAACGTCTACTTGTGACCTCACATCGCAGGTGACAGCCTTCACGTCGACGCTGGTGTTGAGCCGTTCAACCACAGAGTTTCATTTCTTACATACTGCTTTGTGGTGGCGGTACAATGGAACAAAATCCTCAACTGCATGTCTTTAAGTCATTAGTGTTTGATTTTTATAGTCTAGTACCGACCTATGCAAGGCTAGGCTATGCAAACAAGTGAGCATGTAGGATATCGTGTGATACACTTATACTGATGTAATGAGGTTACTGATGTGGAGGCAGAGGAACACCATGTGCTGTGGTCCGGATTAACACAGAGCGCATGTCATCTGTTGCCATGTTGACCCTGGATAATTTGGTCATGTTGATCCAGGAAAATGAAATTGTTTGTGAGCTACGTTACGTAGGGGCTTTAAACCCCAGAAGTTATTGTAAACAAACATTGCGATTGGTTCTATAATGCAAAAAGACGGAGAGATATCTGGTGGTGATCGGCTTAGGGAAGGGCTTTTTTTTTTACTGAAGCAGAACATGAGAAAGGACTCCATCCCATCCAGACTCCTCTTGTCGATGAGTGGTCATTAGCCAAAATGGTTGCGAACGACCTGTTTAATCTCCAAGAATTTGTTGTATTTTATTGTGTTTTTAATGTAAAATTTTAATCTGAAAACTGTCAGAGAGAAAAGTACAACACATCCCTCTGAATGTAGTGGAGCAGCAGTATAAAAAGCAAATACTCCCGTAAACTAGTACTGAGTATCCATCAATTTCACATCACAGATGGACAAATTATTATGTTGTGTGCATGCAATTATAAATAATCTTACAGAACATTGGAGGCTCCATAATTTATCACTCTTAAAGGAAGATATTTAACTTTGGATGTTCTGGATGAAAAAAATTAGCTGGTAAAGCTTATGGACAATTAAAAATGTGGGTTTCATTCGCTTTTAACAGATTATTTTTACGCTGTTGTATCGCTACGTTTACTTGAGTAAAGGATCTGAACACATCTCCCACCTGCGTACCTCACGTGCACCGTCTCTACAGTAAAAGGTTGCAGATGAGAACAAGACACAGAGTTTGACAGTAACACATTTAAGTCACATTAGCAAGAAGCGTTAGGAAGTAGAGATGTGAGCAAAAGATGTAAAACTGATCAGCTTCACATGAAAAGGTCCTGCTTGTCTGAACGGAAGTGGCTTTAAGAGCGGTTGCAGATTGGCAGACAGGAAGTAGGCCACACAGCAGGTTTCATCCTGCTGCCATGGCGATAGCTGCTGAGGGATGTTGCCATTGGTTGCCCCGGTCCAGAGGCTGACTGGTAAATACATTCCGCCACATACGAGACGCCAGGAGGTGAATTTTCGCCCTCAGGGTGAAATGAGAACGAAAATGAACATCGGCAGAGGAAGTCGTCCTCGACAGAGAGGCACACCGACGGACACAGGAAGAGCTCAGCAAGATATCTATCACCTATGCGGTCATGTTGCCCCACAACCCACATGTCTAACGCTGACGAAAACACTAAACTTACTGTGAACCAAAGTCTGCATCTTTCCTGTTTATCAAATCACGAAATGCATTAAAACGTCCTGGAGGTCAGACAATGCACCAAATCCTGATAGCAGTGTAGCCAACAGGTAATACGCTGCTTTCTTCTATAAATGCAGCGAACACAAGTCCATCACAGAGAGCTTGAAGAAGGCTGAGCTTACCTTGAATACTGTGGAGGTAAACCTTCAGGCCTGAGCGCAGCTGTTGATCCGCGACTCTTTCAAACTGCTTGAAAAGTCTGTTGATTGTGCTCTGGAGAGATTCATGCCTCTTGATCTCTGCTTTTATTGCGGTGGAGTTTGGCGATTTACTGTTGCTGTTCATCCTGACACATGGATCTGTTGTAAACTGAAGCAAAGCGCTCGCTTCAGCCCATTTGAACGCCCGGCTGTTAGTTCCACGAGATGAGCACGAACTTGAGAAACAGAAGCGGCAGAGAAAGAAGCGGTGGCTGATCAGGGTGTCTCTCTCTCGCTCCAGACCACAAGTCTGCTCACGACAATGTGTGTCTCAGTTTCCTCTGCAGGTTTGAACTGAACAATCCACTTCCTCATTTCAAACTATATTCTTCACTCGAGCAGCTCTGACTGCTGTGGTGGCCACGCCATTGAAAAGGCGGCTGCGGCTGCTGTTTACCTGAAATAACATCATCTTCTGCCACCTGTAAAGACTTAATAATAATAAAAACATTAGAAACTCTATAACACTGTGATCACACTCGATGTTTCTGTCTCATGTTGGCTCTCAATTAGACGACAGTCTGTTCCTGACTGTGACACACAGAGAAGATTACATGGTAACTCTACATTGGACTTAATGCATGAAGTATTTGCAATGTCCTCCAATCAGTGACCCATGTTTACAGTTATCAATACACATAATACAATGTGCAGAAAGTGTGATTAGCACTCCTATTGAAGCCCATTAATCTTCTGGGTCCTCTGATGGGCAACTTTATTCTTTGATCCTTCATTAAACTGCCTCTCAGCAAAGCAAACAACCTTATAACTACATTATATCTGCTAAGGCTAACCTTCATTAGCTAGCCCCAGTAGCTTGATCTCTTGTAGCAAACGCTTTGGTAATCATAAAAACCTAACCCCAACAAATTCATCATGTTATATAGCTGTATTACAATGTGTTAGTTATAAAAGTTATATTCATTTCTGTCTGTAGCATCTCAGCTAACGTCATCTGCTAACAGCATGCTATAGCAACAAAGCACACACTTCTTGCAGGGTCTCCAACTTTGGGCAGCCTACAAGATTATGAGACCAGATTATTATCTAAAAGCTCGGGCTACGATGTTGTTCAGAAACACATTTTGTTGTTCTGGGTGAAATAGTCCTTCTGTCCTGAGAGTAGTCAATACATTATGAAAAAAGAGAGAAAACGGAGAAAAAATAATCAGACCTCTGTGGCAACTGCATGACTGAGAAAAAGCTGACCAATCAGTGCTATTCGGCCTGAATAGCACTGATTGGTCAGCTTTTTCTCAGTGCCTTCCTTCATTGGTCAGATGCCTTCATGTCCCGCCCTCCTCCGCGCGTGCGCACGTCCGGTTTCACTGATGCCGGAAATATTCAGCACGCTCCTCTGGCAGGAATACGGAGTTCATTTGGTTCCGATGGCAGAGAAAATGCAGCCACCGTTACTTCTACCAGCTCACCCCGCTAAAAAGGCAAGGAAAAGAAAGCCTGAGGCAGAAAAGGGTGCAACGAAAAAGGCTCTGGATAAAGTAAGAAGTCGGACCCGAGTCAACATCGGTGCTGCGTTCAAGTTTGTGGGGGCGTGGCTTTGGACGGAGCACTGACGGGATGCCACTTTGAAATCTTGCTAGCTCTCTTGCTAGCTCTCTTGCTAGCTCTCTTGCTAGCTCTCTTGCTAGCTCTCTTGCTTGCTCTCTTGCTAGCTCTCCAAGATTGTAGACCCTAGCTTTAAGATATTAATCTGGTCTCAAAATCTGGTAGGCTACCAAAAGTTGGAGACCCCGCAAGAAGTGTATGCTTTGTGGCTATAGCATGCTGTTAGCAGATGACGTTAGCTGAGATGCTACAGACAGAAATGAATATAAATAACACATTGTAATACAGCTATATAACATGATGAATTCGTTTTTATGATAACCAAAGTGTTTGCTACAAGAGATCAAGCTACTGAAGCTAACCTTCGAGCTAACCTTCAGTGGCTAGCCGCCAGTGAAGTTTAGCCTTAGCAGATATAATGTAGTTATAAGGTCGTTTGCTTTGCTGAGAGGCAGTTTAATGAAGGATCAAAGAATAAAGTTGCCTATCAGAGGACCCAGAAGATTACTGGGCTTCAATAGGAGTGCTAATCACACTTTCTGCTCATTGTATTATGTGTATTGATAACTGTAAACATGGGTCACTGATTGGAGGACATTGCAAATACTTCATGCATTAAGTCCAATGTAGAGTTACCATGTAATCTTCTCTGTGTGTCACAGTCAGGAACAGACTGTCGTCTAATTGAGAGCCAACATGAGACAGAAACATCGAGTGAGATCACAGTGTTATAGTTTCTGATGTTTTTTATTATTATTAAGTCTTTACAGGTGGCAGAAGATGATGTTATTTCAGGTAAACAGCAGCCACAGCCGCCTTTTCAATGGCGTGGCCACCACAGCAGTCAGAGCAGCAATAGTGAAGAATATAGTTTGAAATGAGGAAGTGGATTGTTCAGTTCAAACCTGCAGAGGAAACTGAGACACACATTGTCGTGAGCAGACTTGTGGTCTGGAGCGAGAGAGAGACACCCTGATCAGCCACCGCTTCTTTCTCTGCCGCTTCTGTTTCTTAAGTTCGTGCTCATCTCGTGGAACTAACAGCCGGGCGTTCAAATGGGCTGAAGCGAGCGCTTTGCTTCAGTTTACAACAGATCCATGTGTCAGGATGAACAGCAACAGTAAATCGCCAAACTCCACCGCAATAAAAGCAGAGATCAAGAGGCATGAATCTCTCCAGAGCACAATCAACAGGCTTTTCAAGCAGTTTGAAAGAGTCGCGGATCAACAGCTGCGCTCAGGCCTGAAGGTTTACCTCCACAGTATTCAAGGTAAGCTCAGCCTTCTACAAGCTCTCTGTGATGGACTTGTGTTTGCTGCATTTATAGAAGAAAGCAGCGTATTACCTGTTTGCTACATGACTGAACGTCTGCTTGACAGGATATCAGAATTTGGTGCATTGTCTGACTTCCAGGACGCTTTAATGCATTACGTGATATGATAAACAGGTAAAATCGTTAATAGTAAATGCAGACTTTAGTTCACAGTTTAAGTGTTTTCGTCAGCGTTAGTCATGGGGTGTGGGGCAACATGATCGCATAGGTGATAGATATCATCCTCCGCGTTTCCTGTGTCAGTCGGCGTGCCTCTTGTCGAGGACGACTTCCTCTGCCGATGTTCATTTTCATTCTCATTTCACAAAAATTCACCTCCCAGCGTCTCGTGCGTGGCGGAATGTATTTATCAGTCAGCCTCCGGACCGGGGCGAACCCGTGGCAACATCCCTCAGCAGCTATCGCCATGGCAGCAGGATGAGACCTGCTGTGTGGCCTACTTCCTGTCTGCCAATCTGCAACTGCCCTCAAAGCCACTTCCGTTCAGACAAACAGGGCCTTTTCATGTGAAGCCGATCAGTTTTACATCATTTCCTCATAACGCTACTTCCCAACGCTTCTTGCTAATGTGACGCAAATGTGTTACTGTCAAACTACTGTGTCCTGTTCTGCAACCTTTTAGCGTAGAGACGGCACATGTGAGGTGCGCAGGTGGGAGGTGTGTTCGGAGTCCTTTAACCCAAATTCTACTTTTACCAGCAAAATGTTCTTAAAGTACTGAAAGAAAAATGATTTGGTTCATTTCAGAGTGTCAAATTATAAAAAAATAATTTGTCCACAGGTGATGAGAAGTAATTTACTCAAGTACTTTACTTAAATATAGTTTGAAGTACTTGTAGTTTACATGTAGTTTTACTCTATATATTTCAGAGTGAAATATTGCACTTTTTAACTAACTACATTTATCTGACAGCTTCAGTTACACTTCAGATTAAGATTTTACATTAAAAACACATTAAAAATATCAAATCCAATGGAGTGCAATGTTTGACCAGTGGGGCTGCTTTTCAAACTCCGGAGCCTACGTTACCCACAATGCAACTTCACTAGAAGTTGACAGTGACATCACTGGAGGCAAATTATCAGATTACGTGCAGCTTCCTCTGGAACCTCAGAAGGTTTTATACTCACTTCCAATGAAGCTGTCAACACACTTTAATGTGTAAAATTACTGGAGTTACCCTTTGAGGACGTCACCGGTGATGTGACGTCACACAGTCGACCCAGTTGCTTCATTTTAACTGAAAAGGTCAAGAAGTGCTGCGGTAATCTGTGACATCTCACAGCTGAGGAACAGATAAGATGAAAACAGTCTGCTCCACAGAAACACCGTGTGACGGATAACCTTTGGCTTTCACAGGAAAATTTTTGTATTGTATTGCTATATCCATTTAGTTTTACTGTTGTGGGTCAAATTCAAGAAACACAAAACATTTTCACATATGCAGTCGTTCTCCCAATGACCTGTAACAACTCTTCATGCTGAGCCCGACTGGCGTTTTTTGGGGCTGATGCCGATATTAGGGAGTAAAATGTTCTGATATCGATATATCGGTCAATATACACACCCTTTTTTGTCGTGATCCCCCCAAATGTGACATCAGTGCACTGAAACAATAAACTTCACTGGGAATTTAATCATAATGAAGCATCTTTCTCTGCATTACAATCTCTTTTAAAAAGGTGAACATCGGACAACCTTAAAGTAAATATGCTTTGAGGTCAGACTCGTTGGAGGAAGCGTCATGAATTAACCAGTTTACCTTTTGATTTAACGTGTTTATTCATTATCTCGTTAGTCTCATCCCACTGTTTACTTCACTGTCTGTGAACCGAAGGTCGATCGGCTCCCCGATGGTTTCTGGTGAGCTTTGAGGTCTTTTTAGGGTCTGGCGGACCTTGAAACGCTCTGAGAGGCATCCCCTACGTGTAAAAACATTCAGATTTCTCTTTTTTTTTTTTTTTTTTGGTATAATTAGGCTTCTGTAGTGAGGATCAAAGGCAGCGGATCCTCCGCGGGGCCTGGATCTGCGAGCGTAGAGTTCAGCGGTGCTAAAAACGGAGCCACCTCTCTCTTTTTGGACTTAATAAACGAGTGGGATGTGGTCGACGACTGATGCTGTGTGCCAAGGAAAGGGTGGGAGGGAGAGGAAGAAAAAAAAAAGAGAAAGATGGGAGAGAGGGAGAAGGAAAAGGGTGAGGTGGAGCTAAATGAAGACATTTAAATGTGAATGTGACTGGTGTGGCGCTCACTGCAGCATGGCAGCAGAGTGAGAGATGGAAGGGGGGGAAACTGAGAGGACGGCTCGCGGCGGAGGAGAAATGAAAAATCACCCAGCATGACCACTGCCCTTGGCCGGCGTCCATCTGACAGCGGCCACCCATGGGTGTCAATGTGTGTGTGTGTGTGTGTGTGGAGAAGCTTTGTCTGCATGCATGTGAGTCTCTCCACACAGAGATAGAAAGAGAGGGAGTGTGTTTTGCTGTGAAAAGTGAACACAACCAGATTTTTCTTTTTTATTCGGGTGTCTATTTCACAATAATTAGATTCACCGTGCAGCACTTCAACCTGCAGCAACCTGACGTGCACTCTCACTCTCGCAGGCGCGTCGTGTCCGTGTTAAAAATGGATTTTTTTTTACACATGTTTGGATTTTTTTGTTTAAAACAGCAGCTCAGCTCTTTTTCGCTCTGAGCCTTTTTTTTTTCAAATTTATGACTCTTCCTCTGCGGTCGCCGTTCGCTCTCAGGTCGTGCAGTTTTTTTTTTTTTTTTTACCCTTGAGCCAAAGGCGGCTGTCAGAGGTCTTTTGTATTCAGTGAGAGTAGTTATTGCCCTCTCACTGACTGTGGGAGGGAGGGAGGGAGGGAGGGAGGGAGGCGAGCAGGTGGACAGTCAGATCGTGTGTTATGAGATGATGGTGGGAGGCTGAGCGAGCTGCTGCACTGTGGGGAGAAACATCCTCTGATTTCACATCAAGGGCACATTTCTTTTTAATCAGAGAGCAATTAAGATGAAATTACACCCAGTAATAATGCAGGAGACGGATGTTTTTATGGGGTTTTTTTGCCGCAGTGTTTATTGTTGTTGCAGCTTTTCCTTTTTATTTTGCTCTTCCCTGAAAATTCCAGCGATTACTGGCTTAATTGATTAGGTGATGGAGTAATTGTGTAATTGTTTGAGTGATGTTTCAGGCAAAAATGTCAAACTTTTCCTGGTTTTGCTGCTTTTCTTTGTCATTTATGACAGTAAATGAAGAGTCTTTGTGTTTTTGGACTGTTGGTTTGACAAAAGAAGCAGTTTGGACACTCTGGGGAAGTTATGATGAGCATTTTTAATTTTTTTTGCCATTTTTTACCAAAAGATTAATCAATTAATCCTAAAGAAAACCTGATATTGAAATATAACCTTAGTATTGTTTTAGTAACAGTGATTTAATTATAGACAAGTTATTGTATCTTAATCCAGAACATCTTTAAAGGCAAAGAAAGATCTTTCATCGTAGGAAAATAATCATTACTTGTGAACTTAAAATGATTAGTCAACAAATCAGTTAGTTAAAATTAATCTGCAACTATCAATTAATCAACTTTATAGGAAGAACTTTATAATAAATTTATGGTTTCAGCCTCTTAAATATGAGAATTTGCACCAATATGCGATGATGACACAACCTCTGGGAAATTGTGATGCAAAGTTTCCTCAACCAATAATTGATTAAACAAGAAAGTAATCATCAGGCGTTAAAGCTGATTGTGAGTTGCAGCCTAAAAACGATTCGCTGATTAATCAATTAGTTGAGAGACAGAAAATTAATCCGCAACTATCGATTAATTGTTGTTGTTTGAAACTTCTGAATGTGAGAATTTGCTTATCTTTGATCATTACATTATATGACACAGCCTCGAGGAAGACGATCGATCGATTGATCGTATTAGAACATTTGTTGGTCGAACATTTGATGACCTGGCCCCTAAAAAATGATTATCAGATGATTATCAGAGCAAATCAATAATTGATTAATTGAGAAAAGATTAATCAAACAAAATAATAATAAAAAAAGATGAGTCGATTAATAAAGTTTTGTAGTTGAGCGACAGTAAATGAATCTGCACCGATCGATTAATTGTTTGAGAACATTTTCCAGACGCAAAAAAAAAAAAAAACAAACTTTTTATCCTTTCAGCTTCTTTAAGTTGAGAATTTGTTCGCTTTGATGTCACGGCCTCCAGGAACTGATGATGCAATATTTTCTAGTGTAAAGCGATAAGGAGGAAGGAAACAATCAGCCGATTGATCCACGACGTCATTTCACACACTGTATTTTCACATTTCCTGACATGTTTTAATCATAGATGCTGTTGTCGTATCTTAATCAATACATCTTTAAAGGCGCGTAAACATGTTTCCTCGTACTTCATCATATGGAGAACCGGCTGTCTGTGTTTGCATGACTTTGTTTTATTCACACAGAAATAACAAGTGTTCAATTCTTTTTTGCATCCTGCGGTCCGACTATCGATGTCCGATACGCTCTCCATCCTCTCACGCCATCGTCGGGTTCATGCTGCGAGCGCCGGAGCCGCTCACCCACTTCTGCTAATGAACACATGCCATCGTAGGCAACAGACTACAGATCAATACACTCACAGGAAACCTCTTTCACTGACATGTGCAACCACACACACACACACACACTGAGACACACACACACACAGAGAAACACCATTTTGATGCAGAGATCCTGGGAGCGATTGCAAATACAGAATGCACCGAGGAGGGAGGAGGAGGAGGAGGAGGAGGAGGAGGAGGAGGAGGAAGGAGGAGATGATTGTGCCACCAGAGCCAGGAAGATTGTAACACCTTAGCAACAAACAAGCCAAGCCTCCTACCGAGGAGGAGCCACCCGGAGCCGCACAGACAGCTGAAGACAGATGGATGATCTTGATGAAACTGTTCTGGCAGCTGTGTAAATGAGCCGGGGGAGCAGACGACCTGCCCGAGTGTCTTTCTCCCAACCACAAACATGCATCCATCTTTTTTTTTTTCCACAACCCTTCCCGCTCGGCCTCTCCTCGTCTCTCCTCTCCCTGCCGCTGATCTCCCCCTCATTTACCAGGTCCAGCTTGTGTGTGTGCACTGCTGCTTTACCACCAGCCGTTACCCGCTGCCTTCCTCCCCCCCTCCCATCCTCTCCTCTCCGGCACGCAGGGGAGAAAGATGGAGGGGAGGGGACGTGGATGGGGATGGGAGGGATGAGCAATAAAGAGCAGGGACCCTGCACACAGTCTGAGAGGAGCAGCAGGAGGAAGCAGAAAGAGAAAGAGAGAGGGAGAGAGAGGAAATAAAGGAGGGAAAGAGGATCCTTCTGCATTGTATGGATCGCCTATTGGAACAAGGAGGGGCATGTAGAGGGAGGGACGCCGGAGATTCCTATCAGTGTGTTTGCGGGAGAGAGAAACGCAGAGTGTGACAGAGCAGAGCTTGTGCATGTGCGGCGAGGGTGTGTGTATGCATGCGTGTGTGTGTGTGTGCATGTGTGATTGGACGTCGCTGAACCCGTCTCGATCGGGGGGAGCCGTGTGAGCAGCGGCGACTCGCCTCAGCGCCTCCTCTGTTGCCGGTGCCGTGTTGTCATGCTCGACGCCCGATGAGCTCAGAGGACACAGGGCTGCCAGGGAGTCGGCGAGAGGGGCGTGATGGCCGGACGCGCCCTGACTCGGTCATGCATCTCCAGATATCCGCCCGGGCTCCTGCTGGCTTCTCCTCCTGATCCCCTTCAGCCCTCGTCGATGTCCTTCCTTCCTGTGCGTCTCCGCGAGGCTGCCTGCCTTCCTGCCGCCGCGCTCTCTGAATGGATGTCAACACACATGTGTGGCGTGCACTGAGAGCCCGCCATCCGGACCGGACTGCTTTAGGGTGACACCGGTGAATTTTTTAAAAGACTTTACCTTTTCAGGTTACGGCCGCTGTTGATCACATTCTCGATGACGTACGATGCGGGGCAGCTGTTATTCTGATTTGTGAAGAGGATGGAACGTAGAGGATGGAACATGTAAGATGGGGGGTGCTGCACACAGAGAAATTAAGGTCAAGTAAATAATTACCATCAGGAATGAGGCACCAGACACCATAATGAAGATTTATTTGGCTCAGCGGCTGCATACAGATGCAGTGGACAGATTTTAATTGGGTGTTTTCTAGGAACAAAAGAGCTGATTGGACCGCACTGGCAGTGTGCTGAAGGTTGTCAGGAAGAGTGGGATTTTCTTCTCTGTGTCCCGGAGAAAAATGAAAATTGCAGCCCAGAGAAGAAATCCGTGACTGAAATTAAAAATCCGAAACAAAGAAACGGGGATTTTGGGGGATGGATGAGACCAGCGGCCCCTCCGCTCGCGTATCTTCCGAGGAGAAACTTAATCTCCCTCCGTGTAAGTTTATTGTCGCGGTCGTGCCGTCAGATTCTGTCACGTCCCAACACGCTGGCGAGCTGTCAGTTGTTCATGTCGCTCTGTCTGGTTTCATTCATCTGCTGTGTGTCTACTGAAGCCTGACCACATGAGCGGAGGCGGCGCCCTGCAGCAACGCACCACCTACCTCATCTCCCTCACCCTGGTCAAGGTAGAGGCTGTGGAGGAGAATGGAGGGGAGGCCAAGAACAGCACCCAGGGGAAGGAGGTGGAGGCCAGGCCGGGAGGAAGGGCGGGAGACGAGGCCGGGCTGAGAGAGGCTCCCGCTCAGACCGAGAACGGAGCCGGAGTCGATTTAGGACAACCACAAAGGGCTGAGGACGCTGCTATTTTGAAAAAGGACGGGTTAACTGATGAACTCAAAGATGGAGCGAGGAAAGAGAAACCACCTTCCACTGACGCCCCGACGTCAGGGAGTGAAAAGCCCCCGTGCAACCTCTCAATCCCCGTACCTGCCGAGAGAGCGACAGCCCAGAAGACAAAGTCTGCAGAGATCGATTTAACTCGAGTCGAGAAGACACTTTCAACCCCGGAAGCGAAGCAATGCACGTCGCCGTCGCTGACCCCGACGCCGCCGGCAGAGGCGATCGAGCCCAGTCGAACCCCAACCAGGACCAGCCTCGCCATCCGCCCGGTGGGGCAGCGTCCCGTGAGTCTGCTCAAGTCTCACAGCAGCGCCACCACCCGCGGTCGCGACTCCAGAGACGGCAGAGAGCGCAGCCCGACCTCGGCGCAGAGCCTGGACCGCAAGGACTGCCGCATGCCGACGCGCTCGCCGGGCCCCTGCAGGGCCTCGTGGGCCGAGGCGAGCCGGCCCGAAGGATGGAGGGACCTGCGGGATGAAGCTCAAGCCGGAATGCCTCTAGAGATGGGAGGTAGCATGGCTGCGGTGATGAGAGACATCCCCAGGAAGGAGAGGCTAAAGACGGGCTCGGCCTCGCTGCCCGCTCCGGCCACGCAGGCCTCCAAGCCGGCGCGCAAAGGCAAAAGCCGCACGCTGGATAACAGCGACCTGAACAGCCTCTCCGAAGACCTGGGGCTGGCCCGGGAGGCCCAGCAGGGCCAGCAGGGCCAACGAGGCTCCGCCAAAGACAGGAAGATGCTGAAGTTCATCAGTGGCATTTTCACAAAGAGCAGCTCGGGGGCAGCGGGGTCATCCTCCACAGCGCCGCCCGTCTACATCCAGAGGGACTCCAGCGAGGAGGAAGGTAGGAGGTCACAAACACATCTCGTCGACAACGAGCCGTTATCGCAGACCCTCCTGCGTTCAGCTCGCCGCCAAACAATTACCAGAGTGTGTAACCCTTTCATCCGTGCACAGGCATCCATGTAAAGTGAGCGTGGGTGGGGTTGGGTGGGGTTGATCTTTTTCACAGAACCACACGCAGAATACATTTACAGACCGTAACACCGTCGCCGCTCGCCCGGGGGGACGTTTTCCCGCAGACATGTGCGACGACAAATTGATGACAGGCGAAGTTCTTTTGATGTGAGAACCGACAATAGAAGCGTCTTGGACAAGTCTTAATCTAATTCCCCTCAGAGCAGCGGGCAGATTTCACACCGCTGGAGGGGTAATCTCTGCACACACACACACACAGCCTCACACATAAACCCTCACACATGCACACTTAAGCAGCGTTCCCAGCATGGGTTTAAATCTCATAATGAAGCCGAAGGGGGAGATGGGGGGAGCTTGGCGGGCGTGAACACACATGTGCCGCTCCGGTTTGGTTTTCTTTGAGGGAAAGACACGAGGCGATATTTGTTCACCCACGTCAAAACGGGAAGTGCGGATCCGCAGCCAATCGAGAACATTTCTAATCCGCTCTTTGATAGTCCACCCACTACATGTTCTGCCACTGTTTTTTACCCCCTCATCCTTTCACACTCTCGTCGTCTTTGTCCCTGTCAAGCTTCTGGTATAAATTCCTTCATGTTAATCGTGTGACATTTTTTATTTTTTTTAGATTTAGAGTTGCCATCGCTGCTTTTTTTTTCCCCTCCACGCCTAACAGAGCATCTCTTTCACAAACATGTTTGCTCAAAGAGAAAGAGCGAGTGTCAGCCAGCGGGAGTGAGCCAATGTGTGTGTGTGTGTTTCAGTGTGTGTGTGTGTGTGTGTGTGTTTTATGTATTCATTCACTCATTGTGTATTCACACTGTTACACATGCACACTGTGGATTCACTCAAGTAGTGAGTGAGACTAGCCTCTATACACACACACACACACACACACACACACACACTCAGGGGCAGGAGGAAGTGTTGCCATGGCAACCGGCAGGACTGCTGCTTCTGCTGCTGCTGCTGCTACAGAGGCAGCAGTCTGATGAAAGAGATGGGTGGAGGAGGTGTGTGTGTGTGTGTGTGTGTGTGTGTGTGTGTGTGTGTGTGTGTGTGTGTGTGTGTTACACAGGCCGAGAGGATTCTGACAAAAAAAAAAAACACAAGAAAGCCGAATGAAAGTTAGAAAAATTTGGCGGTTTTTGCATGCGAGCTACAAGCTTCGCATGGAGGGTTGGTTGGTTGATCGTCGTCGTGGCTCTCACGTGATTGGCTCGGAGCGAGGCGTGAGGAGGATAATTGGCTTTCTGTCGAAAAGCAGCAGAAGGATCACACTGTCTGATCACTTTTGGCAACAGGAGCGGGGCCATAAAGACGAGCTTTGAGTCAGACAAAGATAGGCAAAGTGTGTGTGTGTGTGTGTGTGTGTGTGGTACTGTAGGAGTTGCCCTTTTTTTCCCAGGGAGCTGCCTGCAGCGGTGGCTCGTATGTAACCCCCCCCCCCGCTTTTTTTATTTTCTCATCTGAAGCTCCTCGTCATCTGTGGCTCCGGACGCTCCGTAGATTTAGAAGCAGGCTCGAGTTTAATCGTCGTCTGTCTTTGAAGGACACATCACACATTCACACCCAGCAGAGGCTCTATATCTGTCAGCACGGCCTGCCAAAAAAAAAAAAAACCCTCCTCTTCTGTTGTCTTTCTCTTTTCCATCCCGTTTGGTCCTCGTGTGTCTTTTGATTTGTGTTTATTCTGTCTCTGAATCAGTTTATCGTGTCACGGGAGGGGCGTGAACCAAACCGCTCCGTCTCTGATGATCCTCTGAGCAAATTCTCACTAATCCGGTGAAATATTCCAACACCTGCCTGATGGAACGCGTACAGTTTTTCTGCACAGACATTCGAGGTTCACAGATGATGACTCATAAAGGATAAAGTCACCCAAAACTGTAAAAAATCAGTCATTTTTCTCCTCACTTCCATGCTGATGGAGAGTCGGGTGAGGATTTCTGGAGCTTCACAGCAAAACAGCGTCGCAGCATTCTCCTAAACAGCTGAAGTAGATGAGGACTTGTTATAAAACATAATGAGACAGATGACTTTATTAAAGTCTCCATAACCCTGATTTACATCCACGACGTGCAGGAACAACTACAGGGCTTAAAAAAGGATCTTAATGACGTCCTTTCAAATCAGTTTGCCGTCTCTGAGGTTCTCATTCAGTCTTTGTTTTGTCATTACATTTTAAAACAAGTCTTTAGCTGCAGCGTCAGGTTTTTAGGAGGATGCTGCGACGCCGTTTTGCTGCGAAGCCCCTCAAATGTTTTGTGGACTGCGCAACTTTGACCGACTTTCCATCAGCGTGGTGGAGGTGAGAAGATAACGAGATAATTTCTGGGGGAACTTGACATTTAGTGACGTAAATCCCAAACAAACCTGCCATGCAGTGGTATATAAAGTGTATGTAGGGAGGAGGTCGTGGTGGATGGATGAGTCATATACAGCAGGCTGGGGGTGGTGTTCTACATGCTGACATATTATTTTTAGACCTCGCTGACTTCTTATTTTCCAACAGAATCACCTGAATAAATGTTGACATCGACGTTTCTTTAAGTTCAATTTTCAATTTTATGTTGTGTTGATGCTCTGCTCAGGTTGAGGCACAGAACTGCTGGTTTAGGTTCAGAAAAAGATCATGTTTTTGCTTGAAATACTTGGTGTGGTCGCCACAAAACACGAGTGGAAACTCTGGAAATTGTCCCGAGATCTCCTTGAATAATATCGAGTGGTGTCACACTCACAAATGAACGACGGTCGCTGGTTTCGCAGCGTATTTGCTGGTTACAACATCGCCATCCCCTCCAACATGTAATGTGAACGTGATGTGACACATTTTTGGGAAATGTCAATAAATTTGCAGAAATGTGAACTGTTTTCTGTTTAATTTGTTTTTAAGTTTTTAGTTGCAGTCTGGTTAGACTTTTTTGCAACAAACCTACTTGGTTAGGTTCAGGAAAAGATCATGTTTTGGATTAAAATGGAGCTGTCTGGCTTTCTTTGTTCTTTCCTTTCACTCCTCCTCCTTCAAAACTAACACTATTCCCATCAGCCTCAGCTGTCATGCGTGTTTAGTGTGAATGTGAAATGCCGACACACTAAACGAACGGTGCAGCACGGGGAATATTCAGCCCTCTACACATCAGCACGTTCGACACAGTCACTGTTAGCGTGTTAGCTTGCTGATGTTAGCATCCGGCTCAGCGCAGCCTCAAAGAGCTCATCGATATAAACTCAGTTACAAGTTTCCTTCGGTCCGTCCTGCTGAAACCAGTGCAGTCCAACACAGCAGAGCTGTAACACATCCTGAAGGCTTTAATGTGTTTGTTTTAAGAGGCTTGTGAATATTCTCATTCATCCAGGTCATAGTTATCTCAAGGAAATTGAATCGAAAGCAACTGGATTTGGTTTTTGTCTTGAAGACGTTTCACCTCTCATCCAAGAGGCTTCATCATTGATGAAGCCTCTTGGATGAGAGGTGAAACGTCTTCAAGACAAAAACCAAATCCAGTTGCTTTCGATTCAATTTCCTTGAGATTTGTTTTAAGAGATGTGGTGCTGTTCAGGAGAGGTGACTCTGTCATGGAGCTGACTGGAAACACCTGTCAGTGCAAAGATGTGCACGACAAACTTGCAGCCTGCAAAATGTTCGTACAGTTGAATCAACACCTCTCTGAACAGTGCAGGACTGTTGAATGAGCCACTGTTGGTGTTCCTAATAAACTGGCCACCGAGCGGTTGTGTGTTTTTTTCTGTCTCCGGATCAGTTTTAGTTTCTCCTCGGGGTTTCTCTCTCCGTCTCTATTCTGGTCCTCTGAAGCTGCAGCTGGGTGTTTGGGTGTGAGCGTCACATCACATTGGGGGCACGTCACCTCTTCTGCCCAGCAGGGACACGGACGCAGCTGTGTGTGCGACCCGAACCTCGTCCACACACACACACCACCGCCGTACTGTACGTGCATGTGGTGTCTCCGGCGAGTCGGGACGCCGTGGTTCTTCTCAGTCCACGTTTATACATAGCAGGGTATTTAGAGAAACGAATATTCCCCCTCTGTTTGTGCACACAACATCGTTTTCAAAAAAGTTGTCATTTCCATCAACCCGCATAAATACGCCGTCGAGCGCCATTATAACTCTGCCAAACCTCTGGGCGGCAGTGTAGGGAGAAGGATAAAGCCATGCAAGCCAATCAGAATCCTCAGAATCAACAACAACTTCCTGTTCCTTTCAAAACAACGCTCACATGACGTTAAGCATTTTCTGGCGCGTAGCCTAATGAGCGTGAGAAGCTAAAACCCCGTTTCTCCCAGTTGACACGACAAATTCTCCACTTTGCCCGGAGTTTTTAGAAATAATCATTTTCTGTGATAAAAACGGGGTTTTTGTGTAAATGAGAGGCCAAACCGCCTGGAAATATCTGCGTTTTCCCTTCGTGTAAACGGGGCTTCAGTGTGTTTCAGGCATCGAATCCATCCCAACTCTTTTTTTCAAGCAAAAAAAATGACAGTTCTGGTTCCTGCAATGTGCTGATTTGCATTTTCCTCAGTTTTCTATCATCATAAACTGAATATCTTTGGGTTTTGGACGACACATCTGTCACTACTGTCTCTCTGCGGAGGTGACAGCCATGTTGGCGTTTGGGGAGATGATGTAGTTTTACACAGGTTGGCACCTCGCATGACAGCCTCCGCCATCAGCGTATGAACGTGTGTGTGAATGAGTGAATGTGACAAGTGTTGTAAAGTCCATTTATGGCGGCTGAACCGAAGCCACATTAAACGCCTCGCAGCTGTCCGTCACTTACGCCGCAAAGGGAGCAAAGTGGATAACGAGATCCACCTCGTCGGATCTCCCGTCGCGACTCAAAGGTTGCGTTCATTAGGACGACCTGCGAGGCCGCACGTGTTCTCACGGCGAGCGGTCACGTAGCAGCGGCGTGATTTATGGCTCTCTCCCACAAAGCCGTTATGATGGCTGCCCTTTTTACTGCACATGGTGAAAATGATGAATCTCTCTCTGTGTCTCTGCCTCGCTGACTGATTGTCTCTGTCTCTCTCTCTCTCTATAGTAAATATTGCCAACAGCCAGGAGTGGACGCTGAGCAGATCCATCCCAGAGCTCCGACTGGTGAGACAGGAAGTGTATTTCACTGATCTTCTTTAAACTAAAGGGAACAAAAACACTTTCGATGCACTGATAAAAATACAGGGCTTGATCTACTTAAAAAAAAGTAAGGCAACTTTTTGCATCATTTTATCCCGTAGATCAAACAAGAGTAGTCTTTGTTTGTACAACATTAATTTTGCAAGTAAAGTCAACTTAACACAACCGAGTTTACTTTGTTTGCAAAAGTAAGTTGACTTAACTTGTAAATGTAAGTTGACTTTACTAACAAAAGTACATTAAAGGGATATTCCGGTGTAGAAACCGCCATCAAAAAGCCACAAATAATGGTGAGAGCCTGCCTGTCTTTGGAAGCCCCACGAGTCGATTACCGAGTGCAGTAGATTTCCGCAGCTCAAGGATGAAAATGTCTGATTATTACTCCATGGAATGCTCAGTTCTTATTATCGAGAGCTGACAGGGAAAATAACGGAAGTAATGGAGTAATAATCAGACATTTTCATCCTTGAGCTGCGGAAATCTACTGCACTCGGTAATCGACTCGTCAGGGCTTCCCCACACAGGCAGGCTGCTGGAGGAGAGGGTGAGTTGTGCTGTGTTTTTAATACAAATCCGGCAAAGCTAGCAGATGTTTGATGCTTCGTACTGTGTGCTGGGACTGTACATGTACTGTTGCTGAAGTTTGGTGCTGTTCTCACCATTAATTGTGGCTTTTTGATGGCGGTTTCTAGTTGGAGACATAAGCTGCAGTGTATTGTTATCGTGCGGTCTTTTCTGAGGTTGCTAAAACTAGCTAAGCTAGCGGTCAGCTAACTTGACCTCTCGAGGGGGAGTCTTACTCGGTGTCAAGGTGTGTTAGACCATGGATTAAACTTACACCGGAATATCCCTTTAACATGACTTGCAAGATTAATGTTGTACATACAAAGACAGACTCTTGTTTGATCTACATGATAAAATGATGCAAAAAGTTGCCTTACTTTTTCTCAGTAGACAAAACACATTATATTTTTGTCACTAGTGAGCCACTTAAATCAAGTATGTGATCTACGTGTTGGTCAATCTGTCCAATATAAAAATTACATGACATTTTTGCCTCATGGTGCTAGAAAAAAATGACATAACAACAAAATTAAGAGGGTGAATTCCCTGGAAACCATAAGTACACTCAGCAAATTGTGTGAGAGTTGCACTAGAGGAAAGGTTATAATAAGGCATAATACCCAGAATGCACCACACGGGGCGGGGCGTAGTTGGAGCAGAGTAAATACAACAAGCAAATAGTGTGTTGTGTGGATCTGCATAAGAAAATGTGTTGAGCCACTTACATACAGCTTGTTAGGGAAAAAAATCAAAATGACTTCATGACTAATTCACAACTTGATATATTAATGTCAAGAGACAAACTTTGTTTTTTATTGTTATTATCACAGGCTTCATTATGTTACAAATACATATTCTTATATTCACTTTTTTCAGTGTGGAGGAGCTAAATGATTGCGATTGAGAGTTACTGCAGTCGTGTGTTCACGCTCATCACCCTGACTTGACCTCTTGGTGTTGTGTTTCCTCCCGTCTTCTTCTTCTCTCAGGGCATTCTGGGAAGTCTAAAAAGTGGCAAGTCAGCGCTGGTGAACAAATACATCACAGGCAGTTATGTTGCGCTCGAGAAGCCGGATGGTAAGAAGCAGCGAGTGCATCTTTTTATACACCCAGCTGAGTTAACGCTGGTGCTTTTGGTTGTAAAATAACAAATCATTTACGAATATATTTTTGGCTTTCTCGCTGCCGAGTCTCGTTTTTTTAGCTGCAGAGGCGTCTGAGCACATTTCCTGCCGCCTGCTGTGTGATGTGGCTTCATCCTCCGTCTGTCACGGCGCCACCGGCTGCTGAATAACTTGTCTGTCATTGTCATTGTCCTTGTCAGGTGGCAGGTATAAAAAGGAAGTGCTGGTGGACGGACAGAGTCATTTATTACTGATCAGAGAGGAAGCCGGACCGCCTGATGCACAGGTGCTTATTTGTGTGTGTGAGACAGTAGTTAGTATGCAAACCTGCACACTTCTTCATCATCCATCATCCTCTTCCTCCTGCAGTTCAGCAGCTGGGTCGACGCAGTGATCCTGGTCTTCAGTCTGGAGAACGAGGCCAGCTTCCAGGAGCTCTACCAGCGCTACAGGCAGCTGAGCGAGTACCGCACGGACATCCCGGTCATCGTGGTCGGCACCCAAGGTCAGCTGATGAGACAGTAGATTCACTCGTACTGGGAATAAAGTTAAATAACATGTTCAAAGTCGTTTCATGAGGTGCAAGGAAGTAAAACCCACCAAGTTAAAGGGTAACTCCCCCAATTTTACACGTTAAAGTGTGTTTACGGGTCTTGAGAAGTTGCATTGTGGGAAATGTAGGCGACAGGTTTTGAAGAAGCACTTTGCTTTTTCTGTTCTCATTCTGGATGGATTGAGAACAAGTGATTGAAATTGACACAGCAGAACCAGAGATATCATCTTTCTATTCCACTTCCATTTTCAAAACCCCGGCGTCTACATTACCCATGATGCAACTGAGCCACAGAGTGACATCGCTGGAGGCAGTTTATCAGATTGCACGCAGCTTCCTCCGGAGCCACAAAAGACCTTATACTATTTTTTCCTTGCATACGCAGCAGTTCTCTTCAAGACCTGTTGCCCTTCAAGTTCTTCTACTGTGGAATTTACTTCAGATATTATTTTCAATCAACAACTTTTCAGTCGTACGCTGAACTTTGATTACAGAAAACTCTGAACTGGTTGCCACGTCGGATCAGAACCTGAACTAAAGTTAAATAATATGTTCAAAGTCGTTTCATGAGGTGCGAGGAAGTAAAACCCACCAAGTTAAAGGGTAACTCCCCCAATTTTACACGTTAAAGTGTGTTTACGGGTCTTGAGAAGTTGCATTGTGGGAAATGTAGGCGACAGGTTTTGAAGAAGCACTGTGCTTTTTCTATTCTCATTCTGGACGGTTTGAGAACAAGTGATTGAAATTGACACAGCAGAACCAGAGATATCATCTTTCTAGTCAACACATTCTTCATTCCATTTCAAAACCCCGGCGTCTACATTACCCATGATGCAACTGAGCCACAGAGTGACATCGCTGGAGGCAGTTTATCAGATTGCACGCAGCTTCCTCCGGAGCCACAAAAGACTTTAAACTGTTTTTTCCTCGCGTACGCAGCAGCACTTTGTTGCCCTTTAAGTTCTTCTACTGAGAAAAGATGTGAAATTTACTTCAGATATTAATTTCAATCAACAACTTTTCAGTCGTACGCTGAACTTTGATTACAGAAAACTCTGAACTGCTCTCCAAAATGAACAATAAAGCAAAATGCTCGTGTTCATATTTAATAATCTCCACGAAGAAATTAGTCATGCAACATTAATTACTCTGTTGGGGGAATTTCTCCCATAATATTCTGTTCTCAAATTAATTTGACAGAACAGAGAAGCTGTTTTTACACAAAAACCATTGCTGATTCATGCTCGTACAAGATTTAATAAACTAATCAACTAAAAGTGGCACGCGGCCTTGAGAGCGGGGTCAGAAGTGTAATAGATTTGGAGCGTATTCGACCCAGGAAATCACCTCAGACGTTCTGTAAATTGTATCCCGCTAATGAAACAAATGGAGCTGAAATGGCTGGGCGACTCATTGATCGGCTGATTATGAGAAGATTTTGATAGATGAGTCAGTATTCAGCCGTTTGTCGAGCACATTCTGGTTCTCAGATGTGAAGGTTTGCTGCTTTCTGTGTCGTCTGATAGTAAATTGAATATTTTAATGTTTCTATCAGCAGAGAATAAAAGTATAAAACTCAAACTAGAAGCCAGTGGTGTGTAACTGATTTCTTTTCACTGATCTTGTTTTATTTTTTTTCATTTCAGATAAAATCAGTAGCACAAACCCTCGTGTGATCGAGGATCAGAGAGCCCGGCAGCTGTGCATCGATGTGCGTCACTCGCTGTTTTACGAGACCTGCGCAACCTACGGGTTCAACGTGGACCGCGTGTTTGCAGAGGGTGAGTTTAATCACAGTTCTATCTGTGTTGTACGACTCAACATGATGAATCAGTTCTAACTGAACCAGTTTAAAGAGATATACCGGTGTTAATCCATGTTTAATCCATGGTCTAACACACCTTGACACCGAGTAAGACTCCCCCTCGAGAGGTCAAGTTAGCTGACCGCTAGCTTAGCTAGTTTTAGCAACCTCAGAAAAGACCGCATGATAACAACACACTGCAGCTTATGTCTCCAACTAGAAACCGCCATCAAAAAGCCACAATTAATGGTGAGAACAGCAGCAAACTTCAGCAACAGTACATGTACAGTCCCAGCACACAGTACGAAGCATCAAACATCTGCTAGCTTTGCTGGATTTGTATTAAAAACACAGCACAACTCACCTCTCCTCCAGCAGCCTGCCTGTGTGGGGAAGCCCTGACGAGTCGATTACCGAGTGCAGTAGATTTCTGCAGCTCAAGGATGAAAATGTCTGATTATTACTCCATGGAATGCTCAGTTCTTATTATCGAGAGCTGACAGGGAAAAGAACGGAAGTAATGGAGTAATAATCAGACATTTTCATCCTTCAGCTGTGGAAATCTACTGCACTCGGTAATCGACTCGTCAGGGCTTCCCCACACAGGCAGGCTGCTGGAGGAGAGGGTGAGTTGTGCTGTGTTTTTAATACAAATCCAGCAAAGCTAGCAGATGTTTGATGCTTCGTACTGTGTGCTGGGACTGTACATGTACTGTTGCTGAAGTTTGCTGCTGTTCTCACCATTAATTGTGGCTTTTTGATGGCGGTTTCTAGTTGGAGACATAAGCTGCAGTGTATTGTTATCGTGCGGTCTTTTCTGAGGTTGCTAAAACTAGCTAAGCTAGCGGTCAGCTAACTTGACCTCTCGAGGGGGAGTCTTACTCGGTGTCACGGTGTGTTAGACCATGGATTAAACCTGGAATATCCCTTTAATGGCCTCTGTGTTTTTTTGTTTTTTTTCCAGCCGCTCAGAAGATCGTAGCTCAGAAGAAGCAGGCGGCGCTGCAGGCCTGCAAGTCTCTTCCAAACTCTCCCAGTCACTCCGGAGGCTCCACACCTGGATCAGCATCGTTCCCCAGCCAGGTAACACATCATCCTCACAGGTGTAGCTCAGTACTTTTTTTTTATTTATGTGTTGTGACCAAAAGGCAGACACACAGAAGCAGACAGGCTGAAAACAAAAAGCGTCCGAATGAAATCCAAAATCAAAGAAGCAAGCAAAGAAAAGTCCAAGTAAGAAACTACAGAGAAACTGATGACAAATCAGCAACAGGGAACACAGGAGAACTGGAGAACAGGCACAGTGGAAACAACAACAACACCGGCTTAAATACAAACTAACGAGGTGACGAGCTGCAGGTGGAGAGAACAGAACAGTGCTGACGAGGCCGATGTGAGACAGGTGTTGGGGGGAAAATCAGGGCAGGAGCACTCGAGAGCAGGAAGTAGAGAGTGACGAGAGGTTAAAACTACAAAATAAAACAGGAAATAACGAAACCAAAAACCAAAACCAGTGACATGAGATCACAAGTCATCTATCAACACATAACATCTGGTGACACATCCACCAACCAGTATATCTACTATTCTCTACAAAATATGAATTAACTAATCAATTACGTGTTGTAATAAGTATATAAAGATGATTAAAATGCCGTACAACCAGATGATGCACATTGTTATGAAATGTAGTGTTGTAGAAATTAACCAGAAGTCATACTTGAGTAAAAGTGAAGGTGAAAGTTATGAAAGTAAAGTAAAATTCTCAAGTAAAGTACCTCAAAATAGCACAGTACTTGAAATGGGCCATAATAAGTAGCCTATTTTTTTCACTTTTGGTATTTTAAATGGTATTTTGATGCTAATATATTGTAATTTCAGGAGTATTTTCATACCGTGGCTACTTTTACTCAAGTAAAATATCTGAATATTTCTTCGACCATCATGAAAACACATCCTCTGTAGTTTCAAACAAGTTTTAGACACTACTAGTTATAAAATGCCAAATCTCAAATATCTACACTTCTTAAATACATGATAATAATTATCTGTGTATCGTATTTATATTTTAAAATCCTAAATGTGTGCACTGTTCCCTCGTCTCAGCAGAATCTATTAGACGATTATTACAATATATCACATATCTTCCCGTCCTTCGTCTCTCCTTACAAACCTCTTTTGTGCTTTTCAGCAGCACTGATTCACACGTACGAATGTTTTCTAACGCTCCGACAGAAGGACGAGAAACAAAAATGTTTTCGTTTTGTAAAATCGAGCATAAATTCAGCCGTCAGCTGTCAGTTTAAGAAGTGCATCCAAACATCCAGGTGTGAAACTCGTTCGTTGGTTATTGTTCCTCTCTTTGGTTAAACACAATCTTCCTCCAGTCTAGACTGATATTATGTAAGACACGATAAAAATAGGACACAGATGAACGTGTTCTGCTGTTGCCATGCCGGTGTTTTCTTCACAATTAAAGTACGATCTGACTTTGGCAGAGCGTTTTTTATTCTCCTGCCCACCTACACGGAGGATCACGATTCTCTCCCGTTGCCAAAACAGTCCAGAAGCACAGAATTGATGGATAAAAGACACAAAACGGCCTCTTTATAAAGTTATAACGGGGGACAAGAGCGATATGTTTTGAGAGCGTGACTCAGGTTTCAGATCGGAGGTGAGAACGTGGAGCTCTCTCTCTCTCCGGGCCGGCTGAGCTTTCATCCGAGGAAGAGTTACATGCATTATAAAGTCCAAATCATCTATCAAACTGAAATGTAATTTTCAACGCCATCTCAGAGACCGTACATCACTTCCCTCTAAATCCATCCACGAGTATCACATTCCTCCCCTCCGCGCTCACGATGATCGACGACTGAAAAATTCATGCTGTCGATCATCACCCACTTTTTTGTAGATCTGTTTCATCTCTCAGCCCATTCTCACTCTCTCCATCTCCATTCCCATCTCCTCCTCCTCCCCGCCTCCCGACCTCCTGACCCCGCTGTCCTCCCCCGCCTCGCTCCTCCTCTCAGGCCAGTAATGGCCCGAGCAGTGGCTACGCCTACTCCCTCCCCTCCACCCCCGTGGTGGGTCACAGAGATCTCCGGGTCGCACAGGGAGAGGGGGTCGGCAGCGTCAACTCTCGCTCGCTGAAGAACATCCCCAGACGGCCCTCCCTCTTCAAGGTCAGTCGACGTCTCACACCTTTTACCTTCCTGTCATCTCTCACGATCATTTCCATCCACTCAGCCTCCGTCTCTGACTCTCCCCCTCCCTCGTGCTCCAAACCTGCTGCTCTCTTTAAACTCTCTCTCACTTGCTGTTGGATTTGTTTCAGAACCGGGACCCAGATAAGAAGTCTGGCGATGGGAAAGGAGACCAGAGCGGCGCACGGGGAGTTCCCATCAAACAGGTTTGGATAACATTTCAAACGGCGATCAGCACAGGTGCCAAGATTAAACGTTGGCGGTTATAAAGTTCTGCAAACCACTGATGCGTACGCGTCGTAGGCTACGTACCATGTTGACATGTCTACAATTTATCACCTGACGAAGATGGTGGTGGAGAAGGTTGCCAAGCCGCTGACCACAGTTTGAGGCTGCGTTCCAACACTTTTAAGTGTCACACCACTGGATATTTTTAAGGCGATCTCTGGAAATGTTGCGACCAAAACAGGTATTTTAAGCCAAAACGTGTCCTGGTCAGTGACCCTCGCTTCTGAGTTTGACGCTTTAGTTTCCCTTCTTGTGTCACATCTTGAAGCACAGAGCAAGAAAAGTCTAACTCAGACGGGGGTTGGGAGGGTTCACATCCTGTTTGTGGCCAAGAGTCGAGAACGATTCATGTTGACGTGTAAATGATGTAACTCAAGTTACACGAGTGATGCACTTCCGTCACGCTGACGTGAGTGAGGCTGTCAAGATATCAGATCTTCAGGACCATGATATTATCACTATGTTTTTTCTTTTCAAGTATTTGTTTGGCCTTTATATGGCTTTATTGATAGGTAAGCTGAAGATATGACAGGAAACAGGATGAGAGAGAGGGGGAGTGACATGCAGCAAAGGGTCCCAGGTCGGGAGTCGAACCCGGGTCCGCTGCAGCGAGGACTTAGCCTCTGTACATGGGACGCCTGCTCTACCAACTGAGCTAAACGGCGCCTGATATTATCGCTATGTTATCGAGTGTTTTGTCTCTGTTTTGGCAAATGAATTACCCTCAAAATATGAGAGGGTCTGTAGCTATAACTGTAAGACAATAACACAAAGAAGAGTCACACAATTACTGGGGAACCTGACTGCTGAGCCCTTCACTTCCGTAAGGATCAGGGTTACACAGGTGGAGGTAGAGCGTCGTATTTTCAAGCGTCAGGCTGCTCGCCGAGCTGCCGGATTTGACGTGTTGGACGTGAGACCATGTCGTCTCCTCCTAACCCTGAGAGAGAAGTTTTCGTACCTTAACCAAAGCAAGATTCAACATATCTGTGGTTTGCAGAAGCGTACGTTGCCAAGTTAAAGAGATAGACATGTAACATACTCACAGCACAATAATCTGTACCACTTCCCTCTTCAGCAACAAGGTGGGAACAAAGAAATGCACATGTCTATTTATTTCATCTTACATAAGCAGCACAAAAAAATCCTTTGTTTCATCGCCTTCAAGCAGCCGATCTATTAATACTGCGCTTACAGCTACTGCCGTTAGACTTTGAAGATCTCGTCTCTATATTTAGTCAAATTCTCTTTGTTTTTTCACGAGTTTCGGTGACCTCGGTTGTTTTTTTTTGTGTTCGACAGAGCATCCTGTGGAAGAGAAGCGGGAGCTCTCTGAACAAGGAGTGGAAGAAGAAATACGTCACCCTGTCCAACAATGGCACGCTGTCTTACCACTCCAGCTCCAGTGTAAGAGAACACCAGCCGGCGGATCAATACGGCAGTAAAACACAGGGAACATTCAGCACAGAGAATATCTGCAGCTTCACAGATTCAGCTGCAGTTTTTCAGGCCACATTTGTCTTCAGCAGCACTGTAAACTTGTGCTTAGTATTGATTGAGTGATTCAACATTTGTACAGTAATTTGGGTTTCTGCACCAGTGAAAAGGAGAATCAAGACCACTTTAAAGCAGAATTTAAAGGGACAGTTTACCCCAAAATCAAACAACCGTACATACATGAAACCATCTAATGTCGAGGCAGCAACGTTGTGTTTTATCACTAGAGAATTAAATCTTTTTGTCGGTTTTCAGGACTACACACAGAATACACACGGGAAGGAAATCGACCTGCTGCGCGTGACGGTTAAAGTTCCCGGGAAACGTCCTCCGAGAGCCGTGGCTCCTGCCGGCCCCTCACCTGTCCCCCCCGTCGCCGCACCTGGAGTCAACGGGCTGAGCAAAGAGCCGACGGCCGCCGATAACACCAGTACAGGTGAGTACTCTTCAGGAGTGTTGATGCTGAGGGTGAGAGGGCAGAGAGTTTAACTTAATGCTCCTTTTCCTGCTTTGTTTGGTTTAAACCATGCAGAAAGCTCTTAAAGGGATATTCCGGTGTAAGTTTAATCCATGGTCTAACACACCGTGACACCGAGTAAGACTCCCCCTCGAGAGGTCAAGTTTGCTGACCGCTAGCTTAGCTAGTTTTAGCAACCTCAGAAAAGACTGCACGATAACAATACACTGCAGCTTATGTCTCCAACTAGAAACCTGCCATCAAAAAGCCACAATTAATGGTGAGAACAGCAGCAAACTTCAGCAACAGTACATGTACAGTCCCAGCACACAGTACGAAGCATCAAACATCTGCTAGCTTTGCTGGATTTGTATTAAAAACACAGCTCAACTCACCCTCTCCTCCAGCAGCCTGCCTGTGTGGGGAAGCCCTGACGAGTCGACTTACCGAGTGCAGTAGATTTCCGCAGCTCAAGGATGAAAATGTCTGATTATTACTCCATGTAACGTTCCGTTATTTTCTCTGTCAGCTGACAGAGAATAAGAACTGAGCATTCCATGGAGTAATAATCAGACATTTTCATCCTTGAGCTGCGGAAATCTACTGCACTCGGTAATCGACTCGTCAGGGCTTCCCCACACAGGCAGGCTGCTGGAGGAGAGGGTGAGTTGTGCTGTGTTTTTAACACAAATCCGGCAAAGCTAGCAGATGTTTGATGCTTCGTACTGTGTGCTGGGACTGTACATGTACTGTTGCTGAAGTTTGCTGCTGTTCTCACCATTAATTGTGGCTTTTTGATGGCGGTTTCTAGTTGGAGACATAAGCAGCAGTGTATTGTTATCGTGCGGTCTTTTCTGAGGTTGCTAAAACTAGCTAAGCTAGCGGTCAGCTAACTTGACCTCTCGAGGGGGAGTCTTACTCGGTGTCACGGTGTGTTAGACCATGGATTAAACTTACACCAGAATATCCCTTTAACTCACCTCTACTGTGAAGAATGATGTATCGTAATGTCCCATTATTGAGTGTGATCTCTCCAAAGAGCCACCTGTACACGGAGAGAAGGGGTAAAATGGAAAGATGATGGAGTCGATGAACATTCATCATCATCATCGATCAATCTGCTGATTATTTTCCTCAGTAATTGAGTCATTGTTCAAGGAGACATCTTCAAATTGCTCGTTTTGTACAATCAGTTGCCCAAACCTGAAAAAAATTCTCACTTTTTTCAAAGACTTTCCTCCCTTCTGTCTGAGATTTAAATGTGCAGTCCGGCGTTAAATCTGGCAGAGAGAGGTGTTACTTCGCTTCTTCGTTATCAGTGTTGCATTTGAAATAATCAGAAAGAGACGGTTTCACTCCTGCACATCATATAGATACGATGCACTATAAATAAACCTGTGACGTCCTCTCTCGCTGTCAGTTCCTCAGTTGTGTCCGCCGACGCTCTCTGTCGCTGACGACCGGTCTGGAGCTCTGTCGCCTCAAGGAGGAGAGCGAGGACTCCAGCGCTGCCCCTCCTCGCTGTCCACCAAAGCACAAAGCGTCGGTACGTACCAACGAAATAAAACCTTCCAGTCATTACCGCCAGTTCGGCTTGTCATGCGTACGTATGATTCATTATTTTCTGCACCGCGACAGACGCCCTCGAAGCGGCCGCCAGCCCTTTCTCTGGAAAAGACCCCAGCCAGTCTTCTCCCATGAGCGACAGGAAGAAGAACAGGAGGAAGAAGAGCATGAATCAGAAAGGAGACGCGGCTGTCGGGCAGGCCGAAGGTGAGTCGACGACGGAGAGTGAAGTGTTTACCAGGAAACTGTTGGGATAGTGGGATTAAAAATAGTTCAGCATTAACGGTAAGAATCAACGGAGGTTTAATAATAAATAACTGGAACACAAATGCATTAATAAAACATTCAAGAGTGCAGCTACTGTAAACAAACTCTATATTCAGATTATTTACATATTCCCACGCAGACTTCCTTCTTCTCACCTCTCTGTCTCTTCCCTCTGCAGGGATAAAGATTAAAGGTCTCTGAATGTTTCTTAACAGCCTCTTTTTCTTAACACTTGCACTTTTTCCCCTCTCTCTCTCTCCCTGTGCTTATCTCTCGCTCTGCAGCCAAACGCAAAATGTGGAAATTAAAGAGCTTTGGTAGCTTGAGAAACATTAATAAGACAGGTAACAAGTTGGAGGTGGTGATGGAGCAGCATCCCTCCTCGTGTCTCGTGATCCTCCTCAGTTTGCCCCGAGTCGTTCCTTTGACTTGTGTTTCTGTGTAATAACCGAGATTTTTCTGTTCTCACCTTCCATCATGTTGTTTTCTGTGGTTTTGAATTCATTTTTTTTTTTATTTTGCACTTCCCTTCAGTGACTTTGGATTCATAACACCCATCATTTTCATTCATAAACTCCCAGATATTAATCCACGGTGAATTAGTTGTCTTTGTTGCACATATGCAAACCTGACTGGAGTTTTTTTCTTCGCAGAGGAAGAGAACGCAGACTTTATCATTGTGTCGTTCACCGGGCAGACGTGGCACTTCGAGGCCCAGAGCCTGGAGGACCGGGACTCGTGGGTGACGGCGATAGAGAGCCAGATCCTGGCCAGTCTGCAGTCCTGTGAGAGCGGCAGGAACAAGGTACACACACTAAAGAAATCCCAGCTGAGAGTTTCACATGCGATGAAGGTGTGAGGATGAATTTCACTGCGTCACTTTTTGGTGTGACCATATTTTTCATGAACTTCAACTTTGATCGCTGCCAATCGAGTCGTGTATAAGTCGTCTACGGTTATCGAGGATTTGGAAATCAAGTTTTCAGACGCTTTAAAGGTCCACTGTGGAGTGTTTTAAGTAATTTATTACCTCAAATCAACGTCTTCATTCATAAATAAGTCCTCATTGGTGTAAAATTATGAGGGAAGAATCACTTCTCTGTATTTCCATAGGACGGGCGAGCTCTACGGAGGCTTCCATGTCCTTCCGCTCTATAAAAAACGATGAACTGGTGAGAGGGACAAAAAGCTCTACGTGGTACAGATAAGGCTAAAGGCGTTTTCACTCAGAGCCAGCGTGACTGTGGAACGGAGAAGGAGCTTAGCCAGACGCGCTCGTCAGCTGCAGTTTGAAGTCTGTTTGAAATAACGTACCTCATCACCCGAAACTAAACTTGATGAAGTGCTGTTTGAAGACATGTTGTTGTCACAGCTTCTTGAATCTTGACACATCCCGCCTGCCGTAGTTCCAACAGGCTGCAACGCACGTTTGAAAACGCGAGGCGCTAGAGAGCAGTATTCGTTTGGATGCAGAATAACATTTAACCACTAGATGGGAGAAATAATTCCACAGTGTGTCTTTAAAATATCGTCTGCATCATCCAGCTGTGATGAAGCTTTTTACACCCCAGATGTCTCAATAATCAATATACATGATGATGTTCTTGTTCTTGTTATGTAACTGTGTGGACAAACAAATTATTTAAAGTGTGTGTGTGTGTGTGTGTGTGTTGTTCAGACTCGGAGGAGCAGCCAGAGTGAAGCTGTAGCGCTGCAGGCGATCCGTAACGCCAAGGGCAACAGTCTGTGTGTGGACTGTGAAGCACCAAGTGAGTTCTTACCGTCGGCGTCTTCCCCCTCCAGCTGCCGGTTTCCTCTGGAGGATTCCTCTGCTTTCATCCTCAGCCGGCGGTGGTGTCACACTTAACTCTCTGTTTGGACTCTGTGTTACAAACTTCCTGTCTGACCGGGCTCCCTTTCTTCTTCTTCTCCTCGTCCCCTGCAGATCCCACCTGGGCCAGTCTCAACCTGGGTGCGCTGATCTGCATCGAGTGCTCAGGGATCCATCGGAACCTGGGGACTCACCTGTCTCGCGTGCGCTCGCTGGACCTGGACGATCTGCCCGGGGAGCTCACGCAAGTCCTGGCCGCCATCGGAAACCACATGGCCAACAGCATCTGGGAGAGCTGCACCCAGGGCCGAACCAAACCCACGCCGAACGCAACCCGGTGGGTTCAGCTGATCACCAGTTTATTTATCGGAGCTGACCAGAGCTGTTTATTGTCAGACAGCTGGTTTCACTTATTTATTTGTATTATTACCTTTTAATTTTTTAAATATTATCTTTCTGAGTTCAAATCTATTTTCCCAAACTACACTTTTAAAATCAACTCGATCGGCTGCCCTCCGTCTAAAGACTTTCCTCATCAACAAGTCGTGTTTATGATATGAATTTCAATTATCTGATATATTTACATACATTAATAAATCCTTAATTACATGTATTAAATGTTTATACACCTGTTTAAATGATTAACACCTTTAATAAGTCATATTTATATCAGCTCGTCACGGCCTGATAAAATAAATCAAAGCTCCGTATTTGATGCTCAGATAAAATATTTACAGGTGTTTTATATTTGATAGTGATTCATTGTTTATTCATTAGTTCTCTCACAGGATGAGTTACACTTACATCTGTCTACAAACGCTGGATGAACTATTTATTATTTGTTTATACGCCGGACTAAATGCTGGGAATATTTCTGGAATATTTCTTTATTTTGCAATTTTACGTTTCTTTAGCTTCAGTTTTCAGTTTTATCTTGTGGTTTGGTTTCCTGAGGAGACGATCAACTGCCGGTTTTGTGGCAAAAACACATCCAGAAAATGTCCTGAGGTCTTACAACACTTACAAATGTTGAAACTTCACCACCTTCCACCTCTTGATGTGGAAGTCAGGTCATAAACATGTAAAGTATTGCAGAAAGTTCATTATCGGTAGCCGTCGTATGATTCTCAGACATCAGAGCTTCCAGTTATCGAAGTCTTGTGTGTTTCCTATAAATAACCGGATCTCTTTTCTCTGTCTCACCAGTGAGGAGAGGGAGTCGTGGATTCGTGCTAAGTATGACCAGCGGGCGTTCGTGGCGGCTCTCCAGACGCCGCAGCCTCCAGGGGACGGCATGCCGTCGTGGCTGCTGACCGCGGTGACCGAGAGAGATCTGCCCCGGCTGCTGCTCCTTCTGGCCCACAGCACCAAGGACCAGATCAACGCGCCGCCGGCCGGGTCCGCCTCCTCGCCTCGCACCGCCCTGCACGCCGCCTGTCAGCTGGGAGACGTGGTCATGACCCAGCTGCTCATCTGGGTCAGTTTTGATTTGCAGATATTGTACTTTTTCACACCACTGCATCTGTTTCTCAGTCGCCCTCCCTGTCCAGTGTAAAACAACACATCTCCAAATTTGGTGATTTCTATTTTAACGCTTTTAATTTGAATATGAATTCTCCTGAAAAGCGGATGTGCGACAGTAAAAACCCGAGAATAACAACACGCGTCTGCGTTGTTGTTTCCTCTTTTTTTCGATGAATCATCGGTTTGTTTAAATTGATCTGAGCAGCTCATCAGATGTGGTGGAAACACAAACAAGGAAGAAAGTTTAAGCTCGTGGTTCTGGTTTTAGTTTAGTTCCTGTGGTTCCATAGTTCCTCAAACTTCCTCCGAGACTCCAGCGCGTCTGGTAATATGATTTAACACAACAATAACGATTTAGCACCATCTAAGCTTAACATTATCTCTCTCTCCCACAATCATATTAAGATAATAAAGCCTCACAATGAGATTTTGACGCAGGGCGCCTCTAACAGGATTACGAGATTAGCGAGTGAGCTAACAAGCTAATGTCTTGTTACCTGTTGTACACGAGTGCTTCAGTGTTGAAGGGAAAAGATGCTCGCCTGCAAAACACATCATGTAGTTTGATTTGATAAGAAATGCAGCAGCACATGTTGTTTTTAAAGGGACAGTTCAACACAAAATCAAAAACACTTCTTCTTACCTGTGGTGCTGTTTTTCCATCGAGATGTTTTTGGAGATATCAGCTGTCGAGATGTTTGCCTTCTCTCCAATATAACGCAACTAGATGACATTAGATGACTTGTGGTGTTCAAGTTTCCAAGTTTGAACTCAGTATTGATCCTATAAGAGCTCATAAAAGTAAATAAAGTAAATCCACTGAGTCTAGAAATAGATAAAGATGTTTATGTTGGGAGATGTGTGTGTTCTGTTTACCTTCCACATGTTTGTGTTACTACTACAGCAGTTACTAGTCGTAACTCAGGTTCTATGAGTGCAAGTACAAGATTTTTGAGATGCTAAAACATTTAGGATGACAGTGGCAAAGCTGCGAGATCCACGTCGTAGCGGAACGTGACACCCGACGGTGATGAAACTGATATGCCACCCGTGAATAGCAGCTAGCTTATCGTCTGTGATTAGATGCTCACTTCCTTTTTGCGCAGCGATACGGAAGGAAAATAGTTCCTACACATGAGAGAGCTCACAACAAGGTCTGTCACACCAGTAGATGGATAAATTACGACGGAGTATTAGGGCCAGACTAAGAGAAAAAAAAATATTTTGGAGGGCAAATTACGAGAATAAAGTCATAATATTACGAGAAAAAAGTCAAAATATTATGAGAATAAAGTCAAAATATTACGAGAAAAAAGTCATAATATTACGAGAATAAAGTCAAAATATTACGAGAAAAAAAGTCAAAATATTACGAGAAAAAAAGTCAAAATATTACGAGTAAAAAGTCATAATATTACGAGATTAAAGTCAAAATATTACGAGAAAAAAGTCATAATATTACGGGAATAAAGTCAAAATATTACGAGAAAAAAGTCATTATATTACGAGAATAAAGTCAAAATATTACGAGAAAAAAGTCAAAATATTACGAGAATAAAGTCAAAATATTACGTGAATAAAGTCAAAATATTACGGGAATAAAGTCAAAATATTACGGGAATAAAGTCAAAATATTACGAGAATAAAGTCATAATATTACGAGAATAAAGTCAAAATATTACGTGAATAAAGTCAAAATATTACGAGAATAAAGTCAAAATATTACGAGAATAAAGTCAAAATATTACGAGAAAAAGTCAAAATATTACGAGAATAAAGTCAAAATATTACGAGAAAAAAGTCAAAATATTACGAGAATAAAGTCATAATATTACGAGAAAAAAAGTCAAAATATTACGAGAAAAAAGTCATAATATTACGAGAAAAAGTCATAATATTACGAGATTAAAGTCAAAATATTACGAGAATAAAGTCAAAATATTACGAGAAAAAAGTCATAATATTACGAGAATAAAGTCAAAATATTACGAGAATAAAGTCAGATGAGCTGGTCACGTCAGATCTGAACTCTATCGAAGCTTTTTTTCTCATTAAAATGACTTTTTTCCCCTTGTATTATTATTACATTATTCTCGTATTATTACGACTTTATTCTTGTATTATTACGACTTTTCTCGTATTATTACGACTTTATTCTCGTAACATTACGACTTTATTCTCGTAATTTCCCCCAATTTTTTTTTTTCTTTCCTCTTAGTATGGCCCTAATACTCCGTCGTAATAAATGGCACTACGGATAAGAGGAAAAATAGAGTGAACTGTCCCTTTAATGGCAAACCGCTGCATTTCACTGCACACATGGTTCTGAATTTAAGTGTCATTTAAAGTAAAAACAAGCTGATTGTCGTCTCTCTCTCCCGACAGTATGGAATCGACGTGAAGGCGAAGGATAACCAAGGCCAGACGGCGATGAGGATAGCCAGAAAAATAGGGAGCAAAGGCTGCATGGATATTTTGCTCCAACATGGCTGCCCCAGCGAGACGTCGCCCCCCACTGCCACCCCCGTCCTCTCCCGCCGGTCCAGCACTGCCAGCCTGGGCCGAACCAGCTCCAGGAAGCGGGTGTCGTAGCCCGAACGGGAGCCGGGCGACGACGACTGGAAGGATGCTTATTGTTTAGAAAAAAAAAAACGTTTTAAAACACGGATACAGGCAGAGACTATATCATAGAACCAAGGATTTAAAAATAAATAGTTTCTGAAGACTGAACAACATATCAAACAACTTAAAAGCAATATTCATTCGATTTGTTGACGACAGATATATTGCTGAGATACTGTGTTGTTGTTGACCTCATTTAAAAAAAACAACTCAAGTAGAACTTTGTAGCTGTCTTCTGTAACTTTTAGAGCAGACGCTCGCACTGCTTCTGTTTCACTTCCTCCAGAAAGAAGTGCAATAAAATCCGGCTACGATGGCGAGAAAGCAACAAGGTTTTAGAGCGGTGAGAGAAATCAATACACGGAGAGGGTGCTGCTTTTATTCAGATTTGCTGTGACTGGACCAAAACGGCGATTATTTCCTTTGGCTTTACAAATAAATAAAAAAAAAAACCTACAGTATGTCATGTTGTTAGTTATGTGTGCCTGTCGCAGCAGTATAACGGTCAGTTTTCGGGGCCAGTATCGGCCGAGATTATTCTGCTTAGACTAGAAAAATGAATGGTTTGGAATATGAAATATGTCAGTGTTACTCTCACAGGTCAAAGATATGGCGTTTTAATATACTGTAAATGTAACTATACTACATACTTAATGTTAAACTGTAACGAAGACAACTGAAAAATCAAAGACTCAATTTTGTAAATGATTTCTACTGGTAGTTTTGAAAATATGTCAGGTTTGTTTTTTCATCGTCTCTGTTGATTTTTCTTATTCTCCTACATGTCATGAACCAGTAAACAGATGCTTTTACGTACGTAAACATGTGGCTATTTGTTAAAACGTTTTATTTGGGACGGCCGGACGACTGCATAAAGACTATAACATTATTCACGTCCATGTTACTGTTGTGCGGGTCGATCCCATGAGTCCCATGAGTTTGCGGTGGAGTGCGAGGAGAGTTGCGGGTGTCATGGCTGCCGCTGACACTTTGCGGGTCGTGTGAATCCCTCATGAGCTAAAAGAAATGGTTACCGGAATAAAATAAACTTTTTTTAATTAGCATTATTTTGATCTTTTGCTGTGTTTTATTTTCCTGTCTTTGTGTCATTACATTGTTTTATAGCGTGTTTTTCGCCATGCTAGCAGTGAAGATGGCAGCGATGGTCTATCCGCCATTTTGGTCCCGACTACGGAACAGTTTCCTGTGACAGTTCATGTTCCCACACAGAATAAAAGCTTTTAGTTTTATCTAGCACCATCATCAGGTTAAAAAATGTATCAACCAGTAACATTCCCATAAGCCTCAGCTGTGCTTTCGTGTTGAGTGCTAATTAGCAGCTATTAGCATGCTAACTGAGATGGTGAACATGGCAGAGATTATAATAAATTTCATAGAAATCAAACAACTTGTATTATACTGTATACATTTTGGTTTTCCTGTTCATAGATCTGGATTTGCTGATTTAAAATTCAGCCATAATGAAATAAAATAATCAGGTAAAACTGAGAGCAAGAGTTTCTGTAATAGTTATTAAAGCCAAAATATACTTTTCGGTGTGCATCAAGCTGGGCAGCATCGCCACAGGACCTCCTCTCCACCGTGGTGACCTGGAAGAGGACAGGCCACACAAGATGATCAGCAGAAAGGTATAAGGAGATTGTTAAACAGAGGAGAGCAATAATCCAGCTGAGTGCAGGGTGTGACGATCAGGATCCGTCAATATGTGAGGCAGCAGGAGCCAGGAGAGGTAGATGGTCCCAGGGGCCCCAGTCCATCAGAAGGGAGCCTGAGGGAAAAGAGAGGAGGAGGAGGAGGAGGAGGAGGAGGAGGAGAAGGAGGAGGAGGAGGAGGAGGAGAAGGAGGAAGAGGAGGAGGAGGAGGAGGAAGAGGAGGAGGAGGAGGAGAAGGAGGAGGAGGAGGAGCAGGAGGAGGAGGAGGAGAAGGAGGAAGAGGAGGAGGAGGAGGAGCAGGAGGAGGAGGAGGAGGAGGAGGAGGCTATAGAGAGTGGACAGTGAGAGAGCGCCACAGCTTGCAGCTTGTGGGAACATAAAACAATAACATAGAGATAATTATCACTGAAAATTTTGGGTTTCTTGCTCATAAAACTTGCTAGTTTAAAATTAAGTCAAATTACCTGATTTTGTAAAATTGAGAGGAAGCGTTCCCGTAACAGGAGAACAATATTTTTTATCCAAAGTAAAGTGAATTGAAGTGATTAAACTGTGTAAAATTGGCTTGTTCATGAAGGGAAATGGAAAGTTACTGATACTTCTTATTACATTTTCCAATTTTACACTGAAAGACACCATATTAAAAGTCTGCACCTTATTTAAAAATCACCTACAAACTGGATGATTTTATTTGTCAAAACAGATTAAAGGGACATTCCGCTCTTCTCTTCCTCTTGTCCAGACCTCGTGAATTTATCTGACTCAAAAATACATTTAAAAACAGAAAAGGTCAAGTAGGATTTCAAATCCAGACCACATGTGACCAGGTCTATATGGAAACCTGTCAAACCTGCACTATGATCAACAAGTAAACTCCAGAGTCAGTTCTGTGAAACCTTTTATTGTATGTGTGTGAAAACAGAAGAAAAAAAAGTTTATTATTCATCAGGACCACATCATAAAACACAACTTGTCAAACCTGAACCAAATTAACAGATTGATTTCAGAGACTTCTTGAAACAGTTTTATTCAGATTGTGTGGGTTACTTAAATTATTATAATTATATATAGTTAATTATGGGACTAGTACATGTTTATAGAAATCAGTATATAAGCTATAATACATAAGCTAGATGGTTGATAGATGAAAACATATTTGGTTACAAACTATATATATTTATATGTTTTATAAATAATACATAAATATATATATATATTTCATATGTATTTATTAATTTATTCTTAAGTTATGATTAAATAAGGAAGCCCATGCTGAATTATTAGCTAAAGATTCATTTGAACAAGTAATTAAATTCTTATTCACTATTCTTTTGTTGGAATTAAAAATGTCAATCAATCAATCAATCTATCAATCAATCAAAATTATGTTATTCCAGGTGTCCAGTTGTACTAACGTCCTTTCTTCTGTAAATATTGATTAAATTGATAAAATCCTGTGAGTCATGATAAAAATAAACCTGGTTGTGTCTGAAGCTCTTCGCTGCGATGACTCATCCGGACTGCAGGGGGCGCGTTCAGGGCGCGTTTGTTGACATACGTCATCAACGTGCGACGGCCGATCAAAAGGGATGTAATTACTGCAATTATAAGATCCGTGGACGACCACCAGAGTCCCCTTTGAAAACATCTGAAAACAGCAGCCTCTTCGTCGCCTTCACACATATTTCAATGGGTGAGTCGTAAAAATGAGCCGCACGGGACGAAATAACGTGTCGATATGTTTTTAAAACGTTTAAAATCTGTAAAAAATAAAATGTGTGTGTGGTTGAGCTGTTGGTGAACAGAGTTACCACAATGAGTCTGGACTGTCTGGGAAAAAAAAACTGGTTTAGCTCGGTTAGCTTCATGTTTGTCTGCTGCAAGTAAAACCAACATGTAGAGGATAAAAACACAAAAAACACTGGTGTCATTCTGAGATTCATGGGAAAAATGTGTTTGTTTATGTTTGTATGGACGTTAAGCAGAGCTCCATCCGTGTCTACGTCACTGTCTGTGGTCCCACTTCATCTACAGATGGATTTATTTTAACTAATGTTCGTCCTGAAGTGTTTTACAATAAAATGACACTATTGTAATAAAGTTATTTAAAGTAAAATCAGATGATGCATCACAGGACAGATTTATTTGTGTAGCTCCTCTGGACAACAGGGCAATTATACAAATGAAAAGAGAGAAAGGATTTTAAGTACAAGTGTTTATAGTGTAGTGTAAAATGTAAAGGTAAGTTTTCTTGGAGTTTGTTCCAGATTTATGTTGCAATAAAAACTGAATGCTGCTTCTCTGTGTTTTAGTTTTGACTTTTGGGAAAATTAGCTGATTATCTGAGAGATGTGGGCAGATCAGAAATGCACTTTGGCTCTAATAAATCAATTCTCTGTCAGATAGGAAGTCACTGCAAATATCTGACGACAGAAGTGAAGTAAAGTTCGTCTGAAACTTGAGTAATTGTGACATAAATGATGATGATGTGATATATAAATGAGTCTATAACTACGCCAAGCAGTTCTCATTTTCTATGACTTATCTACGAGAAGTCTGTCTAATATGACATCATCTAGTGTGATTTTAGGGTTCTTGGCTGGTTGTTTGAATTCTTAAAATGCTCTCCCCCTACACAATCATTCCTGTATTTTTTTTATTTTGCAATACAAGTTTATTTATCGCAGAAAATCAAACTATCGCAATGTCAGTTTTTCCAATATCTCGCAGCCCTTGTATGCACCTCACATATTCTTCTTCCGCTCTGCTCTGACTGTCTCGTCTCTTCCTGCAGTTGCACTGTAGCCCACCAGGAGCTGCAGCAGCAGGGATGAGGATCCGGCTGCAGGGTCCCGGCCACGCTGCCAGCCTTCTCGCCGAGCTCAACCGCTGCCGACAGTCCCGTCGATACTGTGATGTGTTCCTACAAGTTGGCAACCGCACCTTCGCGGCCCACCGCGCGGTGCTGGCCTGCGCCGGGACGTACTTCCGCAACCTGTTCGCTCGGGCGCCGGCCTCGTCCACCACGGCCTTCTCTCTGGAGTTCATCTCCCCGGCCAACTTTGAGAGGGTGCTGACGTTCGTCTACACCGGGGACATCTTGACCGATCTCATAGATGTCGGAGTGCTGTATGAGCTGGCTGAGCGGCTGGGCATCAGTGAGCTGGTGAGAGCTTGTCATGCGACTTTTCCTGACCTGCAGGCTTCTGTGTCTGCAAACTGTAAAGCAGCCGGCTCTGGAGATCTCCCCCTGGACTCCAGCATGGTGGCTGCTGCTGCGGCGTCCACAGTGGCTTCATCGTCTGCGTGTTCCTCTGCCGCCTCCTGCTCGTCTCTGTCTTCGTCTGCTGCCCCGACCCCCGCCGCTCCGTCACCTCTCTTCCTCACCAGGACAGCGAGGGACGGCCGTGAAGCTCACGCTGGGGCTCTGTCTCTGGACCTGAAGGCAGAAGACGTCCAGTCTCACATCGGCTACGGGCAGATGACGGCAGATCATCAGCCACCGGAAGGACACAGTCTTTTAAGCGGCAGCCATTCCAGTCAGTGTGATGGCGTTCTGCCTCCGGGGCCAGTGCTCCAGCTGAAGACGGAGCAGGTGCTGGAGGACGAGGAGGCAGGAGGCAGCTGTGACGGTGACAGAGACAGACAAATGGTTTCTGAGAGCGCAGGAAGCTCTCTGCCTCAGAGCAGCGACGCCGCACCGTCTGACTCCTGCTCCTTCCCCGACTCTTCGGCTCAGCTCGGAGCTGAGGCCTGCGACCCGACGTCTTCCTCAGGAGAGCCTCCGGGCGGCCTGCAGGGAGCGCCGCTGACGTTTGGAGAGGTGGAGGAGGGGAGAACGAGGACGAGAGGGAGGCTCTGCAGGGTAACGGAGCGATGGAGGGAACAGAGGAGGAGCAGTGGAGACAGCTGGCGGGCGAGATCATCGAGCTGAGCGACGATGAGAACTTCATGGAGGAGGGAGATGAAGAGGATGATGAGGATGACCTTGTGTGTGTTGAGAATGGAGGAGGAGGGAACTCCAGCAGCCAGGTAATGTTTGTATCCATCAACACTGAAACATTCGGGGTGAATCTGAGTCCACACAACAGAAACAATGTTCCTCTCTCCTCCAGGTGACGGGGAGCGTGTTGTCCTGTAAAGCCTGCGCGGCGCCTCTCCCAGCTGACTCGGCGGCCGTCAGAAGACACGCCGAGACCCACCTGACCGAGCTCGGCCTCTGCCGGGTGTGCGGAGCCTCGTTCCAGGACCGCGCCGCCGGCGTCGCCCACTGCCTCTCGCACGTCGGGGTGCAGCTCTTCACCTGCGACATGTGTCACTCGCACTTCTGCAGCCAGAACAAGCTGCTGCGCCACCACCGCCAGACCGCCTCCAGCTACACGATACCACAGGGGGCGCTGACCGGCAGCGGCCAGAGCCTGAGCGCCGAGCTGCAGTGTGCCGTGTGCGCCAAGACGCTCAGCAAGGACTTCCAGGTTAGTGTTTTCTGGTGCTGCAAAAAGCTTTCAGGTCACTTTTATAAGCCTGTGAATATTCTCATTCATCCAGGTCATAGTTATCTCAAGGAAATTGAATCGAACGCAACTGGATTTGGTTTTTGTCTTTGAAGACGTTTCACCTCTCATCCAGGAGGCTTCAATCCTGTGTATTTCAAACCCAGTAACACACTCAGACAGAGACTGGTACATCCTAAGGACCGAACACCACACACCCACAAAAGCAGTCTGGTGTATGCAGTACAATGTAATGAGGAATGCAAAGATCTTTACATTGGTGAAACAAAACAACCGCTACACAAACGCATGGCCCAACACAGGAGAGCCAACTCCTCAGGCCTAGACTCTGCTGTCTATTTACACCTCAAGGAAAAAGCTCACTCCTTTGATGACAATAATGTTCACATCTTGGACAGAGAGGATAGATGGTTTGAAAGAGGAGTAAAAGAAGCCATCTATGCAAAAATTGAAAAACCATCTCTAAACAGAGGAGGGGGTCTGCGACACCACCTATCTCCAATTTACAATGCTGCCCTTTCATGTCACTGTCGTTGGCAATAATGGAGCACATACGACCCATAGCCATCAGTGGCCTTGTGACCGCCTCCTGAGAGGTTAAATAGCTGGACCTCCACACCGGCTAGTTGGACTAGTCCCAGCCTAGTCAAGTGAGCAGGAACTGATGAAGCCTCTTGGATGAGAGGTGAAACGTCTTCAAGACAAAAACCAAATCCAGTTGCTTTCGAGTCACTTTTATACATTAGTTGACAACTATGTTATTATAATAATAATAATAATACCATTTGTTAAGACATTTGTATCACCCCAGAGCTAAGTAAGTGTTAATAGACTTGCACACTAGTTTACCACCATTATTCTTATAATATAATGATATTCAGAATTTGATACAGGTCATGTAAACCGCATATTCTGTTTGGATATTCCTAATTAGGCTGTAGTCCAAACGTAGCATTTTCTGATAAAGACAAGTGGGATATGTGGGTGTGAATATTTTGGGCGCTGTTTAGCTCACTTGGTAGAGCGGGCGTCCCATGTACAGAGGCTAAGTCCTCGCTGCAGCGAACCCGGGTTCGACTCCCGGCCTGGGACCCTTTGCTGCATGTCACTCCCCATCTCTCTCTCGTCCCGTTTCCTGTCATTTCTTCAGCTAGTCCTATCAATAAAGCCATATAAAGGCCAAAAAATACTAAAAAGAAAAACCAGAATATTTTGTAAACGTGGTCAGAGGGAGAGAGAGATAGCGAGAGGATGGAAGAGGATAATTATCAGCAACATATAGTGTGCTGAGACGTCTGTTGTTTGTGTGTAATTAACACCAGAGACCCGTTTCAGCAGAGGGACATCTGACGGTAACCGAAATCAAGAATATGGAGTGACTCTTGAACCAACTGTTTCACCCTCTGCTCTGCTCATTTCATTTTTTCCTCTACCCTCCCTCGCAGACGGTCAGAGACCACCTGCTGGGCCACGTGTGCGCTCAGAGCCTGAGCTGCGGCGTGTGTCACCTCCCCCAGCTCTCCCTGTGCTCCCTGCTGTGGCACGCCCTCGCCCACCTGTCCCTGCCCGTCTTCACCTGCCCACACTGCGCCCGCTGCTTCGTGGAGCGCTCCCTGCTGGACAGACACATGACCGCGCACGCCGAGGAGGCGACGGCCAAAGAGAGGGAGCTGAGGGCCTTCAGAGCCGGTGCAGATGGGAACGCGGGAGCGGAGGAGCTGCATTGCTTCCTGTGCCCACAGACTTTCCGCTCCTCCTCTGCGTTTCAGTACCACCTCAGCCTGCACACCAACGAGTCCCTGGGGAGCGGCGGAGGGGTCGGAGGTCAGGGCTGGCTGGGGAAACGTAAAGCCGACCAGTCCCTGGAGTGTCCTCCGTCTTCCTGCTCCTCCTCCTCGCCACGGGAGGCCGGCGGCCTCGTTAAGATGAGCAACCTGGGTTTGGGGCTGGGGATGGGCTTCAGCATCCCGGAGAAGTTCTTTCAAGGGTCCATGCACAGCCTGTCCTCCGGGATCCTGACCAACGGGAGCGCCGGGCAGGACGGGGGCGTCGGAGCAGCGGGCGTCCGTGGGAAGTGGTACCGCTGTCGCTACTGCGGCAAGCGCTTCGCCCACTCGGGGGAGTTCACCTACCACCTCCGCATCCACACCGGGGAGAAGCCGTACCAGTGCAAAGTCTGCCTGCGCTTCTTCCGAGGCCGCTCCACCATGATCTGCCACCTGAAGACGCACGCCGGCGCTCTCATGTACCGCTGCACCGTCTGCGGCCTTTACTTCTCCACGCTGAAGCTGGTGTCGTCGCACATGGAGCTGCACAAAGACCACCTGCCGCCGGACTTCAACATCGAGCAGACCTTCATGTACAATGATCACTCGAAGGAGCCGCTGCCCGCCATGGACACCTGATCCGCCCGGCGTCCGTCTCTTTCCCTCCTCTGACACTTCCTGTGTGTCTGGTTGTTGTGGACCACATACTGCATATCATAGAGCAGGGCTGCGACTGTCGATGACTTTTTTGATGAATCGATTAATCGTTTAGGTGTAAAATGTCACAAAAAGGACTGTTACAGTAGAGAGCAGCAGGGATGACGTATGTTTGTAGCATCATCCTGGTTCCCTCAACAAAAAGCCTGTGGGTTTTTTTCTTAAGTTAATGACGCTTGATGTTTTGTTCAGCAAGATAATCTTCACAGATCATGATTTTTGAAGCGTAAATATACCAAAGGTAAAAAGCCGACGAACTACGACGTGCTAGTTCGAATAGTTTGCAACTTAAGTCGTAGATGAATCATGTGGTATCATAACGTGTTTGGTATCATATCGTTTTACGTGCCCGACAACCCCCTGTTGTCTCGCTAAGCCACTTGTTAGCGACCGCCTTTTTTAAGATACGGAAACATAAAGTCAGCCAATCAGCGTTGCAGCGTTCCCCTAAACAACTGAAGTAGCTGCAGACAGAAAGAAAATGGCTCCAGTGTAATCCTGAGATTCCCAAATTGATTTGAAAAGATGTTATTTACACCATCGACGACTGGTCGAGCTCGTACACCCACTTCACGATTTTATCTTAGCAGCTACAGTGAAGATTTAATCTTAAAAAAGGGTGTAAATGACATCTTTTCATATCACTTTGGGCTCTCGGGGCTTCTGGAGACTTTGAATATTTCGGGCCCATTTTATGTTTTCTGTCTGTTGTTTTTTCTCTTTTAAAACAAATACACACCTACTTCAGCTGTTCAGGAGAACGATGTCCAAAAATATTATGGACTATGTCACTTCACTCGACTTCAGTGACATGAGATAATCACTGAATTAAATTTTTGTTGGTTTTTGTTATCCTTTAAGCCTGAGTCGACCACAGACCTTATTTCAGGCATCTAACTGAAAACCCATAAAAAAAAGCAGCTCATTGACTCTGAGGCGGTTTGATGACTCATTCCTGCAGCACTCTGTTGAGTCTGAGGTGAAACCTTCAGACAGCTTGTTCTGTCCCACCAACAGTCCAAAAACCCCCAAAGATATTCAGTTCAAAATTATATTTAACAGTGAAAAAGCTGCAAATCCTCACATTTGAAGCTGGAACAAAAGAATGTTTTCATTGTCTGCTGAATGATAAAAAGACCCGAACGACTGAATCGATTATCAAAAAATGTCACAGATGACTTTTCTGTCAGTCGACTAATCGATGGATGGTGTCAGCTCTGTAATAGACGTAGACTTTTAGAATGTAGTGGACATATTATCTGTCAGATGCTGTTCGCTGACTCGGCCTGTGTGGAAGGTCGAGTCCGTCTGAACTAAGATGAAAAGACGCCACACGGTGGCAGCGTATCCTGTTGTGTGTCAGTGAGAGAAGGGAAGCTGAACAAGTCTGTGTCTTTATAACTTAAATACCAGGATAGGTTTTTATGTCGGTGATTGATGATTATTACACTGTTATTAAAGTAGCACCTCATTGTAGCATAGAAATTATTTTCTTATATTTGCAGTCACTATTTTCACACACTGATTTTTTTAACGTCTTTTACAGTTTTCACGTCACTGTTAGGACACGACCAGCCACGTAAAAAAAAGTTTCACTCGTCCGTCACTGATGCATAAAAACATGTTTTTCGATGTTTAGGATGAATATGCCGTGTGGTCGCACGCCGTGTTCACGTGTCGAGAGCGTGTGAAGCACGTCGTGCTGTAAAAACATGATATTTAAGTGCCCGTCACATTTTTATTTCGTGTGATATTTGTGTGTCTTACCTCATATTTATGACAGCAGCGTAACTATTTATTTTTATGCCTTTATACATTTCATTATCTGTTTCTAAAACAATCTATGAATGTTGGTCTTTTTTAAATATTGTTTTTAAAAAGAAAGAAATAATAAAATGCCTCTAGGAACGACTCTTATCGCCCTCACGTGATTTTTTTCTTTAATCTGTTTTGGTTCTGTTTTTTTTTTCCATCCATCATCAGAATTTCAGTGATGAACTTGCAGAATCGTGCGTCGTATCGTGACCCCTCGCGCTTCAAGGGGCTCGTGACCTTTAACCTTTCAAAAGCCCCGTCTCTTCCTGTTATTGTTCCATCTGTGGACGGATCCCCCCGCCTCTCTTTCCTTTTTCTGCCTCCTTATCATTTAAACTGTTGAACATGACACATTCCAGATGAAATAAAGAGCAGCAGAGATAGCTGAAGTGCAAGAGCAGCAAAGTGTGTCGGTAAAATAAACACAAGAAGCTTCCAGACATGCAACATGTTCCCGAACCTTTTTTATTGCTCTAATCTGGTGTTATGATAACAGAGTAGAAAAAAAATCAACTCGAGTTTTATTGCATTTTTTTTTTTTACAAGCGACAGCAGCAGCATCCAGAAACAGATAAATAAGCGTTAAAGAAATGTGCACTTTTATTTATCTGTTAGATTTGCGATGAATCAAAAACGCTCGTCTATTCAGGTACATTTTCAGATTTTCAGTATTTACGCAGATCGCTCTTATCTGGCGCTGGAGGAGACGGCAGACTTGTTTACACACATTCTTGGTGTGGCACTATTCTTCCCCGCTGTGCCGGCAGATTTAAGAGCTTGCCGTGAGTTCCTGTGGGAGCCGAGCAGCTTTGAGGGGGAAAGAAAAAAACATCAAACATTTCCTGCCTTCCTCTGTTTAAAACTGTGATCAGATACGTGATAAAAACAAACAGGAAGTGGATTATTAGGTGTTTCGGCGAGACCATCTGCTTTACGCAACAAAACGGCACAATGAGTCTTTGACCACCAGAGTGAGACGACGTGTGAAAGCTACACCTCTGCTCCTCTGGAGCACCACACGCTGGATTCAGTTCTGTCAAATCTTCCTTCGCTTTAAGCTCTTTTTTCTTACGAGCCGACGTCAGACTGGCTGGTGCTGGCGTTACTTAGCTTGCGCTGCTTCCCCGGGTTTCCCCCGTCTCCGTTGACGGCGTTGGGCTGAGTCCCCGCACCCAGCTGGCCCTCAGTTCCCTCTCGGGGTAAGTACGTCACCACGGTGTTGATCAGGTTGCTGCGGAAGCTCTTGCTGAGGAAGTTGTAGAGGATGGGGTTGGCGACGCAGTGGAACAGCGACAGGCTCTGCACCACGCTGAACGAGAAGTAGAGGACCTCCACCGTGTTGCAGCTGAAGATGTAGGGGCTGATGTCGTCGATGATCATCAGGAACATGACCATGTGGTAGGGCAGCCAGCACATGACGAACACCAGGGAGTACACGTGCACCAGCCACACCTCCCGGCGGCCCTGCACGTCCGGCGTCGTCTGAACCGCGCGAGCGATCAGCACGTTGCAGGTGATGATGACGGCGGCGGGGCCCAGGAACTGGAAGAGCAGGCACAGGAACTCCACGGTGATGAACCACTCGATGAAGTGGTACTCGGGCATCATGTAACAGCCGGGCTCGTCCCACTCCAGAAGATCCACGTGGACGTTCTCCATCAGAGCCAGGAACAAGGAGAACGTCCACAGGCCTCCGCAGAGCACCCAGCGGCGCCGGCCCACCACGGGGAAGAAGGCGGGAAACGTGGGTCTGGTCAGGGACAGGTAGCGCTCCAGGGTCATGAAGGCCAGGAACAAGGAGCTGCTGTAGAAGTTGACCACGTAGATGAGGTTGGTGACCTTGCAGAGGAAGCGACCCCACAGCCAAACCTTGTCCATGGTCACCTCCATCATGAAGAAGGGCAGGATCACGATCACCATCAGGTCCGACAGGCTCACGTTGATGATGCAGAAGAGGACCCCGCTGGCCGTGTGGCGCCGACGCCAGTTGACCCAGACGACCAGCAGGTTCTCCAGCAGGCCCACCATGAAGACGAAAAGGTAGAGCAGGAAGAGGGCGATGCGCCGGTTGTTGGCGTCCAGCTCGATGCTGCAGTCGTAGACGAACCACGGCGTGCCATTCAGGTGGTCCAGTGAGAAGTTGTGCTGGTGGGCGCTCATGGTCTGGAGTGAGAAGCAGAGGGGAATTGTTTCATATCTGGACATAGTTCAGGTTTACTCCGGGGTTAATCTGATTATGTTTTCAGGCGTTACATAACAGAAACACAGGCGGAGGAGGAGGAGGAGGAGGGTGGCAGACGTGCTGGGTTGAAATGTTACTCAAATGACACAGCAGGGTGATAAAAAGCCATTTTGGATTTGTTCACTTAATGATTTATTGCACATTTTCTCACTCAAAGAAGGACGACTCCGCCAATTTAATAGGTGACGGGGTTGCACAATATGGACTTCTATTAGCCGATCTGATATATCTGATCATTTCATAGTTTTGTAGTCTAAAGCGACATTATGTAGGTTTTTGATCTTAAAATAACAGCGTCAAAATCGTTCTGACGGTAGAGTGCCTCGCTGCACAGCTCTACCCTTCTTCTTCTTCTTCTTCTTCTGTGTTAACTGACGTATCACAAACAAACTTTTAAGCCTTCTGCTGTATCAGAGATTTTAGATTTGGCTCCATATTATCAGCTCTATTCTTCCACTGACACTGATAAAAAGCCAATAATGAAAAATTCTCATTACGAGCCGATAATTTATGATTTAAAATCACACCCTATAACACTATAGGACAGTTTGAAAAACATAATAAATGCATCTGGACGAGATGTATTGTGTCTTTTAACCCCTGCATCACCCACAATGCAACTCAACTACTGAGATTTTAGAGGTTCAGGCATGTTACACTAGCAGCCACTAATAACGCCTCCAGCCTGCAGCAGAAATGAGTTGCATGCTCTTTTCTTCCAGACTTCACACCCTCACATATCCTTCAAATCAGTCAAAACGTTCAAGTGATGTCACTTCTTGCAACAAAACTTTTTCTACATTTGCAGAAATCCTCCCCAAGATTCTGCACGATCACCTGAGGTACCCTTTTATATTTACACATTTTAGCGAAAAGCAGTTTCAAGTAAGTCTTTAAAAAATAATATATATCTAGAACTGTACTTTCCCCGTACCGTGTTGTGATGACGAGCGTGCTGGAGATGAAGAGGGCGGCTCCCTCCTCAGGCCTTGGTGAGTTTTTCTGAGTGAAAGCCTGCAAACACCAGATGAATCCTTCCAGCTCTGATGTTGAGGACTATCTGAGCAATCAAGCAGCCACCAGTTTTTACCCTCCCATTTCTCAGGAACACACACACACACACACACGTCCAGACACAGATCTAACAGGACATCCTCAGTGCGTACTGGGGAGGGGTATAGACGTTCTGAGGATTTGGAGAAAATAAACTGTATACAGACAAAAACACGTTTCTCTAAATATCTGATCAATACATGTGGGAGAAACAGAACGAGACTATTCAGCCGCATGTCGGTGGAAAGTCAGGTGAAGTTTCCTCGTCTGCAAAACATCTCTGGAGCTTCACAGCAAAACAGAGCTGCAGCGTTGTAAAGAAACAACCAAATAAATCTAAAATGGCTCTGTTAAAAGCTTGTCTGGCGTCGTCCAGGCCTGTGGAAGCCCTGAGATCCCAGTTTGACACGGTCGAGCTTGTGCATTCACTCCTGTCGGGATGCATGCTAACGCTTTTAGCTCAGCAACTATAGATTTCAGCTAATCTTTCAGTCTATTCAAATCAGTTTTAGATCTCTTGTGCAGCCATTGTTTGGAAAAAGCCCCCCGGCTACTTCAGTGGTTTAGGAGAATGCTGCAACTCTGTTCTGCTGTGAAGCTCCAGAAATGTTTTGTGGACTCTGAAACCTCACCTGACTTTTTCCATCAGCTCGAGGCCGAGTAGATAATAACTGAATTTTAATTTTTGGGTGAACTGTTCCTTTAACAGAAAACAACCTCTCTTTCCATTTCGAAATCCATGATGATGATTCTGAGTTGAACCCATCGTCCACTGGTCATTAAAAAATTAAAGGAGTGTGAATTTCTTCTCCAAAACTACGTAGTGCCCCTTTAAAGACAAAACGTAGCTGTATGCTACCTCGCAGCTCTTTGAGGCTGTTTTTAGACTTGAGTTAAATGCTAACTAACATGCTTACAATGATAATGTTAGCATGCTGATGCTAAACAGATGTAATGATTAGCATATTTACCATCTTAAAGTGTTAGCATGCTAACATTTGTGGTTAGTTTTGAAGGTACATGTTTACAAACCAAAGTATTGGACAAATTCAAATTTTGATGATGATGATGGGCCAAAACATATTAATTTTAATGTTTCTCATTATTGTTATTATTATCATTATTAATACACTATATTTTTATAATTATACTATGTTTTATTTCATTAACATTGTGTAGTTTCTCATAATTGTATTATCATTATTGTTTTCCCTTGTATTATCATTTATTCTTCATGTTAAACATCTTATTTGCTCGTATTCTTTGCTGTCTTGCTGTGCATTATTCTGTAGGTGGATGGTGTAAGAGATATATTCCATGATGAAGCAGACGTAGTTCACTGTGTCTTCAAAAAGGTGGAGGAGTTTCTCTGAAGCCAGACATTTTACTAGCAGTCATAAAATCTTCAGGAGGTCGATATCACTTTCACACAGACCTTCAAGAATTTGTCCAAGAGGAATAAAGATTGTTTACGACTCATATATGAGCAATATAGGAAAAAAGAAACATGCCGGCCTTGTCGCCTGTCCATTTGGATTTCTGGTGTTATAAAAACCTGAATCAAATCTGAAAAATGGAACAGCAGCGCTTCTCTTCTGGGCGCAACCAGAACCAGAATATGATTAAAACAGTTGCATTAAATCAAGACATGTAGCTTCATCAGATGTTCTGATCTACTGGATCGAATCTCTTTAGGTCGTGACAGGGATGCAAATTTCAAGTAATTCTTAAAAGGGACTTGAGGCAGGATTTGTGAGAAAATAAACATGCATTTTAAGTTTTTACATGCTAATGGGTGATGAAGCGTTCATAATCAAAAAGAATGAGCCCACCCACGTATCTCTCAGTTGCCTTGAACAGGCTGTGTGCTGCAATTCGGGTCCAAATTTCCTGCGCAGTCCTGCGGACGTGACGTGATGACGCAGAGTGCGCGTCCTCGACGGCTTGTAAACAGGAAGACATGCGCAGTGGACCCAAACTAGTGTTTATGTAGTAATGAATTCTGCTAAGGCCAGAAAACGACCACCACCACCACACAAAGTCCACTAAAAAGTCATACTAAGAAGAAAACGAAGGATTTATCAGCGGCAAGTCGCAGAGTCGAAACGAAATTATGACCAAAGCCGGGCCGGCACCAGAATAAACACCGGATATGTGTTCGACTCATGGAGGCAGCTTCAACTTGAACTGGGACTGAAAACAGATGCTGGCATGGCTCATTTCCTAGCGACCAGGTAAGAAAACATTACAGGTCATGTTTAGAGCTTGATTTGAAAATCATGTGAGATCACCGAGGACTCGGAGTGACCTAACGTGCAGAGTAGCGTTAGCTGCTAACATGTAGCTTGGTCCACCGCTGTGTAACACTGAATAGTTACACACTGCGCATTTTCCACGGTCCTTTAGTCTGAAACCGAATAGTTAGAAATATGTCCCTTTATATATGGGATCGAAAGCCCAACCTGTTATCCGGGAGGTGACGTTAGCAGCTGGCTGTAGCCACATGCTAACGGTTTGTTTGTGTCTGTGTAGTAGCATTAGCTGCTAACACACAGCAGTCCCGTCTCAGAGACGATGTTTTTGTCCCCCAATATGGCGTCTTTGCTTTCGCCTGTGCCTTTCAGACTCGCTGGCTGTGTGTCGCTACACACAGCGAGCCGGCTTCCCGGCTGCTTCATGTGTGTAGGGGATAAGGCTATCCCTCACACACAGCTCAGTTAGCAGTTGTAGGCTACCAACGTCATTCCGCGGACGCATGCGCGGAGGTCTTGCAGTAAACAGTCACGTGAACAGCGAGTAAAGAAGTAACAGTCGCTGATGGCTGCAGTAACGGCCGTCGTGTCACGATTGAGTCTTATTTCTTGATCCTGCCTCATGTCCCTTTAACAATCGATTACTGTTACGTTTCCATTTATCAGTGGAAACAGTAACACTGACGATCAACAAAGAAAAACTCAGAGATGATGGAAGGCAGTTAAAGAAAAGAGAGAAAGTGAAATGGTAAACAACAAATGTAGGTTCTAACAATGTGGGGGAGAGACTGAGGGAACCGGTGGGGCTTGTGCCAAATAAAATAAACAGAGTACAATCAAAAAGGGCCCAGCTCAACTTTATCTGTGTGCTATCTCAGCTACAAAAACATCCGATCATAATAAAAATACAATAGTGGCAAGTTGCAACAACCCATAACCTAATGTGATAACAAAGTCTTCCTCCGTGTGCAGATGTAGAGGCTTCATCAAGACATGTAGCTTCATCAGATGTTCTGATCTACTGGATCAAATCTCTTTAGGTCGAGACAGGGATGCCCGATTACCGATTAATCATTAATAACATGAAATATGTTGAACATTTTTCCTTTTAGAAAAGTTTTAACCGCTGACACGATCTGTGTTTGATGTAAAATCAGAGTCGGAGCTAAAAGAACAGATAAAGTAACATAAAGTTAGTGAATTTTAAAACAAAGTAACACAAAATAATGACTTCATTTAAATTGCGGCGCTCCCGTCTGTCACTACAGAACAAAATCCAACTAATACTGAAGCGACTACATGGCTAAAATGTCATATCAGTTTGTGTCAAATGTCTTTTTTAATATTTTTTACATTTTCTCATACCAGTATTTTGTGTTTTATTGGATGCATTTGAAAAGCAGGCATCTGTAATCTGTTGTAAAATACTCTTTGATGTATTTGTGTCCATCTCTTAAAATCGGTTAATCATTAACGTCCCTCGTCAGTGAATCACACTCTGCAGACATTTCATTTTGCAATCACTTTGAGGAGTTTCTCAGTGAATTCATCATCCTATGTGAACGTATATTGCTGGTAGAAGTGGTGCAGAAACAGTAAAAACGGGCCCCACATGGCGGAGAGAACAATGCCAGGAAGCGTGGTGGGTGACAGGCAGAGTGTGGAGGAGGTGGGAGGCCTGGGGCACATCGGCCTCACTGAGGAAGGAGGCTCTTTAACCTAGACGCCTCACACACATCCTCACTCTCGACGCGTTTCAACAGCGCGAACACGAGCTGCAGACGGGCTTCGCTTCGGCCTGTCGGTGATGACAGAGCAGAAAAGGTTCCACAGAGTTTATCAAACGTTTTACACGTACGAAGTGCAAACCCGGCATCTCCTGATCGAAGGTTAAGCTAAGACTAGCTCGTTAGGGTCACGACTTGAGTTCAGCCTCGTGCGGAGTGAACGCAGGGAACGTTTGTGTTGGCTGTGATTCGCACTGATTAATGGGATCTGCTCCCTGGACCCGGCGCTGTTCCTGCTGCCTCTCCGGAGTTGTCAGCAGTTTGGGGCTTAATGACCCCTTCAACGACGCCCTCCTTCTGTCTCGCTGCTCATCCTGCCTGACTCCCATTGTCTGCCTCCATTCAGGTTTTTCTGGTGAAACATGTAGGAACCAGTCAGCGAAAATCTGCCTCCTCTGATGAAACAGGAAGGAACCAGTCAGCAAAAAACACATCTCGTGGAAAGAGTGAGACGAACAGCAGTCCCTGACCCCCTCGGCACGTTATCTGAGGCTGGATTAAAACAACTGTAATGACAAACAGCTACAGTTCACCTGATACTCCGGCCTGCAGAAACCACCAAGCTGCAAGTAAACTACCATTAACTGTAGGTCCAAGACTATACAGGCAGCACAGGGAGGCTATGAATGAATGTCGTGGACATAAACTCACAACCTTGTAAAATCCTTATAGTTTTTGAAGTTTGTGGTTCTTCGTTCGTGTATTCGAAGCCTCAACAATCACTTGTCTTTAAGTGGATTGGGTTTAAATTTGTCCTGAACGTCCAAGAAACACTCAGGAAACTTGGCAACACATATGCATGTAGATAGTTGTTGCTGAGGGTTGGGGTTGCTCAAATTAACAACAGGAAGTCAACGAAGAATCTGTCGTTTAAAAAGGTTTTCACTTCCACATCCAGCCTCTTAAATATGGCTCTGGAGCAGAAAAAGACACTATTCAACATATTTTGACTGTAGATTTACTTTAATTTCCTTAAACTTTGTGATATTGTTACTATTTATTGCATTTATATGTATAAAAATATATATATAAAGCATGTTTTGCTACTCCTTTCATCATTTGCATCACTCTGGCTCCAGATGCAGTTTTCTCTCATTAGACGACGTTTCAGCTCGTCAGTAATCTTCCTGATCGTTCAGTGTTGGAGCTCGATCGTCTGATCACTCACATGTGTTAAATGTTTGACTCTTCCTGCTTCTCACTGGCTGCAGTCTTACATCCAGTGGTTTTATTATTTGCACGCTGACACCTGCTAATTAGCACAAACACAGAACAGCTGACGGGTTTGTAGCCTGGAGGCTGACGAGCCGACTCGTCTCGTCCGCCTCCTGTTGTCTCCTCGTTTGGATGCTTTGTTTTTGTCTTTTTCTTTCAGCAAACGGCAGCGAAATCTCCTTCTTCACATCACTCCTCAGCTCAGCCACACGTGTGTCACTGGTGCTACTGATTGTGCACAAAAGGAAAGAAAATAGAAAATGGAGCACTCAGGGCTTCTGTACGTATTTAGACAATGTTCAGATTTCTCCCTCATGTCTGTCTTTTATCAGTGATGTTTGTTGTTTTCTCAGTGTCGACTGTTCTGGCCCCATAATTGGATAAGTCATAAAATCCAAACATATTTATATCTGAGTGCTGATGATGAACTGAGGAGTCTCACAGCCAACAGAAAGAAGCTGCTCTGTTCTCTGGTCTTTTACTTTGTTTCACCATCGTCATCTTTTGTCATTTTTGACCTCCAGCCTTTTGTTTTATCTCCCTCCGTCGCCTCCCGAGCGCCAGAAAGGTTTGCACCCAGTCACATTCTGATATGGGGGAAAGTAATCCTCACTGCTGTCTAAGATATGATGCAATTAAAATATGTCCTCTTTAGCTGAGGATTTCATTTAGTCAACCTCTGAGGAGATTGCTGAGTGAGCACCACGGAGTTGAACTACCTGACAAACAGCTGAAATAAACCTTTGAAACTTCTAATGTCATCGTATCAGGCAGGTTCAGAGTCATCATCTCCCGGGGTTACTTGGAATAAACCCGATTCTAACCCCACTTCTAATAACGGCAACATGTCTGACAGATTCAGCATTTATCTCTGTGTTTGTGTCTCCTCACAGGTCAGAAGTTTAAGTTAAAGACACACTGTGGAATTATTTCTCCCATCTAGTGGTTAAATGTTATTCTGCATCCAAATGAATACTGCTCTCTAGCGCCTCGCGTTTTCAAACGTGCGTTGCAGCCTGTTGGAACTACGGCAGGCGGGATGTGTCAAGATTCAAGAAGCTGTGACAACAACATGTCTTCAAACAGCACTTCATCAAGTTTAGTTTCAGGTGATGAGGTACGTTATTTCAAACAGACTTCAAACTGCAGCTGACGAGCGCGTCTGGCTAAGCTCCTTCTCCGTTCCACAGTCACGCTGGCTCTGAGTGAAAACGCCTTTAGCCTTATCTGTACCACGTAGAGCTTTTTGTCCCTCTCACCAGTTCATCGTTTTTTATAGAGCGGAAGGACATGGAAGCCTCCGTAGAGCTCGCCCGTCCTATGGAAATACAGAGAAGTGATTCTTCCCTCAGGAGGAGAAGTGAGATTGTCGGCAGAGATCATTTTACACCAATGAGGACTTATTTATGAATGAAGACGTTGCCGTTGTCTGAATATACGTCAGACAAAATATGAGCTGACTGAATACTACGGTCCCTATAACCACCACCCCAAAATCAGTAACATCTCCACCAGCAGGAAAAGACACCATGAAGAGTCCCACACAGACATTTTCCAAGAAATAACCAGTCAAAACACTTTGCAGAAGTTCTTTGTAAAATATATTTTGGTCCAAAAGCTGATTTGCAAAAATACAACATGTGCAATCATCAGAGGATGAGGCATCATACAGAGCGTCCTGTATCTACGCTGCCTAGTCAGTGTTTTTTAGGAAAGCCGTTTCATGTCACTGTGTTAAGGCGAACTGCACGAGCTACTCAGATGTAGTGTTACTGTCGATAAAGTTTTACACAGTACCTTGGTTATCACTAAATCTCAAATGTCATCACGATACACAGACAACAGTTTCTAGTTCTATTGCTATTTTCTTTATATCTTAATCCTATCACGACGATTCACATAGCGCACATTTGCCATTTAAATGCACAGAACACGACGCCATGTTCAAAAAGGAGTGTGTCCAGAATAGTGACGGATGGGCTCGTTTTCAGGAGTGTTTTCGCTGTCGAGTTAAGACGTCGACGCGTGTCGTTCTTCATGAAAAAAGGCAGGACTGATCCTAAAAGTCTTCTTTAATGTGGGTGACGCTCCGAGGTCGGCCGGCCCACGTTCTCTTCACAGGCTGTTTGTAACTAAGAGATGCAGAGCTGCAAAAAAAAATCTTCACAGGCTTAAAAAAGATATCGTGTGCTTTCAATTTGAAAACCACACGTCCACCGAGTCAATTAACAAAGCTGCTCTGTACGTTTTCTATCAGATTTAGTCGAGGCTTTGGTAGAAAACAGGATTTGATCCTTTTCTAATTGTGGTTCGCTGAACTGCTCCGTCACAATAGAGCTGATTTAATTGTATGCAAATCCTGCCGGGATAAAGCTCTGATCCCACATGTTTGGCACTCTAAACATTCAAATGGCCTCCTTCAACAGATAAATAATATCATCTCTCTCTGCAGAGTCTACACTACCACTACTTTAACACCCATCTCTATTAAAGTGTATTCATTATTCTAAGATTGAAGGAATAGTTTGACATTTTGGGAAACAAAGTTCTACTTCTTAGTGAGAGTCAGACGAGAAGATCCAGCCAGAAGTCGTTTAGATTAGCTTAGCATAAAGAGTTGAGGCGACGAGGAGACAGCTAGCTTAGGTAACAACATCCACCTCTACAGCTCACTAATTAACATCTCATTTGTTTAATCCGCACAAAACCCAAAATGCAAAAACATGTTGTGAACGAATCCTCTCATAAACCACGAATTGTCGTCTTTAGAGACAAACTGTCTCCTCGTCCTCCCACAGCTTAAACATATTTAAAAGATTCCCTGTGGAGGTTTTATTTTGCTCGTTATTGTTCCCGGTGTTGAATTCATGTGCTCCTCCAAAAGGTGTCAAGTTTGGAAGTCGTTCCTCTGACTTTGGTGTGTCCGTAAGCTTTGGAAACAAACCTGCTACACATTTTCTGCACAATGCTAATTTTCGATGCCTAATCTCCAAGACAAGTCTCCCTGATGTAACACAATTTAGTCTGATTTGAAGGTTCTTGGTTACACGGGAGTTTGTTGCTTTTCAGAGACATGCAGCGTCTGCACACACAGCAAAACCACGACCACTCTTGATCCTGCAGGACCTTCAGGAACAAAACCACCCCAATCATTTCAGAAAGATTCATTCCATCCAAAGTGAGCTACTCAAGTTATCCGGAGGAAATTCCTGTATTATTTCATATCACAATATATATCTCTGGAAACCAAATTAGTCAGTTTTTTTCAAATATCCTGCAGCCCCATCGTGTACCAACATTTTCCCCTGACTTAAAGGGGCGTTTACATTTTTCTGATTATTCAGACGCCACATGAATGCACCGTGAGTGAAATGACGTGGAAGTATCAAAGTGGCAGCGATGATAAAAGCTAGCTGTATCCTCGAAATGCTAAGGAAAGGTACTTTGACGCTTGCTTTGTCTCGTATAGAAAACACTTGACCATCTTTTATGAAAGGACAATGCTGTCCCCCAATCTCTTGGAGCACAATCGATTGCACCCCATGTTTACTAACGTGCACTTTTCTTCTTCTTCACCTCTCTTGTAGGCGTGAAGTATAATTTTAGCATGTTAGCGCCACCTGTTGAACAGTGGAATAATGTGACACCTCTGGCAGGACTGTGTTTCCACATGCAACCTCATGAACGCGACAAACAACACAGGGACTCTTTCAATTAAAAAAAAAAAGTATTTCCATAGTGCTACTGGCTTTAATCTTCTCATCTGACTTTAAGAAAGGAATCAAATAAATTGCCCAAAACTTCAAAACTCTTCCTTTAGGTTTAGTTCATGCCTGAGGACCCAGACTGAAAACAAAAAAAAAGAAAAATATTTGATCTTGCACCGATGTGCTCTAACACTTCCAACACTGATCAACAGCAGTTTGTTTCCATGTACCCTACATCTCCAAAAGTTATTCAGTTAAGAGTGCTTAATATCTAGAAGAAATGCTTCTTAAATCTTAAAAATAAATATATGCATCAGAAGTAGTACATTATATTGCTACAACGTTAAGTAGTCTCGCCTCAGATCACCACGTTTAAATAATGATCCGTGTGCGCACTATTTTTTTTGGTCAATGATAAAATAGACGTAGAGCTCTCAGTTGGATCGACTCGTGGCAGTGTTCATGGCTGAGTGTTACGCAAAGATGTTTGAGATGAAGTCGCGAAATCGTTTGGCGTACTGCTCGGGGTGGACCGTGGAGATCTCAGCGCCGGCCTGCAGCAGAGAGACAGAGGAGAGAGATGGAGACAGAGAGCAGAGAGAAGGTCATCAGCATCATCGCTTTACATCGTGCGCTTCATGACATGACAGGAGAGGAAACATCAAACATCGCCCTTCACGCAGGTACGACTCGGTGTTTTGAACAGCCCTCCGCCTCCTTCCTTCCTCTCTCGCGCTACTCACCCCGTGTTTGACAGTTTTTGCTGCGTGAGCGGCTTTCTTCTTCGTGTCGTACTGAGTAAGTACGTCAATCAGGCCCATGAAATAGACCTCCCTCTGAGGGGCTCCTGAGATGAAAGGCAGAGAACAATCAGGGTGATGTTACGGGGCTGTATTGACAGAACTGTACCGGCAGTGACGGGCCTCGTAGCAACAAGCATAAAGATTAAAGACCCTCGTTAAAAGTGAATATCAAAACCAATATCATGATCTCCAGATGACCTAGATGCTGATAGTTAAGCTGAAATTATAAAACATGGACATTATGGAGGAAGCAGAAGACGAGGTACATTTTAAAGGGTAACTCCACCACATTTGTCATTTTAAAGCCTTCTGCGGCTCCAGAGGAAGCTACATGTAATCTGATAAATCAGTTCCAGTGATGTCACTCAGTGGCTGAGTTGCATCGTGGGTAATGTAGGCACCAGATTTTTAAAAAAGCAGTCCGCTTGTCTAGCGCTCCTGTAACACTGTTGGATTCATTATGGACAGTTGAACACAAATGAGAATGAGAATCAGAACTGATACAGCAGAACCAGAGATTCTGCGCCTACATTACCCACAATGCAACTGCCAAGCCAAAGCCAACAAGTATCCTCATCTTGGTAATCATCACGTCTCGATTAGTCTTATTTTGAGGCCCTGAACCACTTTTTCACCTGGGCAGCTCCCGATGGCGTACACGTCCACGTACGGGTCGAACTCCCCGGGCCCCAGTGGCTTGCAGGCGGACATGTAGCCGGCGATTCCCTCCGGAGAGGTGCCGTAAGAGCCCACCGTCGCGCCCGCCGCCAGGCCGTTCTCCGCCTCCGGTTCCTCCTCGTTGGAGACCTCCTCGCCCTCCTCCTCCTCCCGTTCGGCTCGACCCACGTCGTGGATGCCGAGCAGCAGGCTGTAGTCCATGATCTTCAGCCTCACCAGAAACTGGGAGATGGGAAAGAGACATTAGTCTGACAATTAAGTGTTTCTGGCAACTAAAATAGTTACAAATTAATATATCAATTGATTAATCTAGTGATCATGCTGTGGTTTCTAAACTGGTAAAAAAGGAATCCATCCTGCTGCGGCCAAAATGGCATCACAGGCCCGGTTCGTCCCTGATGTGCTGATGCTGCCGCTGTGTGGCGGAGCTGTGCAACAGCAGCGAGGTGTCGCTTACCTCCACGTCTCTGTTGACCTTCTCCATGAACTTCTCCTTCTGCTCCTCCGTTACGTACACCTTCTGCATGTTGTTCCTGAAGTCCATGTCCTTGAAGGTGGGAAGCTCTTTTCCCTTCGAGAATATAAAATACATATTCAGACACATGCCTCAAGGAGGAGACAGCTGGTCACTTCATAATTTAAACATTTGGATACGAGATGTGTCTTTTACCCGTTCTTTGTCACTCGCCTCACGAGCCACCAGAGAGCCCTGCAAGAACAAACCGGCGTAAATACTTTGACTGAAAACAGAGAATCTAATGCTTGATTGAATTATACAGTTTATTACATTACATACTGGATCATATTTACACATTAAAACATGGAGTCAGTGGCACCACAGAAAACATTATGCCGTTTTTCCACCGACAGTACCAGCTCGCCTCGGCTTAGCGTGGCTCTACTTGGTTTGGTTTCAGACAGGTTGCGTTTCCATCTAGAATTAGTATCTCTTCAACGTGGGCGGTCGTCATCAACGTGGGCGGGTCGTCATCAGTGACGTACTTATCCACGCGACACATAAACAGGGCTAGCTGTGGGCGACGCAGAACACGTCCACCTTTTCATTTCCTGTCGCACCATCAAGCTCGTTCTGGATGCGTCTTCAGCGACAACACTCAGGAGCGTCTCCACCTCTGCCACGGTCCACGCCGTGTTCCTGCGCGTTGTTCCTTCCATGTAATCGCTATGTTGACTGAACGCAGATGCTAGTTTTTAAAGGTAGCGGGCGTCGGGCTCGGACGTCGCGCTCGTCATGAGTCGTCAAGTGGCGTCGCTCTCTGTCCAATCAGTGGCCGGCTGCCAGCTTACGTCACACAGAAGTATCAGCTCAGCTCGGTTGGAACTTATACGGAGGTGATACTAAAAAAGCACCACTTTAGCAGGTACCAGGTACCAGATTTCAGTAATGGGAACGCAAAAAAGGCGAGCTGAGTCGAGGCGAGGCGAGCTGGTACTGTCGGTGGAAAAACGGCATTAGACTCTCCAAGTACCATCATTATTACTGACGTTAGATTCAGTAGCGTCGTCCTGCTCTATTCAGATTACTGTTTCCTGCTGCTGGCTGCTACTGTTAAGCTTTGTCTGTGCGGTATTATGGATCCAACTGTACTTCACCTCTGATTGGCTTGTTTTCATATGACGAAAGCCTTAACAGCTTTGTGGTCGTGGTACATCCATTAGGCGAGCAAAGAGGGGAAGTTGAGCCGACAGAGCCCTTCTCCAAACTCATTTGCTTTTTTATAGAAAGACCATTTTGTTTATTTTGCTGTTTCAGCACGTTAGCACTGCTTATAACGTGTCTGTGGAAGTCAGCTACAGTTGTTGGGATCAGTGTGGGGGACTTAATAGCGGACCAACCTTATAAGCATTCATTTTGTGCAAAGTAAGGGCGAAATCTAAAGATCTTAAGTTTAAAATCACAGTAAGCTCACATCGAGCATCATCAACGAATATCTTAAAAATGTCTGGTGGTTGAATTTCGTCACCATGGCAAGTTTTGAGTTCAACTAATCTTGTACATTTTCAACTTTCATCCTTATTACTTTCTATCTGCACTTATTTCTGTCCATGTGCTGCTGCAACATCTGAATTTCCCCTGCGGATACTTCCCATCTTAAAACAGAGTATTAAGCCACTTCTGTTCTAAAAAGCCATGAATAAGCAGGTTGTTAGCACCTCGGGGGGCGAGCTTACAGAAGAGTGTTTTCTGCAGGACTTCCACATTGCAGTTATGAGAAAATAGGACGTGTCGTGTGATTAAAAAGGTCAGACTGTTTGTCGTGCAGTTCCTCCTCACCTTCAGGTCGTACTTCCTGTGTACCACCAGTCTGTGGCTGAACATGTTCCTCATGACGATCAGGTACGTCTCCTCGTTGTCCACGCTCACCCGGTACATGCCCAGGAACTGTGGCAGCAGGGTGCTGCCGTGACACTTCACTATGTGCTGCAGAGAGGAAACAACAGTGGATTTGCATGTCAGTGCAGAAAGAGGAATAACAGTCGGGGGCATACAAATAGCAGAATACAGTAAAAGAGTAGAAAGACAGTCGGCTACTTTCAAACGTTGCTTTGATTGTAAGCCAGTTACTGAGTCTTATCCAGGTTAGGTTGTTAGCCGTCCTCCGTAGCAGCCAGTTAAAATAGACACTCGCTTCAGACTGACCTCATTCAGCGTCCCCTGAAGTGAACGGGCAGGATTTTAAAAGACACGGCTCTGACTGTCTGAACACTGTTTTGTGTATCCATTTTTTTGATGCTGACTTTTATCTCTCGCCACTGTCGCCGAGTTTGAGCTCGAGGGGGAAATGTTGGTTCTCTGTAAATAAATAAATTAGAGAGTACGGTCTAGACTGGCTCCAACTGGAGAGCGTCATGAGATGACTTTTGTTGTGAATTGGCGTTACACAAATTAAAAACTGACTTGACGCTCGTGGCGCAGAGAGCCGGGTTCAAACCCAGCTACAGTGATTCAGGATGAGCCAGGAGCTCAGTTAAAGTGCCGGAGAGCTGATCAGGGATCCTGCTTTTGTCAATGCAACTGCAACTTGTCATATAGGGCACCTGCATATGTCTACATCCGGGACTACAGGCTTGTAGTTTGATCCCCAGCTGCTCCAGTGCCGTCTGTGTTTCTGAACACATAGACTTGGCATATTTGGTGAGCCATTTTAGCATTTCATACTTAAAACGTTATCGGTGCGAGAGAACAATGCCATCTTAAAGGGATATTCCGGTGTAAGTTTAATCCATGGTCTAACACACCTTGACACCGAGTTAGACTCCCCCTCGCGAGGTCAAGTTTGCTGACTGCTAGCTTAGATAGTTCAGAAAAGACCGCACGATAACAATACACTGCAGCTTATGTCTCCAACTAGAAACCAAACTTCAGCAACAGTACATGTACAGTCCCAGCACACAGTACGAAGCATCAAACATCTGCTAGCTTTGCTGGATTTGTGTTAAAAACACAGCACAGCTCACCCTCTCCTCCAGCAGCCTGCCTGTGTGGGGAAGCCCTGACGAGTCGATTACCGAGTGCAGTACATTTCTGCAGCTCAAGGATGAAAATGTCTGATTATTACTCCATGAAATGCTCAGTTCTTATTATCGAGAGCTGACAGGGAAAATAACGGAAGTAATGGAGTAATAATCAGACATTTTCATCCTGTACTGTTGCTGAAGTTTGGTGCTGTTCTCACCATTAATTGTGGCTTTTTGATGGCGGTTTCTAGTTGGAGACATAAGCTGCAGTGTATTGTTATCGTGCGGTCTTTTCTGAGGTTGCTAAAACTAGCCAAGCTAGCGGTCAGCAGACTTGACCTCTCGAGGGGGAGTCTTACTCGGTGTCAAGGTGTGTTAGACCATGGATTAAACTTACACCGGAATATCCCTTTAAGCAGTGGACGATCTGCCCTCGCTCTTCCCCTCCTGTCTACCGACGATCACACATGCTCTTCCATGATTGTGACGGGACCGCTCCTACTGAACGTAGGCCGACTTCGTTGGTTTGTGGAAACGTTTAAGTGCATGTTGTTGTTGGTTCATTTCATTAAATTAAAGCAACATTATGTGTTTAACAAAGCCTCGAAACAACAACTGAACAAATATTACGAGTGTTTCGTAAGACATGTGATGCCAAGTTTCCACCCAAAATGTTTTGTGTGCAAGCAAGTATTACTTTTTTGTGTGGTCAGAAATTACTGATGTGGTCTGTGGAAGCTCTCATACACTGAAAACAGAAAGCTGGTCTCAAGACAAAATCCCTGCAGCTGCCAACAAACACAAAATCTGATCCTCAACATTCTTAAAATTCGTCCAAATAATGCCTAAAAGCCACAACGATGAAGCTCTCTGCAGCACAACATCTCAATATTTAGTTCTTCTGCAGATATCCCAGTAATTCAATATTTCATTTGTTTTTTTTTTTTACAAAACAGCAACCTGCAAACTGTCATGACAGAAATAAAAAAAGGAAACTTTGTCTCTGATAACAAAGACTTCATTCAGCGCCAAGTGAATTAAAAAACACTCTGAAACAGAGCTGCCATTTTCCTCATCTCCCTCCCAGTTCTATGTAGGCTGCGTAACCACAGGCTACACATTCCAATAGGAGCTCAAAGCAGCCAAAAGTTTACTCAGTGGTATGTTTAGCCCGAAGTGAGACCCAATTTTCAAGTACCCACGCGACTCAGCCGCACAAGCACGAGCATTGATACCAGGGCTGGGCACTGAAATAAGACCGAGTACAAACAAACGCAACAGAGGTGAAAAGTGTGTCACCTTACTCTTATCTCTCCTTCTAATGTTATCTGCTATTTACATGAGCATAGATGTGTTGATACGAGCATTTGAATACATGAAACAGATGATGATAATATAGCAGAGCATTTGTTCTGTCCCCTACGCTCACTCAACTAACCTTTTGTTTTTATTTTTTTATATTCTCGTTCAGTTCAGCTTTTCCTCACAGCGAGGTCAGCAGTCAGATTCACTCTGACCTCAAGGACACTTCAGCAGGACAGATGTTTGCCATCCTCGGGTTTAATATGTAGCCATCGTTAAACTCACTGCACCATTTTGACGCTCCAGGCGAGACGTTAAATCTAAAAATAGTCATATTTGGGTCGACTTCCCTCACCTATGAGGGAGGAATAAAGAGAAAAAAAAATCCCGCCCCCCCCAGGAAGTTCTCGTTTTAGGAACTCTATGACAAACGCTCTCAGGGGTTTCGAGCTACAAAAGGTCCAAACAAAGGTTAAAGAGAAAATATAGTAAGTAGGACGCGCAGACGAGCGCCGTGGATGTGTGACTTTGTGCACAGTTCAGAGAAGCAGACGGGAGGTGAGTGATCCCGTCGCCGTGTGTGATGTGAACGTGTCTGGAGGCTGACTGGAAAACCTGATGTGAATTAATGAATGAGGTTCAGTTCAGTTACAGCCATGATAACATAAGCTTCAGGATGATTCTCATTTTCCATAAGAATGAAAGATAATGTTAATGTCCTATTTCTTTCGGATTTCAAGACCTGAACCATCTGCGCTGTTAGCATCGTTACACATATTAAAAGAAAGTTCATCCAAATCCAAAACGCTTCAGTTTATTCAAGCATGAATACGCAGTTGAAGAGCAGTTTCAGTAGAGATCAGAGCACACAACTCCCTCTGCTCTTGCTTTTTGTGCCTTACGGACATCAGCCTTACATCTGCAGACAACTGGCTAGTTAGCATTAGCTACCAACCTGGTAGGAAAAAGGCCCAGACGCACCAAACCGACAACAAAGAACTAGCGGTGACTAAGTCCAACTGTTGAGCCGCTCAGGTTGCCGATGTCTCGATCAAGAAGCTGAACACACGGCAAAGATGACGGCCGACTAGCTTGAACATTATGCGAAATAACTCTCCATACGATCAATACAATTCAAAAGGAGGAAAAGGAAAGACTCCAGACTGAGGACAGAGAAACTGTTGTTATGATGAGCAGCAGTTTTTCACACCACTGTTGCTAATATAACCACTTCTGACTAAGGTTGCCGAGAGGAAGAGGCAAAAAAAGGAGAATCTGCACTAAATGGGCTAATCATAGATACTACAGCGAGAAGCTCGAGGGGCTTCTCCGTTCCTTTTCACTTCTATTCTTGTGCACTGATTTGCTTTGCTCAACAGTCAATCAGAGTGATTTCTCTCACCAACACCTGTTGGCCTGGTCCCAATGACGAATCTGCAGACATTTCAGGCCACACCCATGACTTCCTGTGACTAAATAATGGTTATAATACCAGAAAGCGAATCATATCAGTCCATCTCTTGTTTTTTCCGCCCCTCTGTAGCTGTGACTAAGAGGTAGTCTGAGTCAGCTGGCCACCTGTAACCACAACTACGATAAACTTGCCATCAAAGTTGGGCTGTACTGACTAAAGACAGCGAATGTAGCCTGCTATCATGGACATAACACTTTTGTACACGATGTAATAATTGATTTTCGACATGTAGATATTTTTAATAAATCCAATTAACTCAACACTTCTCCTAAATGAAACTATATTTCTGTGACACGATTTTGAATATTTCAGTCCACAACAGGAACCAATAAGCTCGGGGCAGCGTGCCAGAGACAGATAACAGGAAGTGATCTGTTGACAGTAATTAACTACAGACCTTCCCTTCAACCATCCAGACCTTACCTGGTGATACTCAGACAGGATGTTGTGCATGTCTGCGACATCCTCGCTGGAGATTTGCTTGATGACCAGCGCGCGGTCGTAGGAGTTGAGGAGGAGACAATCTCCCTGGTCATCTACACTCCTCATTGGTGAGCTGCGGGTCAACGAAACCTGGAGAACGAGAAACAAAAGGCATGTTGGTAATCGTACAAACAGACAACCTCCCCCCCAGTGTTTCTAAGTGGTATTCTTGTTGGCGGCGCTGTCGCGAAGACAACTGGATTGTCGAGTTTCCCTGAGAGTCGCAAATACCAACAACGCAGGACAAAACATGAGTTCATTCATTCTTGTCAATCTATAATGGTGTCAGCCTTCATGTTCCTGGGAGATTTCGTGCCCGGAGGCAGACAAGAGAACCAATCTTAACGCTGACGGTGTCATTACTCCACAGCCATGACACTGTGCAATCAGCAATTACTTCATAATGATGCATTAAAGCAAAGAAATGTGTTGATCGCTAGTCTAAATACAGCCCAGCTGTTTTCAGCTACAACAAAAGTGACAACAGAAGGACGTCTGCACACAGATTAGTAGATTATTACATCACATACCTGATAGTCCAGATCCTCAATACCAAATCGTTCCCTCAGATTTCTGAAGACCTGAGGACAATATTCTTTAAACTTGAAATGTCCTGGAAGATTTTCTCTGCAAAGAAAGAGAAGGAGCCGGTTGAACATCCCCATTAAAACATAATGTTCCACACACTCTTGGGCAAATTCTTGAAGAACGAAAACATCTGCCGAACTCTACAGAGCAACAACACTTCAGGACTTGTCATATGTTTATGCTCTGAGCTAACTGCCACTGATTGTATCTCTGAGGAACAAGTTTTTTGAGAACATCACAGGCCACCACGACAGCGTCTGGTACATTTTTACAAGTCTAATTTAGTTACATTTCAACCAGTCCTGCCTCGCTATGTGCTTATTTTTTTTTTTTTGCGCCGTACTTGTTGAAGAGGTGGTTGTTGACTTTGATCTTGGTGTTGGCTTTGAAGTCATCGGGCAGAAGCATGACAGGAACAGGCACCTGGTTCAGATCGTTTATCTGAAAAAAGGAA
>CM077792.1:28965926-29087568 GCA_039737535.1 Lagodon rhomboides | reverse complement strand
GCTTCGTACTGTGTGCTGGGACTGTACATGTACTGTTGCTGAAGTTTGGTGCTGTTCTCACCATTAATTGTGGCTTTTTGATGGCGGTTTCTAGTTGGAGACATAAGCTGCAGTGTATTGTTATCGTGCTGTCTTTTCTGAGGTTGCTAAAACTAGCTAAGCTAGCGGTCAGCTAACTTGACCTCTCGAGGGGGAGTCTTACTCGGTGTCACGGTGTGTTAGACCATGGATTAAATTTACACCGGAATATCCCTTTAACCAAGAGATGACTGGGCCTGATTGACTACGTTCTACTAGACTAAGTCTGGCGTTAAGCCCATGGAAGAAGTGTCAAAACAATAACCATTAACTTTCATAATGGTCTCATTGTTCTTGCCACAGATATGTTCCCCCAACATGTTCCTCTATTAGAAGCTCTAGCTGGTGAACCGCCTGTCAAAGTTCAAATTCAATCCAAATGTTGGCTTGTTTCTCGCAGATTAGACACTTCACAACAGGCAGAACCCAAAAAAAAGATTTGAATTCTGATGAAAGGCTACGGGACACGTGAACACACATCCTGTCTAGCGTCCGTGTGAACAGTTACGTTGGAATCTCTAATCAAAATGAACATGTTGAAGTCATCCTGTAAAGGTGTAGCTCATATTCAGTATGTTCCTTCCGAGGAAACGGGCCGATCTGACCCCGAGAGCAGCCGCACAAAGCACAGTGTCACGGCCGCGTAATGCCATTACACGCCACGCGCTCGCTGGTGACATCGAAATGCTGACAGATAGAGGAATATGGAGTGTGAGAGGCCACGGCGCCAGCAGATATTGTGTGAATGGCGAGGGGGGGGATGTAGAATATGTGATATGTCGGAGAGCGTGTGGGTCGGATAGATCGCCTGACAGATTCCGTGTAATAGGAAGGAGGAGGAGTGCTGAGTTGCGAGTGAAGAACTGAGGGAGAGGGGTAGAAGAGCACCTGCATCGTCCAGAAATAACCCCCGCGCCAGACCGCCGAGAGGGCATCGACGGGGTCGCCGTATCAAAGACGAGGAGGCCTCTTCCAGCCACGGGGTCGCTGCTGTTATTCATTAAACCATAATGGTTAGCGGTTGGGAAAACATTATCCGGGCCTCTGGTAGCCTGACTAAAGGGTGAGGGTCAAGGCTGGAGGCTCGGTGACGTGGACGCGGCGTGTCAGATTGGATCAGCGGTCGAGGTGGGGAGGCGATGATCTGATGGGCGAACCGTCAACATCCCTCCCCTTTACGCCGCTTAAAAACCTTTCCGTGGGGACTAACGTGTTACCGTCAGTCACCGTTAAGTGTTTCGGTGTGTTTGGCAGCCACAGTTTGGTGCTGCTGGAGGCAGCTGCTGGCTCAGTGGGGTGTGTGGACAGAGGAGGTGTGTTTCTGTGTCTGTGTGCATGTGTTTGGCCTGTATTAGCCGACTGCGGTAATGAATTAGGAAAACAGACGAACCGGTTTCAGGTTGGTCGTGTCGCCGTTGAATTTGGGAGATTAGGGGGAGCAAAGGTCTCGTCTACATCATTTGCATGTTGCCCCCCTAAGGTTTCTGTGTCTTTAGTGTATCGTGAATCTCTTTAGTTTTGAAACACGCTGAGAGTTTGCGCGCCATCTGTTTTCATCACATTGTACACATTGTGGCTTGAAACCCCTCTGCCGCGGTGCGCATACAAGTTTTATCCACTTATTTGTATGAGGGAGGTGTGCCAAGCCTCCCTTGATCATACATTCAGAAGACACAACGTGTTTCACTCTATTTCAAGACTGTTTCATCACACACACACACACACACACACACACACACACACACACTCGCTGGGGAAGAAGGGGGGCTTTTGCCTTCCAACTGATTAGGAAGCGAGAAACTCTGGCGTCATGAGTTTTTCAGCGTAATAAGCCGGGCTGTTGTGGTCGGGGGAACATTCGGGGGGCAGGTGTGTTGTGTTTAGGCTGCGAGCTGGATCGGAGGAGGGTGGAGGAGGGTCGGATCGATCGGAAGGTGTTGTCGGATCAGATGGCTGCGTCGGCTCCCCGGGATTCTCGGGGAGCTGAAAGGGGATAGGACGGTGTTTGGGTTTGCGCCACGCTGGGAGCGCTGTCCTCTTTAAATAAGACACACTCGAACAAAGTGCGGCTGATCAGATTAGCGCGGCTGATCGGGTTTCTCAGCAGGTCGTTGGCTCCCACTGTCTGAACATCTTGACTTGGGAAAACGCTGTTAGTGCAAAAAAGGGGAGCAGAATGAAGGCAGACGCCGTCACAGCGAGCGCCGTGAAGCTTTTAGAGGAAACGGACGACGGTGGAACGTTGATTTGACTGAATTTGTTTGCGATGACGTGGTAAACATCTGTCCTTTTGTTCGCTGAGTTTCTCTGTTTTTGCATCTGCAGTCTTTCTCTCAAGGGCGAACGTATTCTTTTCTGGCGGTAGAGAAAGAAATCCGACAATAAAGTGGACCTACGGGACTCTGGGCCTGATACAATGGCGGCGGGATGAATTGTACCAATCGAGTTGGTCCCATTGTTGAGTTTGCTTTTGTGCGACGACGAGGAGGAAATTGTTCCAGTTCTTCTCGGGGCCCTGATGAATCCACCCTTCAAAAAGACCAGAGATCATTGAAACATAAGAGGAGGAGAAAAACAAGAACATCATCAGAGAGAGAGGCGGCGTCTGGGTCCGGTCGGCTGCTATTCTCTATATCTCTTCTTCTTCTGAATCCACTTTTCGGCGCCCTGTTTTTTCCACACTCCTGTCTCCACTCGTCTCTCTCTCTCTCGCTCATTCTCATTCTCCAGGGCTCCTCACCCGTGATCCATCCAGGCCAGGCCACAATCCCTTATAAGGCCAGTGGAAGCCCCCATCTGGCCTCTTATTTCCATATCAGATCTGCAGTAACAGACAGGGTTTATACAGGATCAGGCCTGGAATGTGAGGCTGCCTCTCCTTCAGCTGTGCCACAAACCTTCACCGTGCTCTCCCTGCTCCGGGGCACAAACCTGGTCCAACCTCCTCTCCTTCATCCTCCCCTCCTTCCCCTTCTTTTCTCAGCTCCACCTCCCTCTAATCCATCAGTACCCTTGTATTTTCTAACCACCTGAACGCCGAACGCACTCGACCCGTTCTCCCTTCCTCTTGCAGCGTCGTAGCAGAGCACACAGTCACGTTCGGTGGACAGAAAGAAAAAATGCTCGGCTCGTAGCTTACACAAGCGATCGCAGCCGCAGACAGCCAAACAAAAGACTAAGCCACATCTGAGAGCGAGACAAAAAAGCGGAGCGCGGTAAAGCCGTGCAGTACAACTCCACAACAAGCGCTCCCTAAAACGGGCTCAGAGGACATCTGCCGTCTGGGCTCACGTTATATTTAAAAGCTCTCTCTGTTTCGTCATCGCGGCGTCGCTCTCGTCTCCTCTGCCTCCTTCCTTTCTAAGGCTCGCCGAGCCTGTTCCTCATTACAATTTGATGTTTCCACGGGCTTCTTCCCTCCCCGCCGAGCTTTAATATGTAAAGTGTCGACTTTCCTGCGTGTGTGTGTGTGTGTGGTTTGGTTTGTTGTCGTAGAGAATCTGTTCCTGATTAAGCCCGAGCTTTTCCCTCCGCTGCCACATTCGGGCCCTTCGCTTGGCAGTGGAACCTTCTCTCAGAGCGAATCCCATCCAGGCCTTAATTGTTTTAAAAAGCTGGCAGACCCGGCTCTCTTTCTTTCTCTCGTCTTGGCTCCGCGTCTTTTCTATCCCCTCGCTCTTCTCTCTCCTCTCTCTTCTCTCTCTTCTCTCCCAGCCTCTCTTTCACCTCTGCTTCCATTCCACCACATCCTCTCTTTGTTCCTCCCTTCTCTCCCAGGGTCTGACACAAATGGAGGGATGAAGGGATGAGAGGGGGGATCTCATACAGCCTATAATGCTCATCTCCTCTGGGGGCCCGCGTAGCTCATTAACCTACGTTAGTCCCCGCTATGCCTCCATTAAAGAGGGACACCTGGCTCCCGAGGGCCCGACAGGGGAAATGACAAGTCCAGTCTCCGTTTCCTTCATCAGCATCCTCCAAGAGCTGAACATGCTTCGTGGCTTCTCTTCCCTTTAGTGTGGCTGCCGCGGTTATTGATGCTGATGTGTTGATTTTCCCGCTCATGTAATGTGACATGTATACCGCACATTGAAATAATGACGTCCGCGTTATGTACAACTGGCTTTCCCATGAATACCAAGTAGCCCCCTTTTAAATGAAGTCAGCGGAGAGGAGGAGTGGTTGAACAGCAGCTCCGTTCGGCTGGAAACGGACTGTAAGCCTCTGGTACAGTGGCGAGTCTCAGATTAGTCAAAGTCCCTTTCAGAGCCAGGGCAGCATCGGCTGCAGCCGGGTTACGCACTGAAATGTATACTGTGAGTAATTGCCAGTGAAAAGCCTAAATCTTATTTGGGGCGATGCATCCCAAATCTGTGTTCTGGTCCCCTGGCCGGCTCCGGTTAATCTGCTTGGTGGGGACTTAGCCCGTCTAATGTTTCCTCGCGGCCACTCGGCAGTACAGAGGAATGCGGAGATAAGCAGAATTTCGCCGCCCTGTGCCACCTGGCCACAAACAAACGAACGAACGCCATCAACTGTTTTTATTATATTCGGAGATGAAAAGATACGCAGACGGCAGTTTTTATTTTATTTCTTTGCTCTCCAGTTGACTTCCTCTTTTGTTTCTCCCCCTCCCTCCCCGTCTCTCCTCCCGTGCGTGTGGATCTCTCAACCGTGCATTTCTGGCGCTAAAGCGAGTTAAAGTTGAACTGCATCACTTTAATGTCAGACTCCATGTTTTCCACTACACTGACCCCTTTGTCTTCCGCCGCCTGCAGTTCTCCCCGTCCTCCGCTCTCCCCCGCTCTCTTTATTCTCCCGTACTCTCTGTGCTGTCTGGCAGACGAGGAGATGTTAGGGAGTTACAGCGACCTGGAACACTCTGCAGCTTCGCCATTTTCCCATTTTCTCCCCCCTCCTCCTCCTCTTCAATCCGCTTCTCTATCTTCGGTTCCGTCTCCAGTGCTGAGAAATATTAGCATATCATTGCCGTGAGGATCTCCGTGATTCACAATTAATGGGTTTTTAATGGTTCCCCGGGCCTCGCCATTATGTGGCTGGCCTTCTTAGCCTAATCCAGCGGGGACCATATGGGCAGCAGCCCGACTCGGCGCGCCGGACCCAGAGGTGTATTGAAACCAGCGGGGAAGCAGAGCCAGAGTGTATTTAAATCCAGAGGAGCTCAGGGCTTTATTTAAGAAAAAAACCCAAGAAAGTTTATTTGTTCGAGGCCCCTCGGAGACCGGAGCGAGCGCAGGAGGCCGATCCTCTTACAAAAGCTGGATTAATGGTCCACTTGGGTTCAAGGTGTGACAGTGTGTGAGATGTGTGTGTGCATGAACACAGTAGATTTTAACATATTTTAGATCCAGTAGATTTTTTTTCTTTTTAAACGCTGTCAGTTCCAGCCGAGGTGAGCGTAAATAAGCATCTAGCGGACCACCGACGAGCTGATCCATGTGACGAGGGCGGAATGGACTGAAATATCAGCCGAGTAAAATAAACATGACACTTGACACACCGACGGCGTTGGCGTATTAAATCCACGAGGATTTACCGTCGGATACGGCGGCACTCAGGTCGCCTTGAAAAAGAAGGTGTCTGTGCAGGTTTACGAGCCGCTGTCTGTTTGGATAAAGTCAGTAAATTCAGAACTGGATGGTAAGTTATTTCACTCACACACCGTCCCGACGCCTCCAGTCGTTTCTTTTTCATCCTTGAATTCGACCACCGGTGTCTTTGCCCACAGGCAGAGAATTAGTCGCTTTTTTAAAATTCAAATGACGGACCGTCAAAGTTCGTGTCCGTCCGTCTTTAAAGTTCCCATTAAAGGGATATTCCGGTGTAAATTTAATCCATGGTCTAACACATCTTGACACCGAGTAAGACTCCCCCTCGAGAGGTCAAGTTAGCTGACCGCTAGCTTAGCTAGTTTTAGCAACCTCAGAAAAGACCACATGATAACAATACACTGCCGCTTATGTCTCCAACTAGAAACCGCCATCAAAAAGCCACAATTAATGGTGAGAACAGCAGCAAACTTCAGCAACAGTACATGTACAGTCCCAGCACACAGTACGAAGCATCAAACATCTGCTAGCTTTGCCGGATTTGTACTAAAAACACAGCACAACTCACCCTCTCCTCCAGCAGCCTGCCTGTGTCGTGAAGCCCTGACGAGTCGATTACCGAGTGCAGTAGATTTCTGCAGCTGAAGGATGAAAATGTCTGATTATTACTCCATTACTTCCATTCTTTCCCCTGTCAGCTCTCGATAATGAGAACTGAGCATTCCATGGAGTAATAATCAGACATTTTCATCCTTGAGCTGAGGAAATCTACTGCACTCGGTAATCGACTCGTCAGGGCTTCCCCACACAGGCAGGCTGCTGGAGGAGCACGGAGAGTTGTGCTGTGTTTTTAACACAAATCCGGCAAAGCTAGCAGATGTTTGATGCTTCGTACTGTGTGCTGGGACTGTACATGTACTGTTGCTGAAGTTTGGTGCTGTTCTCACCATTAATTGTGGCTTTTTGATGGCGGTTTCTAGTTGGAGACATAAGCTGCAGTGTATTGTTTTCGTGCGGTCTTTTCTGAGGTTGCTAAAACTAGCTAAGCTAGCGGTCAGCTAACTTGACCTCTCGAGGGGGAGTCTTACTCGGTGTCAAGGTGTGTTAGACCATGGATTAAACTTACACCGGAATATCCCTTTAAAGACCTAGTGGAGTTACTTGATTCCTGGAAATGCAGGCAGCCTGGAATAGTGTTGACGACGGCACTGAAACTGCGTTATGGCGTCCGTCGGCTCCATGCTGGGGATCGGTTGCTTCAGAGAGGACGGAGACCTGTCTTCACCACGGGACTGAGTCAGCAAATGGGACCACTAACTTAGTTTCACGGCTGACGACCTAACCGAGGCTGTATTTTGCAGCAGTTAGCGGTTACTTACGAGTAAACCGATCCATCCAGAGTCCAGGCGGAGCGGCCAGAGGACAGTTAGAGAGAGTGGAAAACAAGAAAATATGTATTTTTGTCCAGAAAATATGATCCGGTTTTACCCAAATCAATGGGTTGAGTTTTAAAGCTGTGTTTTTGTACAACAATCCGTGACCCAAAAAACACTCCAGAACCCATCCACAGCGGCGTCAGGCGAATTAAGAAAGTCTTAAGTGGACCTGAAATTTGCATATATGCCTCCGAGTGCAGGATGAGTCATGCATATTTTTTTTTTTAATGTTTTCCAGGAAACTACAAACTCTAAAAAATCTCATTAAGAATACTTACAAAATGACTCTTTGCCTGTTACTGGCGTATAGGTGAGATATAGAGGAGGACGTGTTTGATAAAAACACTTAAACAGGGAGCCTGTGAATATTCTCATTCATCCAGGTCATAGTTATCTCAAGGAAATTGAATCGAACGCAACTGGATTTGGTTTTTGTCTTTGAAGACGTTTCACCTCTCATGATGAAGCCTCTTGGATGAGAGGTGAAACGTCTTCAAAGACAAAAACCAAATCCAGTTGCGTTCGAATTCCTGAATGCAGGGACACTTTCATTCAATCGAGTCGACGAACGTCATCGTCCCTGCCGTCCGTTCGCGACAAAACTTTGCACACCTTCAGACTTTTGTCCTTGTTCACTCTTCAGCAAACTCACACAGTGATCCAATTTTGAAATCCAATCCTTCCAGATGGAACCTGGGAATAAATTTGCTAAAGGTCAAACCGTGCGGCCGAGCGGCTAACAAGCCGGCGGAGCCGCGGTCAACACCTGAGTGGAAAGCAGCCAGAAAAGCTCTTTACTCATTACAGCGCCTGTCAATGGAAAGAAGATTAAAAACGACTAAAGACTGTGTCTCCTCGGTTCACGCACTTTTTCCTTTTCCCATGATCCACTTAGGCTTTTAATGTAATGTATGTTATATAGAGGGGCTGTGGTTGTACAGTATACACTCCTCTCTCTCTCCCTTCCTTTCTTTTCTTTCTTTTTTCTCTGTGTGTGTGTGAATGCCAGGCAGCACAGCAAACTGCTGACGCGAGCTGTACGTGTCCCTGTCCAGGTAATGGCCTGTGGCGGTACTGCAGCCCGGGGCCCGCCGGAGGAGGAATGACATTTACTGCCACCTTAACTAGCTCATTAGCCTGCTTCACAGTCTCCGTCTCCACTCACTCCACAGAGGGTGATGAGAATAGCACTGTTTTACACTGCCCGTTGTCATTCCGCTCGCGCCTTTCAAGGCTATCAAGATGGAACGCTCCGATTGTTTTGGGGGGAAATGGCTTCCTGTTCGAGTGTTCGCTCAGCCCGTCTGCGAGGAAACGATTGATGAGAGCGTTCGAGTCTTTACACGTTATTGTTCTCGAGGTGAGATATCGCCGCCGCAACACTCACCTCCAGCGAGCTCATCTTTTAATCAGGCCTGATCCAGGAGACTGATTGGCCCCATTGTTTCACGTTACGGACGACTGAAATCTGCCTTTCAATCAAACAAACACACCTGCGCACACACACCTGCACCACGCGCTCCGACACAAACACAAGCATCTTCATTACGCCTCCTTTTCAGCTGATTAGAGGGTTGTCGCGTGATGTCGACGTGGGACCGACTCGGCGTAAATCCTTCCTCTCCTCTCTCGTCGCCTGACATTTCTCATTTCTTCGTCGGGGACGGAGGGACTGTCGAAGGGAACGGGCGGCGAAAAACCGACGTGCGAATAGCAAAGATGTAATTAAAACGTCAACGTCCGACTCACAAAACCAGACCTCCTAAGCGGCGGTTGCCGCCGTTGACTGACACGGACACCAGCGCGATGAGATGTGTTTGTTTATGAGGCGTGTGACCACAGTGACACACACACACACCAACTGTACACACACACACACACAAAATAACATCTCACAGTTTGTCCAGTCTGGCTGGCGTGAAGCCCCCGGGCCGGGCCGGGCCGTGTCCCCGGTCTCTTTGTTCTGCCACTGTTTTCTTATCGATAAGGCCTGCAGGGACTCGGAGAGAAAGAGGAGCTGAGAGATGGGATTGATTAAAAAAATCCAGCGCGCTACAGTACATTTCCAAAAAGCTCAGTCAGAAGCTCTCGTTGCTCGGTCTTGCGTCTGCTTGTTGCAGGCTGTTATCCAGCGGTTCTGCTGTCGGTCGTGACTGAAAACTGCCCAAGGCCTGTTTTCATACAGTCTGATCCCCCTTTGTCTTCCTCTCACTAATTGACTGTGTGCGTGCTTCTGTGTGTGCGTGTGTGTGTGTGTGTGTGTGTGTGTGTTCCTCCACCACAACCGCCGTATCCTGTGTTTACACCCTTAATGTAGCGGGTTAGACGGGGAGACTGTCTGTGACTCATAATGAGTTATTGTGCCGCTCGTTCGGAGGCATGACCGCGGGCGCAGCGGCGAGCTGCTCTGCGTGTCTGCGCTCTCTAACAGGTATCAGACGGCGTTACAGGTTCCCACAAGAAGCGGATTAGACGGCGCATACTCGGCTCCTCAAAGTAAACACTCCTCCCCCCCTCCCTCTTTCCGTGCGTGTCAACATCAGTCCGGCGTGCGTTTTTTTTTTAGTTCTGGAGGGTTTTGCTGGGAATATGAAAACCTCTTGCGCTGTCGGTTTAGCTTAAGAGGAGTCTCGGTCGGCTCTGTTCTCTGACCCCGCTGTGCGCTAAGGTGAAATGAATCATTGTTGGCTCCGCTGTTTTCAATATTTACCCTAAGAAAGTAATGAAGCGACACTAAAACCCCGCTCAGGGACCGGCCCCGATGAGGAGTTTTTCGGCTTCCCCCTTCTTTTTTTTTTTTTTAACGTCTGGCACGAGACGGTGTTTAAATAGAATCGGTTTCGGTGCCAAATGAGGTGCCCATTTGGCCGCTCTACTCCTCTACGAAAAAGCCCCACTGGAGGGGAAGTGTCCTCACCGTGCAAATATGCCAGCTGCGGCTCCAACAGCAGCTAAATTCTGCTTTAACCGGTCCGGGCCTCTGGACCAGCGCCGGTCAGAACGGTCCTTTTTATTAGCATTCAGGTCAGAACAACAGCAACGTAAAACTGCACGCTGTGTGTTTTTTTGTATCCGTGCAGTCTCAGTTCCTGGCCTCCCCATCATTAAAATAACTGCTTATTTCAGACAGCTTAAGTAAGCCGTCTTTTTTTTTTCTTCAGCTGCTTTGTTAGCGTCTGCTTGTATTTTCAGCCTACCAGTCTGCTCGCGTAATGACAGCCTTGCCTCCCTGACTTTCGCTGTGTGTAAGCGATTGCGGGCGTTTGCACATTTTTGCGGCGTCGTGTGACGAAGAGGCCGGTTTGGGCTCTGGCAGGCTTGTTTTGGAGGTTCGGGGGGGGGGTCCGTGTGGAACCGTACTGCTGCGTTAACGACACGCGGACGGTCCTGAGCCGCTTTAACATGCACGAGAGTGGATTAACTGGAAGGCCTCTCTCCTCGGGCGCACTCCGTCACAGAGCTGTCAGACCTCTCGCAGACCCCTCGCAGCACAGCTCTCATCTGTCAACAGGCGCTACCCTCCTGACACACACACACACACACACACACACACACACACAGGCGTACTGTACCTGCACCCACACGCTGAAGAGAATAGAAAGTCAAACACGCGTGCTACACCGGCCGACGTCGCCTCGGGGACTCTCGCTAAAGTTTTTGTTTCATCGCATGAATTTTTGAAATATGTTCGCCATTAAAAATGTTGCCTTCATTTCCTCAGCGCGACCGCAGCCTATCACAGGCGGATACCAGAGTCCTTGTTTAATTTATGAAAGACAGCTGTCTGGGGTTGTAGAATGACGCTAGCAAATTGCTTGCGACCGAGTCGGTACGTATAATTAAATCATTCAATACGCTTGATCCTTCCGGTACGTCCGCGAGGTCGTCCAGAAAAAAAGAAACAGAAACAGACACGCAGACGTTCTCGCTCGTCATGGGAAAGTGAAAAGTAAATACCACTTCTGTTCGTCCAAATCTCCTAAAGAAAGGAATTCCTCTGCTGAAAAGTAATGCAGTTTTCCTGTTACACTCACACACACACACACACACACACACACACTCTGTGCATGGAAGAACAAATTAGCTGCCTTCGGAGGATCAAAGACGCGACACAGACGAGAAGCGTCCCGCGCTTTCATTCACTTTAATTAGTACATTCTTACACCTTAGTTACTGTTTATTGTCGGCCGCGTTACGTCTCCGGGCCTTACGGAGGCATTAGAGGCACTTTGGTCTCCCGTCTGAGACACTTACTGTATTGTTTGTGTCGTCGTGGCTGAGCGGCTCCGAGGGGCCTGCTCGGATACGGGTCGACAAAGCAACCAAACGGACGGATGAGCGATACGGCGCAGCGAGACGACGCAGTGATCACGATGGAAGGCGGGACCGAACACACGGACACGCACACACCGCATTGTTTAAGCATAATAACACATTTTGATGATGATGATTCTTCATAAGCTCGCTCATCTTTATCTCAAGGAAATTGAATCAACTGGATTTGGTTTTTGTCTTGAAGACGTTTCACCTCTCATCCAAGAGGCTTCATCAGTTCCTGCTCGCTTGACTAGGCTGGGACGAGTCCAACTAGCCGGTGTGGAGGTCCAGCTATTTAACCTCTCAGGAGGCGGTCACAAGGCCACTGATGCCTTATGGGTCGTATGTGCTCCATTATTGCCAACGACAGTCGTTAGTATGGTCGTTGGGGATGGTGGAAAGTTGGTTTCGACTTCGTTAGTGCTCTATTGTGTTGTAACGACAGTCGTTGGAGTCACATGAGTCTCTGGACCTCCACACCGGCTCGTCTCAGCCTAGTCAAGCGAGCAGGAACTGATGAAGCCTCTTGGATGAGAGGTGAAACGTCTTCAAAGACAAAAAACAAATCCAGTTGCGTTCGATTCAATTTCCTTGAGATAACTATGACCTGGATGAATGAGAATATTCACAGGCTCTCTCATCTTTCATCACCTCGGGTGAAACATCAGGGCTGTAAGTGGGAGGGGTCACGGATGTGTCGGACGTGACCGTCATGAATAATAACGTTATGGATTCCAGAGGTCAATCAGCCGTCACAGCGTATTAAGGGACAGGTGATTGATCTGACCGAAACATGATCGATACGTGACCCCCGCGGAGACACACTGCTCTATACCTCTGCTGTTTAGGTGTGTGAGGTTGTGTGATGGGTTGTGGGCCAAGCTAGCGGTCATGGCCGCTCAGTCATCCGGGGAACTATGGGAGGCAGCTGCACTCCTCGGATCTGTCTCCTGCTCAGCGGGGGACGGACTGGGGGTGAGGTGGGCCGACAGGAGGGGAGGGTGGGTCGGTTATAGAGGAGGGAGGGGAGGGGAGGGACAGACCAGATCTCTGTCTGTCTGTCTGCCGGGCTGCAGGCGGCGTGTCAGCTGGGCCCGTTCCCCAGAAGACCCCCACCCCACGCCATCGCAGCCTCTCTTCCCCAATCAGTGATGGACGGATGGTTCGGAGGAGGAGGTGGTGCACGGCCGGTTAGTTCCGCCCCGCAGCGGCCTCCTTTATTGGGCCTTCATTGGGGATTATTGTTATTGAATTATGGAGGGGGGCCTCCCTTCAGAGCGACCGATCTCTGGCAGGAAGTGGGGGACGGCGGGCCTTCACGCAGCCGCTGATGTGTGACCCTCTTTCCCGCCCTCGTCCCCCTTCGGCCTCGTAGCTGTTCGGATCCCTTACACACAAGGGCTGCTGACACGTGCAGGTACACGCGCTCAGACACACACACACACACACACACACACACACACACACAGTCTGATGGCAAAGGAATGCACCATTTATAGTCATTTGGCTTTCGGCTGGCATTAAGAGAGAGGGAGAGTAAATACATGGAGAGTGTGAGGCCGACGGATGAGGTGTGTGACGGGGATCATACGGGGAGAGCTCTGGGTGTGTGGGGGGTTCCCGTGTTTCCATATCGCTGCCTGTCTGATCGCCCCAGTCCATCCCCGTCGTTGCCCTCAGGACTATGCATTCCTCACACCCATCGCTGTCTGGCCCCCTCGGCTCCCCCGAAACCCCCTCACACATGTGTTCAGTGGAGGGGCGCAGACCCAGAGACACCCCAGAGACCGAAAACTGTTTATGCATGTATGAACGTTTAAAGACACACACACACACACTCACACTCACGTCATCTGCTCAGCACCAGCTCCATGCCTTTGTAAGGAGCTGAGATTATGACTCCCTATTGTGCTGCACCCAGAGGATTACAGTAGGTGATCCCGGCTCTGCTGATGTCTGGGACCGTCCTACGTTATATACCGTAGATTAGACGCTGTCATTTCTATACAATCGTATGATTGGTCGATATCACGAAAACTACCACGACTAGACACCAAAACTGGATTCTTTCGCAGCGCCGCTCAGCCGATTATCTCGAGGTAATCTGGTTAAAGACACACTGTCGGCTAAATCTGAGGGATTAGCTTTATGTGCGCCAGGAAAACAGTTCATGATACGATGGCCGCCTCATTAATGTTTCTTCTTGACAAACTGAACTCACGTGAGATAGCTTATGAAGGGATTTGGTGACCTTTGACCCCTCCTCTGCCTCAGTGGCTTTACACCTACATGAAAGAACATATGACATCTGCGGCTCTGCGTTAACACCCGGGCCTCCTCATACATACAAACTCTCCTCCTGGGACTCCACGCAGTTCTTGAGATCCTAACAACAAAGCTCGCAGTGTAAAATAACCAAACTCAGCTGACCGCCGCGGCGAAACCCTAAATTGAGTTTATGTGCACGGTGCTAAAACTTTCAGCTGTGCGGCTGTGCAGCACAGAACCCAGATTGTTTTCCTCACCCCCTCCCAGGTACGGCGGGATATTCTGCACCCGGCCGAAACTGATCCCAGCGCTGTTTTCTCTGCAGTGTGTGAGGAGTATCCGTCTCGCCATCTGCAGCTCGTCCTCCCTTCCTCTCTCTCTCTCTCTCTCACACTCCACTTCACGCTAGGTGGGACAGCGGATCGAGTGCGTAACTCATTTCGAAACGCCCTCTGACCTTTTCCTTTTAAACAATCTCTTCGGGGAGGGTGTGTGTGTGTGTGTGTGTGTGTGTGTGTGTGAGCGTGTCTCAAAGGGGGTATCCACTGTCTGCCCCCTCTAAGACACAGAAAGCACCTCCCCGGGTCTGCCAAAAAACCGTTAACCAACCAAACACCCCGTTTCTCCTCCCTCCCTCCCTCCCTCCCTCCCTCCTCCTCTCGTTGTGGTTACTTCCCACATATGGACACAGTTATTTAGCCTCTTGTTGTAGGGGAACAAAGAGAGTGTAAGCAGCGGTCGGTGGGGGGGGGAAGAAATGTAGACGCATTATATCAATGTGCTATGAATCCTTCCCACAAGGCCTCCACTCTTCTCATACCTCCCCCCCTTCCTCCCTCCTCCTCCTCCTCCTCCTCTGCCTTCAAAGATGGAAAAACAAGCCGCTAGGTTTGTGTTGACCCAAACATTTATGTGGTTGTTACAGTAAGAAAAGAACAAGGAGGAGAGAGATGTGGAGGGGGGGGGGAAGAAAAGAGATGTATTTTTCCAGAAAGAGACAGAAAGCCCAGTTGTGGGATAACAGGAAGCCAGGGAGTTATGGGGGGATCTGGACCGAGGTACCAAAACACGGAGCCGTCTGGCCGGAGTCTGTGGTCAGCTCGTGAAAAGAGAGAAGATGGAGAAAGCGGGTTTGATTGTTTGATGTGGCTCTTACAGCTCGGCTTTCTTTAGCTAATTAAACACACACAAAGAAAGAGAGGACAGTGTCCCTGATCTGCCGGCGACGCTCGCGTTTGAATGTCGCATTCAAATCAAGGTATCAATTACATCCAGCCTTGAAATTTGAATTTCAAAGCGTGAACGTGTAAAAGTAGATGAACATTCCCTCTTTTTCGGAGAGTGATCTCATTCTGAATCTGGCCCGAGTCGCGATGGGAGCGAGAGAAAGCGGCAGTGTACTGTAACATGCTTCCTTTTTGGATTTCACGCTCGTCTTGTGTGCTCTTTGGCAGAAGAAGATTTTTTTTTTTTGAGTGTAACAAAAACCCCTCCGCGGCCCCCACGCTGCTAATGCTAGACATTACCTCACAAAAGTGGATTTATACAAGAGGAAATAGCTAATCCCTCAGGTAATATGGGCATGAATCAGTCAGGCCAGACAGCGGGAGAGATCACGCTCGGCTCTCTGGGCTCCAGACGAGGCAGAGATCGCCCCTCAGTGCCGCGGCGGCGCTGTGTATGTCGGGGAGAGCGAGAGGAAGAGCTGTCACAACCCTTTATACTTTCACTCTCGCTGCAGCTCAAGGCTGTAGCAGAACGTGGTGTGTGTGTGTGTGTGTGCGGTAGGAAGGAGTACGGGTTTGTTGGTTTAATTCCTCGCGGTCATACGCCCTGTCGGATAAAGAACAGACACTCGTTTGCACACACACACGGCCGTGTGTGCAAGGCGGACTCACACCCACGTTAACGTATCGCACAGATGCTAACACACCCCCAGGTGCAGGCGCTGATAAGTCGGGGGGCACCTTGCTGCTTCCCGTCTAATTTTTTAGAGTTTCCCTCGGAATATGCACCAATCAAGCCCCTCGCATCAGATTGTGTCTCCTCCCTCCGGGTGTTATTGCACATCCCCAATTTCTTCACCACACACACACACACACACACACACACAAACTGGCTGGCTGCTGACCGGCACTAATGCCCTAATGGCGCTGTCCTACATACTTGGTACGCTAGTGTCTGTTGGCAACTTCGCTCGCCCGCCCCGAGCTGGAGGCGGACGGGGAGGAGAGGGGAACAAGATGGGGAGGAGAGGGCTGTCTCCAGGCTGTCAGATACACCTCAACTCATTTCCCCCAGCTCGCGCTGCAGTTTGCCACCGGAGCAGCTCTGAGGGCTGGACCGGCCGTGTTTTTTTGGGGAAGGGAGGGAGAGATTTAATTTTATTTCATTCCTTCCAGCGAATGATCTTAATTTATAAGCATCAACACTTCCGAAGCGCAGTTATTTGGATGGAAAGAAAGACGTTCGGACCGGCAGCTGAGCATTTTGTTGTGTTGCATGTCCGTTTTGTCTTGTCAAGTTTCATGTTTTTAGCTCTGGTCACTTCCTAGGTCTCGTGTCATGTCTCGTCTTCCCTGTTCTGTTTTGATTATGTGCACCTGCCCTCTCGTGTCTCACCTGTTTCTCGTTCCCTCATTTGTGTCATGTATTTAAGTCCTGGTTTTTGTTCAGTCTGTCTCTCGTCATTGTCTGTCATTGCTAGTCTTCGTCCATGTTTTTGCCCCTTTTGAGAGAATTCAATCCTTTTTTGAACCCTCGCAACCTCGATCTCCCGTCTGTGCATCTGGGTCCTTCCTCCACGTCCTCTACTAGCTTCTTGACACAATGACATGACACGAGACCTACAGAATAAGACAGGAAGTGACCAGAACTAAAAACATGAAACTTGACAAGACAAAAACACAGAACGTGACACATTTTTAAAATTAAAAAACAACAGGTACGATTCGTTCACTCGCCCGTTGTGTCGCACCGTACGTCAGAACTCTGTCAACAACAGACAGCTTCTGCAATTATAACAGTAACGACACATTGAATTTCACGAGAATGTCTTAAATCTATCACATTTTTTCGATCTTTCTCAGTATAGCACTCAGATGCGATACAGGCTGAAAGAGATACAAGTCACTGTAATCATCCCTCCGCTCCGTAGTGGCCTTGATGCCTTCGTAGAGCACTTACGCTCCAGACACGTGGAACCAGATTCGCAGTCCTCGTTAAGTGCAAATTGCATTCCTCAGCTCGGCCGCGGCGCGTACGGAAAGCTGCAGCAGACGCAGTCGGGCCTTAATTGCGTGTTTCGGAGTCGCTGTGTTGTTAATATGAAATCCCCTCGTTTTAGTTTCCCGCACGGAGCTGCAGCAGAGTCAGACATGCTGGCAGTCGCGCTTAGGTTTGTTGCCTCTGCAGAACCTCTGCAGTGAAGCTACATGTGACTGCCAGGACCGAGCGATAGGATACTCAGATTGTTGAAGCCTGCTGAATGCAATTTTGCACGGAAAGAAGACTGTGGGTTTTATTTCTTCCAGTGTACTGATGACTTCAGATTTTAATTTGTATGAGAATGCATACGTTAAGTTTAAGTTAATTCAGTTTCTGAAGTGCTGACGTGCTAAAAACCTTGTTTACCCATTTCCCAAATGTGACTCGCAGACAAATCGGCGGGCTCGTATCCGCCTCCGCTCGCTCCTCAGTCCCGTACCTGATGTCCACACGGCCCCGTGCGTCTGTCAGCGTTAGCGTCAGGATGCTCTGACGGAGCCGGCCGGTCATTACAGTCCACAGTGCCACTGTCTGGGCTCCTATTTACCCATCCATCCCTGAAACGCTCCGCCGCTCCCCCTGCTCCCTTTGCATATGGAAGGAGGGAGGCAGAAGCTTTGCGGCGTGATGGAGGTGTGTATTGACCCGGCGAGGCGATGAGGATGGAATACTAATAGGGTTAATAGAATTAATGGCGCTGTCACCCTCGGTCGGGGAGGAGTGCCAGGCTTCTCTCTGGCTCGCGTGCAGGCTGATTGCTTTCTGCTCGCTGTAGCTACACGATTCCAACTCCGTCTCCTCCTCGTCTCCCGCTCGTATCGTTACCTTCCATCATCCTCCCGTCGTTGTCTTCTTCTCTTCTTCCCCTCACCCTTCTCCTACGTCTTTTCTACTCCTCGGTTATTCCCGCTTCAAACGGATAAAAGCCACTCTAATAATGCACTTTTGTCGCAGATGTCCTTTGTTCATTCGCGTATTGATTTTATAAAGTGGTTGTGATCTATATGTCTTTTTATTCCTTGTGTCCTTGCGGGGCCCTGATTTGTGTATGTGTGTGCATACGTGTTGTGTTTGTGCGTCTGTGCATGTGTGTGTGTGTTTACGAGTCCTGAGGCGTGCGGAGTGTGTGTGTGTAATAATGGAAGGTTGACATTTAAAGCAGTGTATTTAGTACCGCTGAATTAGCATACTTTAACTGGCTGGTCTATTCCTTCTGGAGGGAAGCGGGCATTAAATCCTGACGCAAGATTGGTGGGCAATTTTAAAGAGCTTTAGTGAAGATTCATAGACTACAAAATGTGCCGGCATCACACACACACACACACACACACAGACGGTCCTCTCTACCTTCTCCGTCTCCCTCGCCTCCTTTTTCAACTCGCTCTGACCCGACTGTACGCCGCTCGTCTTTTTCTGCATACGCGGCACTTTCCCCTCTCCCGCCGCCTCGGAGCATGTGCGTGAGTTATGAGGGGATGAGAGGGGATGAGGGAGTGTGCACGTGGGTGTGTTGGGAGGATAAAGGCAGATACTCTGTCACCAACACATGTCCGTGCTGATGAGCGTCTCTGATCCGCCGGTCTACAGTTGCTGTTTTGCATATATAACGTGCAAACGGGGAGGGGATACGCAGTCGGCGCGGTCTTTGTGTATACAAGCGTGCGCCTGTCTGATTATGTGTTTGTGTTGTCATAAATGTGCAAAGAAATATTGATACCACAAGACCACAAGTCATTCCTCACAGTGTTTTCTAATTAGCGGGCTAATGAATCAGGGCCCGGTTTGTCCGCTCTCACACGGAGCCGACACGCCTGAAAGTCATTAGCTTGTTTTATGTGCAGGCGGCATTACACATGCTCGCTTGGACATACTTTACCGAGTGGAAGTATAAATGTCAACCGGGGCCACGCAGGCTCGGATGAATTATTTACGTACGGCAGAGCTATCTTTTAATTCAATTAGAGATTAGTTCTGTGTGTTGCCCCTCAAATGTGGCATGTTTGAATACATTGATCTCATTGGTTGGGTAATTGGGCCGCATGCGGACGCGCTAACGTACACGGACGTCGTCATTAACGTGTGTAGCCTAGCTTCAATTTATGCAGCCGTGCTGTAATGAAATAAATCAAATAAAGGCTCACTCGTCTGATTATCGCCTGTCGAACAGTGTAAAATATTGTGTTGCATTATTAAGGAGGATATTTCATCACCTTAAAGTTGGCAGTTTTTTTTTTCTGATGTAACCTTACAGAGGAAGGATATCTGACAAAGTAGTGACTTTCAGCAAATGTATTGAGTGTTATAGTGTGTGATGTGTGCAGACATGACGACACTATGCACTGATGTATGTAAGAATCGGCCACCTTTTGGATTCATGCTCAGAACGACTACAGGGCAGCATATTAACATGGAAACCGCTAGCTGCGCAGCTAACTGAGCTAACTAGCTGACAGCAGCTGGGTCATTCCATGAAATCGGTGCCTTTTCAACTTTGAAAAGTTAAAATTTAAATTATATTTAATTGCTATTTTTTCAGTAGCCAGGAATTAAAGACAGTTTAAAATGACAAGAAATTATATTGTGCCATCTCAGTTATGGAATTTCATATTTTATAACTGTTTTAGTCAAGTCCTGTTACTGGAAAGGTAACAGGGTTGACAGTAACAGGGTTGACCATTTCAAGCTAATTGCCCATTGCTAGCTAAAACAAATGTTAGCTAAAGCACATGCTATGTACTTTGAAAGGAAATTACATGTACATATTGATTATATTATGAGAAATAAATAATTGTTTGGATTTATATGTTAAAAAATGGTAACAGGGTTGACGTTGTATGCTTGTCCCCCCTGGTTCAACCTTGAAAAAACATCAAAAATAGCACATCAGAGATGAGCAAAACAAATTGCATCTTAGATATATTTTATCTTATTTGTTTATGGCACCTAGTTGACAGGCAGTCCTGACATTATTATTATTATAGAGTGCATGAACTAAAAATGTGTAATTCCACAATGGAAAGTGTGAAGAAAACCCTCCGTTTCGCCACGGAAAACAAAATAAACGAGCGTGCCGACACCACGGTCACAGTGTCGGTGTTGTAGCCGCACCAAAAAGCCATTAAACTGCGCAGATAAATCAGGTTTAACTGCAGTCACGACCCGACGCATCCTGTTTGTATCCTGAGAGAGTTGTTTGTGACGGAATGTCGGTGCCTTTTCCTGGCAGACTGATGTTACCACATGTTCTCGCTTGGGGGCCTGAAACCACCAGAAGTCCCTCGAAAGGACGGAGACGTAAAACAAATGAACCAGCTCCCTCTCTCCTCTGCTGAGCCAAAGATGGCCTAAACAATAGCGATGACATAACAGTTCTTTTATATCACACACAGACACACACACAGACGCACACGTTTGCGCGGACACACACTTTCGGTTGATTCCCCGCTGATCTCGTGCCTGAGGGGAGAGCGGTAACCATGGCAACCGTTGTCCAGCACAGGGGCTCTGGCCTGCTTTTTCTTGTGGGCTTGTTGAATGGGGTCAGACAATCCGACCCCCCCCCACCACCACCACCACCACCACCACCTCAAACTCATCAGTAGCATCACTGTCTCCCTGCAGAGGACTGATTGGATAACCCCTGTCCCTCTCAGTTCATCCCTCTTTCTTATCCCTCCCCCCTCCTCCTCCTCCTCCTCCTCCTCCTCCTCCCACTTACTTTCTGTTGGCCCACAGAGGTTAAAGGTTCACAGTGTGGTGTCCATCTTACCCCCGTCTCTTTGTGGAAGCCTACGAGAGGAGCTCTAATTATCCAGGGGGCTGCTGGGAAACTTGGCGGGTCAGATGTAATAGGAGGTGAAAGGTTGCGACATGCGTCTCTATGGAGCTACATGTGGTATGGGTGGGTTTTTATGGTACCGGTGTGATGTCATGTAACGGAGAGGCCTGCTGCTGTCATTAATACGTGTACGCATTGGTACCTGGTCTGATTGATGGAGTTCATATTGTGTTCAACGACCAGAGTACGAAATCTTGTAGGAATAACGTGTGGTGGAACTAAGACTTCGAAGGAACATGATGCAACAAGAAGGTTTTAACTGGTTCCCAATTCAAAAGGTTTGGCCAACATGAACAAACGAGACCTTCAGCGAGACGATCGGCTACTTCCGCACATCTCTGCGCCCTCTCACGTCTTTCAGCTGGTCCAGTTCCTCAGCAACATGACATGAAACTGCAGGCCGATTTGAATAGCCAAGGCCTTTTCCAGCCAAAGTTTCTTTTCAGAGAAAAGTTGTACGTTGCTCAGTTCAAAGGAAGCGAGAGGAGATTTTCTTTCTAACGTTACCTTTTGTAGTTGTGGGTGACACCGGGGCAGCGTCAGCGAAGACAAAAGGAAAAGAATCGATCGAAAAAAGAAAAAAAATAATGAAAGGGACGGTGATGAAGCAAAAAACACGAGCCAACCTTGGATAGTCATTGACCAGTTGGAGAGAAACACATGATTTTTGAAAGGACTTGTCGCGGAAGAACTTTTTTTTACCAATAATACAATTTTAAAAACACGGAGAGAAGTCTTCTTGTCCTTGAGTCTTTATTGAACAAAACAAAGAATGTGCACCACAGTCTGCAGAGAATATGACAAAAAATGACAATCTTTTTATACACTTATGCCGTTTTTCCACCGACAGTACCAGCTCGCCTCGGCTTAGCGTGGCTCTACTTGGTTTGGTTTCAGACGCGTTGCGTTTCCATCTAGAATTAGCATCTCTTCAACGTGGGCGGGTCGTCACCAACGTGGGCGGGTCGTCATCGACGTGGGCGGGTCGTCATCAATGTGGGCGGGTCGTCATCGACGTGGGCGGGTCGTCTTCAACGTGGGCGGGTTGTCTTCAGCGTGGGCGGGTCGTCTTCAACGTGGGCGGGTTGTCTTCAGCGTGGGAGGGTTGTCTTCAGCATGGGCGGGTCGTCATCAACGTGGGCGGGTCGTCATCAGTGACGTACTTATCCACGCGACACATAAACAGGGCTAGCTGTGGGCTACGCAAAACACGTCCACCTTTTCATTTCTTGTCGCACCATCAAGCTCGTTCTGGATGCGTCTTCAGCGACAACACTCAGGAGCGTCTCCACCTCTGCCACGGTCCACGCCGTGTTCCTGCGCGTTGTTCCTTCCATGTAATCGCTATGTTGACTGAACGCAGATGCTAGTTTTTAAAGGTAGCGGGTGTCAGGCTCGGACGTCGTGCTCGTCACGAGTCGTCAAGTGGCGTCGCTCTCTGTCCAATCAGTGGCCGGCTGCCAGCTTACGTCACACAGAAGTATCAGCTCAGCTCGGTTGGAACTTACACGGAGGTGATACTAAAAAAGCACCACTTTAGCAGGTACCAGGTACCAGATTTCAGTAATGGGAACGCAAGAAAGGCGAGCTGAGTCGAGGCGAGGCGAGCTGGTACTGTCCGTCTTATCCCTCCTTCTTAATTACACCAATGGAGTCTTTCCTCCCGCTTTAAGACACCTGCCAGTTTTCCTCATGAGTCACAACTGACCAATAACACGAGAGTCGAATGAAGAATAATTCAGCAGGCTGCATGTACGCAAAAATGACAGTGACTCATTGTCGGAACGAGGATGGCACCTACGTAAGACCTACGTATCGTGCCGATTCTCTCAACGTTTCCATCTTCCGAGGTTACGTGATTGCAGCGCTGCATCTCCCCTCATCCCGCCTCAACATGTCTCATGATGTCCTTCACCTCTCCGCGGGCCCCCGTCACGGTCGCGTCTCATCACGCGCCACGAGCGTATCCGTAATAGGTCCGACACGTGTCAGAGAGGGCCCGCGTTAAAGCGGCCCTGATGAAGATTTCATTGAGTGTCACAGCCTCACAGCAACGTAACACATTCATCAACAGCACGCCGGATACGTCTCCGCGACATCAACCCCGGCGAGAAACGTATACGGAGGTTATTAAAGCTTGCATCGCAGGTGTAAAAAAAAGGTGGGCTTGATTGAAGTGCTTTTATATTCTCATTTGCCTGCGCGGATCCCGCTGGCTATAATTTACCACGATCTCGCCGCCACCTGCCAATCTCGCCCCACATTTAAATCTCGCAAATCCTGTGGGAGAAATTGAAACGATTTCAGCTAATTCGCCCCTCACCTGAACCTTTCTCCGAGCTACTTTTTGATTCGCGTATCCGTGTGATCTACTTTGAAGTGTGCCGAGGGAGAAAACAGAAGGTGTGATATTTTCTTCTGGTTGAGACTGTTTGACATTCCTGTAATACCTTTTTTTTCTTCTTCTTCTTCTAACCATCAGCGCGCCGGCTCTGTGTGCTGCTTGTAATAGTCGTGCGCCTGCTTTTGTCCCCTCGCTTATTTACTCACATGAAATAAGTATAGCTTTTCTTTCTTCCCTTCAACACGTTAGACCTCCACCTGTGAGGCATCATTTTCCCGGCAGAGAAGGCTCCATTATTAGAAGTCGTTCTTTTCGTACAGAGGTATTTGTTGCTACTGATGTGGTTATTTAAATAGAACCGTGTAAGCGTGTCGGCCTTTTTATTTCTTTAATCATCGTTTTAGCATGTGTTCCCATCAACAGCTTTCAAAGTATCGGTCCTGACGTAGTGAACATTTTAAGTCACATGGCTGATCAGCTGTTTCTGATCCAAGAGAAGAAGAAGAAGACGAAGAAGAAGAAGACGAAGAAGAAGACAAAGAAGAAGAAGAAGAAGAAGAAGAAGAAGACGAAGAAGAAGAAGAAGAAGAAGAAAGAAGAAGAAGAAGAAGAAGCTGAGTCTGATTCCCATTCCCAGATGACATTCCCTCATAGATGACCTCCTTTGTTGTTTCTTCTTCTTCTTCTAAGGTTTATTGCCAGTTGGCAAATAACTGGTTTCATTTGCGGTTCGCAACCTCCGCTTCTTGACTTCGACCGTGCGTAACGGGGCCTAAGCCACCATCTTTTGAGGAATCTAGGCTTTTGCTTTGCCTGGTTTCCTCTCTTTCTCTAGTGAACATTTTAAGTCACATGGCTAATCAGCTGTTTCTGCTCCAAGAGAAGAAGAAGTAGAAGAAGAAGCTGAGTCTGATTCCCATTCCCAGATGAATCCCTACATTCCCTCATAGATGACCTCCTTTGTTGTTTCTTCTTCTTCTTTTAAGATTTATTGGCAGTTGGCAAATAACTGGTTTCGTTTGCGGTTCGCAACCTCCGCTTCTTGACTTCGACCGTGCGTAACGGAGCCTAAGCCACCATCTTTTGAGGAATCTAGGCTTTTGCGTTGCCTGGTTTCCTCTCTCCAAACATTTCCGGGTGATGATCTTTCTTTGTCTTTTTGTGCAGCATTTCAAAAGTTTGCTTCAAGGTGGAAACACAACCTGTCTGTACATTAAGGCTCAGCCGGGGCTAAGTAGTTGTCATCACCAGGGGTGGAAGTGTGAACGCTGCCGTGTCTCTGTTGGGAGTACTCTTGTCTCACCTCGCCTTTACACTTTGCCAGTTTTCATCCCTACTCATCGTCTCTCTCTTTCTCTCTTTCTTCTGTCGGCTCAGCCAATAGAGGGAAAACTTATTGTGGTGTCAGCTGTTTAGTTCCTGTACACACAAACCATATTTCTCCCGGTGTTCGGCTGTCATTCGAGTAGAAACGGTGGCCTCTCCGCGCCGGAGGAACCCCATTTTTGAGGGCTAAGCAGAAAATCCCTCCCACCACATCCCTTCGTTTCTTTCTTTTTCTCTGCTCTCTCTGAACCTCGTTGGCCCGAGTCCACCGCCATCGCGCTTGGCCCCCTGCTCGCTGTTTTTATGTGGAGCTAAATATAGGCCTCGCATTGTGCCGCTGTGCTTAATGTGTGTGTTTGGGCTGATTAGAGTCGAGGCCTGATCTCATCCCGCCGCAGACCCCTAATGCATGCCGCGGTCGCTGGTTTCTATTTGGACTCGGGGGCAAACAGGGGAAAGTGCTGATATAATCACGTTTAGGGTTGTGAGTTATGCGGCCGGGAGAGATGGCAATATCGCGGAGCCAAAATGGAATCGAATGAGCCTCGGATGGAGCCATTACAGGGACTTGCTTGTTGTAAGATTGGTTGTTAGGACTGGCTGGGAATCAGGCTAATGGGATGTTTGCTTTTCGATATTTACCGACGTTCGATGCTGATAAAGAAAACGGCGTCGCTCGAACAGGTTATCGTGTGCGATTTGCCGCGTCGTCTCCCGTGTTCCCGTCCAATCGGATGATGAGAGATGTCGTACGTGGAGTGGAGAGGCGGATCAATAGGCTTTTATTGTGCCCGGCCAGAAATATGCAGTTATTGCAGCTCGTATTGACTCGGAGCTGAGGTGATTTTGGGAGATATTGTGCCGCCTTATGAGCAGAGAGGAGTCTTTTTCTTGCCTCTCTCCCATCACCTTTTCCTCACTTTCCCTTCAATCGCTACATCTGTCCACTTCCCTCTCCCCGTCTTCTCTTATATTCCTCTCCTCCATCACCGGAGAGAGGCCTCCCTCCGACCTCAGCCCGTCCGATGGAAAGTGGCACGTAGCGCGTATAGGCGAGCAGGCTAACGTAACGCCTTATGGGAGCTTATATCGTACAACAGGAGCGGGAACAAAAGAGGCGGTGCGTGCTGAGGCTGGTGGGAGCCGTCACACACACACACACACACACACACACACTCACATATATATACGCAGCACATTTCTACTTGCCGCTCGCTACTGACACCAGAATTCTTCAGCCTGACACCGGTGATGGATTAGATGCGTTATCGAGGCGGAGAGAGGCTCCATGTTTTCTCCCGGCGCGCTCTGGGAAAGAGAGGGAGAGACACACACACACACACACACACACACACGCAGGCAGCTGAATAGCCTGTACCCATTCCACCTGAAGTAAAGCAACACAATAGCAGTCTGCTACATTTCAAGCCGGGTTTTCCAGGACAGACATGTGAGGAGATAGAGATGGTGAGCCCGGATTGTACACAGTGTTCTGCCAATTGTCAAATACAGCCAGTTGATTTGTATCTACGTTTGTGTGTGTGTGTGTGTGTGTGTGTGTGTGTTATGTTCATGCATGAGCCTAGCACTTGTGTGTGTGTGGCTGTACATTCACATGCATTTGCCCCTGTTTTCTTGTTAGACAGAGGGGAATACGGAGGGATTTGTGTGTCTCACTGGTATCTGACTTCTGGTGTGTTGGTGATAACCCTCCCTCCCCTCCCTCCCCTCCCCTCCTCCTCCCTCCCTCCCTTCCTCCTCCCTCCCTCCCTCACTCCTCACGGTGACTCATACTACCAGTCCACTCGCGCTGATGCACCCCTAACTCACGCCCGAAGGGTCTGACTTCATCCCGCGCTGAGCGTTACGCATCCATCTCCAGGGGGACGGACAATGGATCTGTCAGTGCACCTCATACCGCCGGTGTCACCCATCTTTCACACCGCCGTGTAACGTGCACTCTCACACTCGCACTCACATACGAGGCTCAAGGTTCAAGAGGATGTATTTGTCATGAGACAACACAGGGTTTCATAATGAAATGAGTGCTTGTAACTCCTTCATTATACACAATATATATATAAACAGCTGTATATTCTCATTCATCCAGGTCATAGTTATCTCAAGGAAATTGAATCGAACGCAACTGGATTTGGTTTTTTGTCTTTGAAGACGTTTCACCTCTCATCCAAGAGGCTTCATCAGTTCCTGCTCGCTTGACTAGGCTGGGACTAGTCCAACTAGCCGGTGTGGAGGTCCAGCTATTTAACCTCTTAGGAGGCGGTCACAAGGCCACTGATGGCTATGGGTTGTATGTGTTCCATTATTGCCAACGACCGTCGTTAGAGTACGGTCGTTGGGGATGGTGGAAAGACAGTTAGCATCTTCACATTCAAAGTTCGTCATCATGTTAACGCTGTCCATAAACTGCGTTCGAGCACCAAGCATCGATGATGTAAACGCAGAGTCCACCTCTATTCGTCCCGCTATCAGTTCTGAACACCGTCCGTCCGTCAAGTGCAACAGCTTGATCTGGGATGTTATGGTGGAGACAGGTCTCTGTAAAGATGTGGGCGCAACAGTCCCAGCCTAGTCAAGCGAGCAGGAACTGATGAAGCCTCTCGGATGAGAGGTGAAACGTCTTCAAAGACAAAAACCAAATCCAGTTGCGTTCGATTCAATTTCCTTGAGACGTCATCACGTTAACGCTGTCCATAAACTGCGTTCGAGCACCAAGCATCAATGATGTAAACCTCTATTCGCCCCGCGCTCTATCAGTCCTTGAACACGGTCCGTCCGTCAAGTGCAACAGCTTGATCTGGGATGTTATGGTGGAGACAGGTCTCTGTAAAGATGCGGGCACAACAGATCCCTGATTCCCAGCTGTTTGGTCCCATTCCGTCCTAACACTGCCACCGGGCATTAGCCAGGAGCAGCCTTAGCATCCAAGCTGGATTAGTCTCTTATCGCGACTCTCTTCCTCTGCTTGCGGGGCTTCGAGGCTGGATGGGCAGAAGGCGCCACGGGCTGTGGTCGCTCCGAAGTCCGCTGCTCTTAATCCAAAACTTGTGCTTTTTTTCCTCCAATGCTGATACATTTATTTCTGCCACAGGCAAGAAAATGTAGCAGAGATAGCCGCTGCATCCACATGTACACAAACAATATAACACAATGAGTTTTCCTTTGGCTTCACTGCTTTCCTCACTAAAGACATGTCTCCTCCCTTTTCCCTCCACCATAGCATTCGCCATGAATCTTGAGTAGGACAGTTTGCATGTATGTAGGAAAAAATGTCTTTCCCTCTCTCACAGTCGCGTTCGCAATGCAACCGATGATGTAGTGAGAGCCGCCCGGCTGTCACAGAAGCTTTTCAAATCACGGACGCCTCCTGACAAGCTTCACTGGCTCTTAAAATGCTGTCAGCAGTCTGTCACCTGTCATCTCGGCCCAAGGTACCGACCAATCTTAACATCAAATTCAAGGCCGTTTACCGAGGCTGCGATCGGGCTCCCATCAGGCTTATCGGATTTGATTGGATGAGGTTTATCACGGTCATCGTCGGATCCTCCTGACCTGTGTTCTTTTTCAGTCTGCATGACCCGACTCCACTACAGAAGCTCTCTCAGCAGAGCGGTGGTGTCTCTGTAAGGGGTCACTGCATTGAGACAGAGAGAGAGAGAGAGAGAGAGAGAGAGAGAGAGTGTGGGGGTGTTGTGCTTTCACAGAATCTAATCCAGTGTGTGGGATCAGCCAGATAAAGGCAATGCCTATCACTTCAACATCCAAGACTGTTGAACTGGATTAGTGTAGATGCAGGAAGATAGCTGCCAGATAGGTTACTTAGGGAGTTCAACTCTCCACTCTCCCACTCTGTCTCTCTTTCGAAGCACAATATGCCACCGAGTTTCAGCGGCAGCAGCCCAATCTCCCTAAAATCAACTCTCGTTATTCTATTCTGGTAGCGAGTGTAGGTGGGAGACCTACAATTTGACTTAATCCCATCCCGGTACAAGGTGTTAGCGCGGAGCGTGCTGTACACCGCGGTTTTGGTGAAGGTTCCCGTGCGTGGGTTTACAATCCGCTCCGCCAGCCGAAACACGGCGGTGAAATAAAGCACCAACCCTCAGATGGACCTGTATTGGTGTTGGCAGGCCCCCGTAGACATGTGCATCCTGTTCCAGAAACGCTAACCTCCCTCAAGGCTGAGGTTAGAATATAGCTTTCTTTCTTCTGAAAAGAAAGCAGCTCTCTCAGGTAATAGTTAGCAGCTGTGGCCATTAAAGCATTAAAACATTCTTTCAAAATTGAGTGGTTAATGTTGAACAAACACTCGGAGACGAGCTGTAAAACAGAGAGCGGATCGGTAAAATCAGGCAAATCATCCCTCGCAGAAAAAAAACCCTGTTTGTATTAGAATGTTTTCCTCTTGGAACTAAATTTAAACGCTGTCATTTCATGTCTCGATTGCGTCGCACGCAGTGTAGGATTGCTTGATTTGGAAACCGTTCATTTTTGGCGTTTTGCTTGCTGTTGCGTAACGGCGTCCGCGAGGGAACCTGCCGTTTTGCTTTTTTCCTTTCCCTTTTTTTTTTCCACCAGCATCCACAATGCACTGCAAAACACGCATTTGATGCACTTTTAGCCTGGTTTTTATTCAGCACTTTTCACTCGGCAAATTGCTTCACACAGCCTCACGCGGTCGGGGATCCACTGTCTGGCACTGTGTTCAAAACCAGTGAGACCAAGGGAGAGCGAGCGAGCGAGGGAAGAGGGAGAAGGGCAATTTGAATTGGAGTTTGGTCAATCTTCAAACGTTTTTCCAGGGTGCTTACATGGTCTGATCAAAAGCGCCCCGCTGGCACGGGCCCTTGTAGCCACGAGGGGAGGCCTCTGATGCCGCTGCCATGGCTTCCCTGCTGGCGGAGCCCCCCTGCTTCCTACCCGTTTGTGCCTGAATAGGTGCTGTGACATAAAGTTTGTACATACAAAACAAAAAGCACCTTTTTAATTTGTGTTTTTTTTTTGCAGAATGATGAATTATATCACACAGGGGTTGCGCACAGAAAGGGAAGTTTGTTACTCCTTCATGCTACACAAACACAGACGGGCTAGCACATATACCTGAACAAGTATTCACCCAGGAAATAATTCTTTAATTTGCTTGCCTGTGAATATTCTCATTCATCCAGGTCATAGTTACCTCAAGGAAACTGAATCGAACGCAACTGGATTTGTTTTTTTGTCTTTGAAGACGTTTCACCTCTCATCCGAGAGGCTTCATCAGTTCTGCTCCCTTGACTAGGCTGGGACTAGTCCAACTAGCCGGTGTGGAGCTCCAGCTATTTAACCTCTCAGGAGGCGGGCACAAGGCCACTGATGTCTATGGGTCGTATGTGCTCCATTATTGCCAACGACAGTCGTTAGTATGGTTGTTGGGGATGGTGGAAAGTTGGTTTCGACTTCGTTAGTGCTCTATTGTGTTGTAACGACAGTCGTTGGAGTCACATGAGGCCCTTTGTGCACAGCCGTTGTTCTTAGAGGCTAAGCTGTTGAATCTCCTGGGAAGACATGAAAGGGCAGCATTGTAAATTGGAGATAGGTGGTGTCGCAGACCCCTTCTCTGTTTAGAGATGGTTTTTCAATTTTTGCATAGATGGCTTCCTTTACTCCTCTTTCAAACCATCTATCCTCTCTGTCCAAGATGTGAACATTATTGTCCTCAAAGGAGTGAGCTTTTTCCTTGAGGTGTAAATAGACAGCAGAGTCTAGGCCTGAGGAGTTCAATTTGCTTCTGATTGAATATAAACACTGGCGGAAAGATGGCGATGAAACACGGTCAGCGTCTTGGAAACATCCACCTAGAGTGTGTCGAGCATCAATGACGTAAACACAGAGTCCACTATGTTCTCCCTGCCAGTACAGCAGCTTGATCCGGGATGTTTTGGTGGTGACAGGTCTCTGTAAAGATGTTTGCACAAAAGTCTCTGATTTTCCTGTCGTTCGGCCGGCGGAGTCCTATTTCTTCTGTTTAATTCCCTGTGTAGCGAGACTACACAGACTTTTCTTCCTCTGCTCCTTGGGCTGGTGTTGGATCGTCAGAAGATGCTATTCTGATTGAATAGAAAGATGGCGATGAAACATGGTCAGCGTCTTGGAAACATCCACCTGGAGTGTGTCGAGCATCAATGATGTAAACACAGAGTCCACTTATCCTCGTCTACGCTCTGTCGGCTCGGATTGCGGTTCGCCTTTCCAGTACAGCAGCTTGATCTGGGATGTTTTAGTGGTGACAGGTCTCTGTAAAGATGTTTGCACAATAGTCTGATTTTCCTGTCGTTTGAGAGTCCTATTTCTTCCATTTAATTTCCTGTGTAGTGAGACTGAACAGAGTTCTCTTCCTCTGCTCCTTGAGTTGGTGTTGGATTGTCAGAAGATGCAGTAATCGTCCAGTAAGTCTGCTGTCCTCAACCCAAAACCTGCAGCGCTGATGACCAGTTCAAAAAAACAAAAATGTCTGCTGCATCTGCACGCGCCGCCGTTGCCATGACGTGACACAGTTTCATCTTCGTCTCATCATCATGTAGCGTTTTAAAAGAAATAATGTTGATTCATGCTTTACAGTCAGGTGCTGCAGTTAAGAAAATGTAGTCCAGAGTTATTTAAAGTGCTGAAAGCGGTTTGGCTTTGGAAAACTAAATACGGCAGCCCTGCGTGCGCTCCAGGATTTATACCCAGCTCATTAAGAAGTCCTCCTACTTAGTGACGCCTGGGGACATGTATTTCTGTCCTTACGTCTCCGGGCCTCTTTCATAACGCTCTGTGCGAGTCTGTTTGAATGTGTTCGTATGTATCGAGGATCTCGTGGTTTTCACTTTTAGACACTGGAGACGGCGTTCTGTTTTGTGTTTTCACAGATATTAACTACACAGGGCGGCGCTGCTGCACCCGGGGGTGCGTGCAGGCTGTTTTTCAACACTCCCATCCATCTTCACCTTTCACTCCCCTTTGCTCACTTAACTCAGTTGCAGCTTGCAGACAGCGGCGATGGAGAGAGGCCTGCTAATGGCTGTGGTGTTGAAACGAGAGGGACCGGGGCCGAACCGAGGGCAGGTCTCCGGGGGGGCAGGCAGGCAGGCGTTGTTCCTGCGGATGGGTCCTCCTGAAATAGAAGGGCAGGGAAGTTGTCAGAGGGGGCTCGAGGGTACGAATCCAACCTGTTAGCAGCCTTCTCACCCAGCCGGATAAATAATGCAGGGTCAAACGGGGCAGAGAGGCGACGGGGTTTAAGTACCTGAGAGAGCCGGCGAAAGGAAAGTGATGCTCAGGAAATGAATGTTTGGGGCCTGAGAGTCGCTCGCTCAGGTGGCAGATACTGTAGGCTGCCGGAGCGGCGGCGTGGGAGCGAGCGAGGGACTGTGGTCAACAGATGGAGCTTTAGACAGAATTATTTTTGGTCCGTTAAGCACTGGTTTCTCCATTCAGTCCGCTGCTGGGGTTTCATTTTTCCTCTCTTTTTTCCTTCGCCCACCCAGAGGTGAGGCCGGCCCTGCAGAATACTTCAGACCCACCTCGCACACATTTCCTCACTCCCTTACGACGTCGTGGGTGTGTGTTTGCGTCTGCATATGTGCGAATGTAACACACTTTGCCAGATTTACAGCTACTGTAGAAAAGCCGCCTCCTAATGTGAAAAGCGACTGGATGTGTGTGTGCGTGTGTGTGTGTGTGTGTGTGTGTGTGTGTGTGTGTGTGTGTGAGTGCTTCTGGAGTGTCAGCTTTTTTTCTCTCTCATATACAAAAGAAGCAGAGATTGAGAAACAGATGTTATTGGCGACTGGGGAGAGGCGAGGTCGTCCATTATTTATCTCTTCGTGCACGCTCCTGCACAGCTGATTAAATGTGTTTGCTTAGCGAGACGGTTAGCTGTTTGGTGATGGCGAGCCCGGGAGTGTCCGTGCGTAGCAAAGTGTTACACCCCTGCCTGGGGGAGAGTAGCAGGGGCTTCGTCCTCTCACACAGCTGTGTGTCTGAGTGGCCGAATGTGAATTTAGAGGCCCCCGGACGGCGGCGGGAGACGGCGCGATAGCGATCTGATTCAGATGAACTGCAGGCGTGCAGGGGGGGGAGGTCGGGTTATCTGGTGATCCCCGGTGGCTGCCCGCTAGAACACATATCACAGCGTGACAGACACAAACACACACACACACACAGTAGTGAACAGAACAGCGCTGGTCTGGCGGTGCGCCGGCATACTTCACGGACGAGCGTGTTTGCGGAGGTCTCCCTCCACTGCAGTGTCAGTAACCAGATGAAGACTGGCACGGCCCCCACATCCTGCCCTCCCTCCTCCTGCATATGGTTTCCACATATGTCTTCTCCTTCGATGTTTGGATTAGCTCGCCGAGGTCAGACGCAGGTCAGCCGCGGAAAGGCTCGACCACTTTGAGCTCCGGCCCTGAACTGTGCCGCCTGCTGTCGTGCACTCGGCTCGCCCTCGGGCTTTGAAGGCGAAGCTCTCGGGGGGGCGAAACTTACATACGCGTTTCTTTTACTTGACCATCCAGCAGTTTGACACGCATTCATACCCCCACACACACACACACACGCACACATTTGCTCACACACCCTCCCGGTTGATCTCCTCCTGACAGACACGTGACCTTGACTTTCCCCTCTGTGATGTTTTTCCGAGAGAGTCTGGCTGCTCTTTGCTGCTGTCACCGTCTGAATAGATAGATGGATGTTTGGGTGGAGGAAGGCAGGCAGGCGGGGATGGACAGATGATAGAGCCATCAGCTTTTCATGGGCGGAGGAGGAGGGCCCGGTGACATGTGACATCACAGAGACATCTCTCACGCCCAGTGCCGGGGGGGAACCCGCCACGCCGCCTGGCGAGATTTACTGCGCCGGTTATACAGGATCTGATGAATAAAGACCAAACGGGGCTGGCACCGGCCCGTTCGGGTCAGGGAGGGTCACGTACTTCATGTAAGTCATTAGAATGTTTTCCCGATGTTTTTGCAGTGAGGTGGTCTCGGCCTCAAGTTCAAAGCTTCACTGAGGGAAAGCATCATTCATCAGGAGAACGAGGGAAGGAAAACAGAGCTGAGGTTTCACAAAGGTCCAATAATATCAGCTAATAATTCTTCACAGTTGTTGTAACCCCGTCCTGCACGGACTCACGGGAGGCTGGCGTTTACCTCAGACACAATTTAAAAGAAAACGTTTGGAAGTCAATGAATCATCTTTAATTTCTCCGCTCCTCCGCTTCCTCTCCACCCACCTGAGTCTCCAGGTAGCGGAGTGACGATGATAGATCGCTTCGCAAATGTTGTTTGACCCCCGACTGTCACTCCTGTCAATCACTCTTCGTCTGTTTTCCCCCATTCCCGCTGTCACGCCGATATAAATAGCCGCCGTTGACCTGTTTTGTGTTCTGTGTTTTCCTCAGATCCGCGTCGACGGGCCTCCGCACGGCGGCGTCCAGTACGAGACGATATCGGTCATCAAGGACGGCAGCCCCGTCCTGCGAGACATGGCCTTCTCCCCCGACCGCAACTACCTCTACGTCATGTCTGAGAGACAGGTAGGTGCCCTCACCTGCGAGGTTTAAGCGTGTCTCTGTCGGCGTGCATATGTTTAAATGTCAGAGGAAAAAGGCTGTGAGGAGTGTGTGTGTGTGTGTGTGTGTGTGTGTGCTCTCGCGGAGCCCTAGATGGCCCACCTCTCAACATCACCAGCACCGCCACCCGCTGCTAGCTATAAATAACCTGGGTGGCACAGCGGGGGGGGGGGGACGCTGTGACAACGTTTGATAATGAAGGAGAACAATGAGGGCAGGGAGGAAGAAAAAAGAAGACGAGGAAGAGACGAGGTAGAATGAGAGACGGAGATGAAGGGCACTTGCCGGCTGGCGGAGGATGAGGAGGAAGAGTGATGAGGGAAAGGAGGGACAGCTGGAGGAGCGCACGACCGAGACAGAGCAAAAGAGAGACACCGAGAGGAAAAAAAAAAGAGAGAGACAGAGTGCAAGGTCATCCTTTCACACTTCTAATGAAGTGACACAGCATCGCGGGGCGGGTGGGAAACAGCCGATAGCCATCAATGCCGCCGACATACTAAGCAGGCAGAGGAGGAGGCGATAGGCGGACAAGGGTGTAAGGGGACGCAAGGACAGTGAGGATATGAGAGGTGAGGAGAACATGAAAACAGAGAGGAAAAGAGGAGGAGAAGTGACGGGAGGAGAGAAGAGGAGGAGGAGGAGGAGGAGGAGCAGCTGCAGGGGAGCGTGGCGGCGCAGGAACCCCAGAGACGGGCGACGTGCGAGGCTGTCAGCGCGAGGTGATAGATTGTCGTCCTCGCTCCTTATCTCTGCTTTTAACACACTCGACAACCGGCCGGCTGGAGCTCGCAGGTTAGGGACGGAGTCACTCAGACAGCAGCGTCTAACGCCGAGAGAGGGAAACAGATAATGTAATCTGCATTGGCTCTTTCTTTTTTCTCTCCCCCCTCCTCAGCATCTGTGACAAACTTTTCTGAGAAGTTTCTCACACTCGCCTGCTGCGAGAACAAAAATATTACAGCGTCAAACGGCGAAGCACATCATCGTCGGTAATGGCTCCGCACTTCAAGCGGTATCAGAGCTTTCTTTGTAAGACATATCACAGAAGTGATATCTGAACAAATTATTTAAAAACTCAAACATCCCTCTTCATTAATATTTATGCAGCACACCCACCAAAATATTCAAATGCGTACCTCCAGGAGGAGAATTTAAATCTTCTGATAAATAATCTAATATATACACATGTATCCGCCGATCATTTTTACATCAGAACAAGCACGTATACGCGATCGGCTGCTTTCCAAGGACAGGAGCACGGAGGTCAAGCGACAATGTAACAGTGGTTACGTGTTATATCTTTTATTTCAATCTTTGCTATCGGCTGAATGACGCTCAAGCGCTCCTTGAACGAGGAGATGAATAGAAAACCATTTACGCAACCAGTGTCAAGAACTCCGACGTGCGTCATAGCGATGTGCAGGAAAAGAGGCGAAGTGAGCCGGTCCACCTGGACATCACGCCGACCGGCGCCGGCGGCTGGGTCATTCCATGAAATCGGTGCCTTTTGTGTCCCCAAGAAATTATCAGTCATAAAATTACAGTAACAACAAACAAAGATGTAATTTGAAAATATAACATTACCATGTCTTCTCTCCTCAATAAAACATCAAATTAAAATCAATTAAATATTATTTTAAATAATAAAAATGATTTTTAAGCTGATGAGGGTGAGGTTTTTGGCCTGTCCCTCACTGTTGTTGTTGTTGTACGTCAGCAGGACTTTTAATTTGTAAAATGTTGGCAAAATGTTAAAATGTTCACATTTACATATTGTTTTAAGTATGATCTTATTGCTGAAACAGTGTTTTTGGTAAAAATATATATTAATTGTAATAAATATTTACCAATTTATTGGTGTCCCCTAATTTTATGTCAACCCTGTTACCCTAACCAAAAAACCCTATCAAAATAACGGTACTAGATTCTAGATTTGACATGATTTACAGGAGGTTTCATCATCTCTGAACCAGGATGCTAACAGCTCAGTGACAAGTAAGTTTTGCTCATCTCTGATGTGCTATTTTTGATGTTTTTTCAAGGTTGAACCAGGGGGGACAAGCATACAACGTCAACCCTGTTACCATTTTTTAACATATAAATCCAAACAATTATTTATTTCTCATAATATAATCAATATGTACATGTAATTTCCTTTCAAAGTACATAGCATGTGCTTTAGCTAACATTTGTTTTAGCTAGCAATGGGCAAATTAGCTTGAAATGGTCAACCCTGTTACTGTCAACCCTGTTACCTTTCCAGTAACAGGACTTGACTAAAACAGTTATAAAATATGAAATTCCATAGCTGAGATGGCACAATATAATTTCTTGTCATTTTAAACTGTCTTTAATTCCTGGCTACTGAAAAAATAGCAATTAAATATAATTTAAATTTTAACTTTTCAAAGTTGAGAAGGCACCGATTTCATGGAACGACCCGGCTCCCTGCGACAACTGCAGAGTCATTTGACCCAAGAACGAACGTCGATTGCGCCCTTTTTCCCACTGAAGACAAAACGCCAGAAGTGAGCAGTGGGTATAAGTGGGTTTTTTTGTTCGGCACAAAAAGGGTTGTGACAATGAAGACGCAACGTAAATCTCAAGTTTTTTACCGAGTCAAGTCTGTTTCCCGTATTTACCCAAATCCCTTTATTCCGACTTTATTCCGCAGATGAAACGGAGCTTTTGAAGTCGAGTTCATAACTGCTAGTCATCCGAGGGAGGAGTGATGCCGGCGAATATTATTAGTATTCAGCCCTGTACACTCCTGTGTTTCGCTCTCCAGGGGTTGGGGAGGATCGAAGCAGACAGGCGTGCGCACACACACACACACACACACACACACACACACACACACACACTGAAATGCTTTCAACCACTTCGGGGGATGTTACCCTGCATGTTCAAGGATACTACTCGATAGTCACACCTGACAGAGGAACTGAATTGGGGATTTAGCGTGGCGGCCGTACACTCATTCAGGCTTTTTTGCATAAATTCAGCGCAAAAAAACGACACGTTTTTTTTATACGTATGTGATTCTGGACAGTCGATCCGACGTTTGATTGATCCGGATGAACAACTCTCACACAAAGCTGTAATCCACATTGTCATTTCTGTTATGAGTCTCTGCAGAGCTGAACATAATGCAGTGTATTCTCTCTGACCTCTGTCTTACCTCTTTCTACTCAAGGGGATAAACTTAGGATGCACAGTGTTGGGTACCACATTGTATTTTTCAAAGTGCTAGCACTATCCGCTGTAAAATACACAGAACACAGCCACCTTCAAACCAGCCCCCTTTCTCACAAGCATTCAGTGGAAAAAGATCTGTTTGACCTTTATGTGATCGTAAGCCTAAATGTCACCTCGAGCTACACTTGAAGTCAGACGTTCAGGACATCACGAGGTCCGTCTTCATCTGAGCCGCGCTTGTTCGCATGTGTCGGGCCGATGCCGTTCGAGGCCAAGCGCCCGGCGATAGGAGACCGTTAGAACAAAGGAGGGATGATATCAAGCAGAAAGCAGGGCAGATTTGGCTCCGGTTGCATTTCCTACTCTGAATAACAAAGAGGCCCTCTGTGTTTGGCACAGTGGGAAAGAGAGGATGCGGAGAGACCGAGGGAGAGGCAGACAGAGGGAGGGAGAGAGAGAGAGAGGCAGACGGAAATTGGGAAAGAGAGAGAGCAATATTTGCTCGGCGAGGCCGCGCTCCGCAATCTGGGCTCCCGCTCGCTCCAGTCCTCACACCTGTCTGTGTGTGTTGTGGCGAAGCCGTGAATCGTGGGATGTGCGAGGCCTCTGTAAACACAAACACGCAGACCGGCGCCCACAGGGGCGCACACACACACACACACACACACACACACACACACACATGCAAAGCGCACGCTCCCTCAGGTTTTTATTTGCATAGGTACCGACGTGCTCTCGCCGTCACGTGAACGCTCGCCCCAAAAAAACTATAATTACACACATGCAAACCTCCCATTCAGTATTCAAATGGGAATCTCCACGAGGCTCTCGGAGGCTTTTCATCTCGCCTCTTTCTCTCACCCGCGTATATATAGATCACTCCTCCTGCATATGTATAGATCCTCGTACACGTTCGCTGCCAGTGTTGGGGAGTAACGAATTACATGTAACGGCGTTACGTAATTTAATTACAAAAGTTACGTAATTGTAATCCGTTACATTACTGAGGGAAATTTTAGTTACATTTGAAAAATCGGCGCAAAAGCTCGGGTTTATCAAATCGTTTTCAGCTTCCTCCTTGTAAAGCTGCAAGTTAGATACGGAATCATACCGACGCTTGTGATTGGCTGCTGCTAGACTCAACTGACTCGCTGGCTGAACGGCAGTCAGCAACAATGTCGGAGGCAAAGAATACATTCCTGAGTTGGAAATTTAAAAACCACTTCGAACAGACAGCAGATAAGGGCCCAAACAAAGAGAAACATGTTACAGTAAGTGTGCTGTCTACAGCTGTTCTGACAGGAAAGACAAGTTACTGAAGTTCAGTCCTGTGGAGTCTTTTATTATATTGTCTTTATGTCGTCTGAAGTACTGCTGAAAGGTTAACACTGTCAGGTTGAGAACAATTGAGAGCATTCATTCAAAATTAAGAAAAGTAATTAAAATGTAATCAAATGTAATTAGTTACATTACTTTAAAAAAGTAATTGAAATAGTTACACTACTATTACATTTTCAACAGGGTAACTTGTAGACTTGTAGTCAAGACCGCCTAAACCGAGACCAAGACACTACCAAGACCAGAGAGTATCAAGACCAAGACCAAGACCAAGACTTGTTCAGCTCGATACCGAGACCAAAAAAAGACTAGTTTTTTGCCATTTTGCATGAGTTGTAGAACCCGCACGCAGGTGCACCAAAAAATGCATTAAATTAAATGCAAAATACAAATAGTTTATAGTACAAATAGTACAAAATTGTACTTCAAATTGTACATTAACAAGAGGAAGAACTGGTCACCTTGATGTGTGCAATGGCATCTCAATTATAACACACTTCATCAAGTTGTAGTTGTAGCTGTAGTTCAGTGGGACAAGAACAATATAACACAGACATCACAAAGAACAGATACATAAACATATACATTCAAACTGTAGAACAAAAGGCATACTACATCATGAATGCATTTATGTCTTGAGTAGACTTGTAGTCAAGACCGCCTAAACCGAGACCAAGACACGACCAAGACCAGAGAGTATCAAGACCAAGACCAAAGACTGTCGAGGCCGTGACAAGACCAAGACCACGGAAAAGTGGTCTTGAGACCGAGACCGGTCTCGAGAACTACAAGTCTAGTAACTTGTAATTGTAACCAATTACATTTCCAAAGTAATATTCCCAACACTGTTCGCTGCCGACCCGAAGTTCTGGTTCGGCGCGTGAGAGAACTTTCCGCTCTCGTCCCTCATTCGTCTCCCTCTCACACACCAGACGCCATCACTCACTCGCCCTCAGACCTGTTTTAATAGCTCCCTGTTTCGTATTCGATCGGCGGCGCTGCCGTGTTTAAACTGTGCTTTTGTTTTCGTAGATGTAATGACAATAGCATCCAGCGTATTAATGATGTGGTGAGATTGACCCAGCGCGACGCAGCGCAGTGGAACTGATGAAAAGACCTGGCTCGCTGACTCTCTCTTCTCCGGGAGCAGTGTGTGTTTATGTGTATGTGTGTGTGGGTGCTGTATCATTACTGACAGTCCTGAAACACATAGCAGGAGGTTTTTCATCTCGAGATTTATCTTCAGACATTTGCGTATACGTCCACTGTGGTGCCTCCGCTATTGAGAAACCTCAGAAACACACAGCCTGTTGCATCATCCCTGGATTTTCACGGGCTTCACGCTCTGAGCTCCGCGTCTTTCCATCTGTCCTTCTGTGATTCGGCAGATCCGTCGTATGGATTTCTGCCAGATCACATGTTTGAGTCATGTTGTGTTCGTACTCATGTGTGTGTGTGTGTTTGTGCGACTGCTTCTATATTTAGACCAGTAATACCGCGATTCTGGTTCTTGGCTGGGTAGCAGCAGCGCCGGCGGCAAACGCAGCGATGTAGGGGGAAAAAGGTCACCGCTGTTTTCGGGAGATTCGTTCGAGCCGCCTCCCAGACACGTCCTCGACTTTCTCCCTCTCATCTCCTCCTCCGTCTGCGTCATACGAAATGCCCCCGCCGAAATGTCTTACACGTCTAGGAACACCTCGCCGCTTTTAATATTGCATCAAAAAGCCGGCAGATTTCAAACCGAATACATCTTTTGCTTTCGTGCGCGCCACGTAACATCTGCGCGAGTTTTATACACGGGGAAAGCACAGGGGGGCTTTAACCTTTATCTGCCAGTCCTGCTTTACATACCGGATACGGCGTGTAGGCCGACAGCGATAGAACAACCGCAGCAGTGTCTCTAATCAAACAGGTAGAGAGAGTATCCATGTGTGAATGGCAGCTGGAGCAGAGCTGAACCACTGGTGCTTTTGCCAGCTCATGCAAATTCGGCGCGTTGGATGTGCACGAGTGTTGGCTTCATCCCTCCCCGTCTCTCATTCACCACCCTTCCCTTCCCTTTTCTCTCTCTGTCTCATGTTTCCTTTTTCCTGCTTCCTGAAAAAATGCTAAAAGAACCGGCGCTGCTTGTTTTTCTTTTAACACCATGACCGCTCCTGTGCTGCTGCAACTGCATTATGGGAGTTCGAGCCAACAGGAGGGGGGGGACATGCCTGACACCGTGGCGTCCATGATCCCCTGAGCGGCGTTCGCTCTCTTTGTTGTCGGTTTATCAACACAATGCAGCGCGCCGGGATAAATGGCCACAACTACTCCGGTATCGAGTGAGGTCTTTCGGGATTGCCTGGATTATCAACATTTTTACGAGGCCCTTTTTCATTCCCTTTGTGGCGCATTGTGCCGTTATGGCCGCTGGCACCCAGCGGCGGCGGCGGCGGGGCCGAGCGCTCATCATCACACACGGTTGAGAATCAGCGGCTGCATTATGTCGGGTTGCTTTGGTCAGCGGCCAGCGCGCCGAGCCGAGCGAGCCCGCAGCCTATAATGTATTATTCATGGGGAACAATCAAGATTTAACATCTGAAAGGGGGTTTTGAAGTGATACCTGTGGCGTGGCTTTAGTTCTGCCTGGAAAAAAAAAAGCTTTTTGAAAACACCAAAGTACTGAGAGAAAAAACCGCGCACACATAAATAAAAGTGTTACCTTTTATCATGTCTTAATTAAATCCCAAGAAAGGAGGCAGGTGTTGACTTTGTAATGGAGCTCAGTGGGTTTTTTTTGTAACGTTTTACGGCCGCGGCGCACACAAGAGCACATAATAGAGTATAATGGCGTTCTCCGTGAAATACTGGCCGTCTAATTGCCAGCTCTTTATACGGATAAGTGTGAAATGCTCGCTAGCATGACCGACTGAGGGGACACTGAGCTGAGCTTGTAAAACAGACCCGTCTTTCATGGACAGACACACAGTCCTCCCCCTATAGAGGCGTTCGTTCAGCCATGTGCTGCTGTCACTCTCCGACACACTCGTGGCTCTTTAGCAAACATTAAACCCCCTCTCAGCCTCCGATCCCTCGTAACGCCGTCCTCTCCTCCCTCCCGTACCCGGCTCCATGTATGGAACGGCAACATTACAGCTCACAGATTATCAGAAAAGAAAAGAAGACCTCATTTTTTTTTCAAGCCCGGCAATTTCTTCCAGGTGCTCAGCTGTGAAATTTGAAATCCATGCATGGATTCTTTCTTCTTTTTTTTTTTGTGTGTGAGGCCTCTTCTCAACCTGTTCTCCCTTCAGATCACCCCCCACCCTCCTTTCCTTTCCCCCTAGAGTTTTTTCTGGTTATCCCCCTCCTCCTTATCCCCCAGAAACCTTTGTTTGGCCGGTGTGGTTAGATTGGGAGGAAATGGGTTCAGTGGTTATCGAGACGGGAGGAAATGGGAATCGTTCACACCTCGTCCAGGCTTAGATTAGCTGACATGCTACTGGCTCATCATTATGCAGGACTTTGGTGTGTATGACACGCTGATTTCATGTGTTAATGGGCATGGAGCACACGATGGCGCGCGGCCAGGCCTTCCACTGTGCTCTGTAGGTGTTACAGCTTGTGCAGACTAAAAAGAAAAAAAGGCGACGAGCAGCAGCGTTGGTGGAAAAGCCTTTTGTTTCCTGGTTTTTACTATTTACACCCTCCACAACAAGCAGATTGGACTGGCTCGTATCCAGGCCACTCATTCAAAAGACTTAAGTTTGCGTGCATGCTTTTCTTGTGTGCACGCAGCTCTGGTTTCAACAATCCGTTTCAGAGGCTCTTCTGGAAGATACTCCCATCCTTTTCTCATTGCATCTGTTGGGGAGGGAAGAAGAAGAAGAAGTCTGGCAGAGGTTCAGGTCAAAAGAATGGACACAACGGTAGAGCAAACAAAGTCAAAAAGACACGGGGGACAAAAGACCAGCGCTTTGTGTCTGCTTCTTCTGAGCCCCCTCCTTCCTTTGCAATGTTTGATCGTCCGTTGTCAGGGCTGAGTAGCTCAGGGGCATCCGGCGACTACCAGAACCTCAACAAGTGTCGAGGTTGCCGTCCCTTGACCCCCCGTCCAAGCCCAAGGGCAGTCCTAGTTAGCTTGCAGCTGCCAAAGAGTGAACAAGACCAGGGGTTTGACCATTGACCCACATCTCTGTGGTTCTCACCAATCTGTCCGTCAGTGACACTCGGACAAAGAGTGCCGATAACTCGACGACCCTCCATCACGGCGCAGCGGACGTTCAAGAGGCAGCTTTCAGCCTGAGAGAGCAATTGGTGGAATGGGGTGAATTTGGTTCTGGGATGTTTTTCTCACAATCAAAATGTCAGAATATTGAGGTTCTGGAAAGCAAAATGGGAGAAAAAAAGATATCTCTCTCACCAAACTCCCCTGTTGTGTCCACAGTTGGCTTTTTAACCATATGAATGTGAGTTAAGTAAGATATATCTACTCAACTGACCTCGACTGAGGTCAAATGAGGTGTGTTTTATTGTGGTCAGCCTGAGAGAGCAATTGGTGGAATGGGGTGAATTTGGTTCTGGGATGTTTTTCTCACAATCAAAATGTCAGAATATTGAGGTTCTGGAAAGCAAAATGGGAGAAAAAAAAAGAAAAACTCCCCTGTTGTGTCCACAGTTGACTTTTTAACCATATGAATGTGAGCCTGTGAATATTCTCATTCATCCAGGTCATAGTTATCTCAAGGAAATTGAATCGAACGCAACTGGATTTGGTTTTTGTCTTGAAGACGTTTCACCTCTCATCCAATGATGAAGCCTCTCGGATGAGAGGTGAAACGTCTTCAGGACAAAAACCAATCCAGTTGCGTTCGATTCAGTTTCCTTGAGATACATATGAATGTGAGTTAAGTCAGAATATTGAGGTTCTGTAAAGCAAAATGTGAGAAAAAAAGATATTTGTCTCACCAAACTCCCCTGTTGTGTCCACAGTTGGCTTTTTAACCATATGAATGTGAGTTAAGTAAGATATATCCACTCAACTGACCTCGACTGAGGTCAAATGAGGTGTGTTTTATTGTGGTGCAACCAACAATACAGGAGCATGAAGTCTACATCAGTGTTTATAGGTGAGACGTGACCTGAACAAAGGTTCTCTGTCATGCATGAGAAACTGTGATGCGACGCACCAACATATGGACCACACATCTGTATCCACTTCCACCCTCATCGGGGCTGATCAAGAGAGGGGAAACAATAGTCACGGCTTCCTCGCATCTATCTGTTTCTCGACAGACCTCAACGACAGACAAACATCTCCGGGCCGGCCCGCTATCAGTCAGACAACAGACACCGGCCTTGATAGATTGGCCGTCATGTTTTATCTGGGATGTAAGCGCGACAGCGGGGTCAGATTGGCAGCCATGGGGGGTTGAGGGCCAGCAAATCAATCGCACGGCCGCCTCCCCGCCCAGGTGCTCTGCAGCCGGTTAGGACGGGCCGGCGCCACAGCTATTGGAACCGCGGGCTCAGATTCCTCGCCACGTCCGTGACAGCTTCACTTGATATTGACGGCCGGACAAATTAGGATAAATCCCCCTGTCAATACGCACATCCAATGTTATTGATGATGCCATTTAGCTTTTTCATTCTGAGGAAAAACCACTTTCCTCCCTGACCCACTTGTCAAGCTTCCTTAATCTGGAGCTGTGTGTGTCCGTGCATTTGTGTAAATGTGTGTGTTTTTTCCGTATTCTTGTGCAGTTTGAAGTAAGTAAGCTGTGTTAATTCGGTGGTAATTTGCCTTAAAAGTTGTTGAAATGTTAAATGTTTTCAGTGTCTTCTAGTGTTGTAGAATTTGAGGGTAACACTCCTTAGTTACTATAATTAATAAATGGCAAATTAATAGTTAATGAAACCATCTACAATTACATAATAAATGCTGTATAAAGCCTTTCATTGTTTGTTAATAGTCCAATAACTCGTACCACTGATCACTGATGGTTATTTTTACATGTTTTCTTCCTTTAATCACATAATTCAATAACAATTTCCTGTTTGTGAAGCCTTGTTTTTGACTTTTTAATTACATTATACATTTTTTTTACGATCAAACGATCATATGCCCGCTCTATCTCCAGTCCCATCGCACGCCACAGTGATGCGAGTGTCTGCCGATTAATGGTTCTTATGTTTTTTTTTTGTATCATATGACATCGGAGCCTTTGAATAGAGAGTTGTGTGGTTTGAAACCACTCATATAATATTCTTCCTCGGAGTTAATACGCGTGTACGTGCCGCGTTTCCTGCCTGAATCTTTCTGTGTATGATCCATTCATTTAGAGGACTCTTCTATCTGAAGGGACTTAAAATAAGTGCTCTACGCGTTTGGTTTTAATGTGCTGTCTCTCAGCGTTGCGAGGTCAGGGGGTTGTGGGAAGTTCAAGGGTTGACTGAGCCTGTTCATCAACAGGAAGGGGTCACTCGCCGAGGTCAGTCCGAGCTCGCCCCTCCACTGAATCATGTTTTTATAGCTTCCATCTGCCCGACCGCTGCCAGTCAGCTATTCCTTCCTCGTGATGACCGATACGAGTATCCTTCCCCCCCTTTCAGCCATGTTCTTGCAGTGTTTTACACGTCTAAAAGCCGAGCCCTGTTTGCTCCCCGTGTGCTCGCCCGGCTAACAAAGGCCCCCTCATTTGCATCAGTCCCTGAGCAGGCATTGTTAATTGACTTAAGCCAGGATTAGTGTTAATCAGGTTTTGTGCCCTGGAACCATTGGCCAATCCTAACCTCATTATTTGATAGCGGCACACGTCCTGTCAGCCCCCATCAAGCTGTTAATTAATAGAAGCCCGTGCACCCAGGTCGCAGCCCGAGCACCCTCTCACCTCCCCATCCATCCATCCATCCATCCATCCCCCCTTTCCGCCCTCTCCCACCTTCACACCCAAGTCCCCTGCCACTTCAGCAGTGGTCAGTACACGGCGATGCGCCTGTATAAGCTGTGAACTCAACGACTAGGCCGGCAGCTTCCAGTAAACAAGCGGCGTGTAACTTGACTGTCTGCTTCAGGTGAAACGGTCTCCAAGCCGACAGTGTCGAGTCCGGTCTGAGCGGATCTCCAGACCCGCGCGAGAGAGACATGTTTGTGTCTGGCTTTGAGATCATGTGTGTGTCTGCACATCCCCTAATACCAGCTAAAAACTCCCGGCTGTCTCCCGTCCCAGCCTCCCCTCCTCCCCCGGTCTCTCACTGGCCTCCTGACATAATATGAGATAATGAGGGAAAGGATACCTGATCCTTAGACTCTCTGACACCTCTGTCTCTGTCTGTCTGCAGTCTCCCAGAGTCTGCCATTAGCCAGCTGACTGTTGCTCCCACAAATATCGGCCCTGGAGGAAAAGGAAGAAAAAAAAAATGAAATTTTTATATATCCAGTCTTCACTTTTGCTTCATTGTTGAACCGTGAGGGCTTCTTGAAAAATTCAGCACGAGATAAATGCATGTTTGAGTCTTCTAAATGTTTTAAATCCCACATAAAGCAGCTTTTCTTTGATTGAAGCAGCGTCCACGTCACAAACAGCTTGTTCACGCATTTATTTAGATCAGACTTCTGTAATGCCCTCCTAGAACAAGAAAGACGGAGCATGTCACCCCCGGGTTTAGCTAACCTGCTCCGGCTCCCGGCGTTTTTTAGGATTGATTTTAAAAGTACTATTACCTCTTTACAAGGCTCTTAAAGGGCTTTGAATCTGCTTATATCCCCCACTAGTTTGTCTTTTTATGATCCTTCACGGCCTCTTAGATCCTCTCATCTACTGTTTTATTGTTTTTTTTTTAAAATACAGCCAATCACATAAATGGGAAAATCTGTAGCTCAGCCTTTTTAACTGTACACCAAAACTATGGGACTCCTGCTGCCCGAGGCTGTACAAGATGTGAGCGCCGTGAACGGTTGGAACGACAATTGAAAAAAGTCTTTATTCACCCGTCCGTGTCCAGTTTGTTTCCCAGTTCGTTTGGCTTGTCAGCAGGTTTAACCAAAAACAGCTGAGTGGATTTCTGTGAAAGTTAGATGGAGGATGGGTCTCGACATAGAATAGATCCCATTCACTTTTGGTGCAGATCGGGATAAAGGTCCAGTTTGTAAGAATTCCCAACTCGTCAGTGTTTGATGAGACTCAAAAATCAACTTTCTTACAAATTGGACCTCTGATCTAATCACATTTCCTGTTTTTGTTTTCGTCGTTGCATGGATCTTAATGAAAAGGCAGATCTCGGTATGAGTGAGGAACAATTTGATGCAGATCCTCGATCTGGAGAGCTTGAATTACGGTAAAGCGGTTACGGGATGTTTAAAATCTCGTCTGATACCAGGCTATCCAGTTTCAAATTGGATTACAGGCTTGACTGAAGCCTTGATTAAAGGGGACTGCAGAGGAATGTGCTCTACTCAGTGCCATTTAATATTTCCTCTTGTTTCAATTTGCCTGTTTTTATTTATTGTCTTGTGTCTTCACATTATTGTACAACCCTCGTATCCAAGGTGTTACAGAAATCATCATTTATTTTTCATTGTTATCATTATTATATGAAGTGGTAGAGTGCTGGGGAGTGCGAGAAGGTTTTATACAGGCAATTAATAACGCGTGTTGTGAAGTAAACATTGAATAGATGTGGTCAGTTTGTGGCAGGAAGTCATTACTCTAAGCACCTCGAGGGGCGAACCTGTCCTTGAGCTCGTTGCGCCGCTCATTATCCAGAAATAGTTGTGTTTGTCTCTGATTGAGCTGTGAGATGTGTTTAAAACTTTTCCCCCGTCTTTCACCTATACGTGGGTGTGTACGTCGCGTACGCGCGCGCAGCCGCACTTTGTGTCACTTTGTGCGAATGCGAGCCAGAGGAACGGTCCAGGAGCCATCCTGCCAGAATAATCAGCTCTATAATTAAGAGCTGTGAGTATGTCAACTGCCTTCGTATACCCCCCTTCTCTCTTTCTGCCTCTTTTCGCTGTCTGTCTGCCTCCATAATGGCGCAGCGTTTGTCTGTTTCCTCCCCGCGCCTATGCAAGAAACGCTCGTGACATTTATTGTGAAACTAATGGCGGTGCTTCACTCCTCCTAATTGTAGGCTTTAATTGCAATAATTATTTACAAGCCTAATTAGAGCCTGGAGAGAGTGTCAGGGAGAGACACGAGTGCTGGTTGAAGGAATCATGACAGGGTTTGTCAGGAGCCGGGGCGAAGAGTAAAGTGAATAGAGTGGCAATGTTTTGTCTATAATTGGGGGAGGCCAGTGTCTGGAAGTCTCACTGCCTCTCTCGCTGTCTCCTTTTTTATTTTTTTTTGTCAATTGCCTTCCTCCTTAGCTCTGAGACGGGCGCCGCAATCACACGGGATGAGGATGATTTGAGGCTGAGCTCACAGATCAGTGGATGGCGGCGGGATCGGGTCCCTCGGAGCCGTGGTGGAGGTGTTTATTTTAAAAAAAAACAACTGACTCTGAAGACCGATTCTCCGGTTTGAGAGGAGGGACTGACGGCTCCATTCACGGCGCCACCAGCTGCCTTCTGAAGGAGCGAATGAGTGCATCTTAGGTGCATTTGTCACCGAGCGCATTGTTTCTCTGTGTGTTTCTAACCAGGGCCCGGGTTCATTCGCTGCAGTTTGGCAGAGCCTCAGGAGGTCTTTTGTGTGTGTGTGTGTGTGTGTGTGTGTGTGTGTGTGTGTGTGTGTTTTACCGTGTGATGCGGTCATGCTGCCAGGTCTGCAATATGCTCTTTGTCTGTCCTTCACAAGGCCAGTCTTGGTAAACAGACTACAGCAGGAGAGCTGCTGGGTTTTGATGGGCGACTCTCTCTCTCTCTCTCTCCCCAATTTTCCCCATTTCATTCCCCCCTTTCTCTCCCCCGTCTCCCCTTTTCTTCTCTCCTGTCAGCGCAAGCGTCCGATGGGAGGACTCAATCCCACAATGCCGTTCTCCCTCTCCCCTGCGGCTCACTTTGACAAAGCTGTCAGCCTGAGCCCCGGTGATGGATGTAGTATTGTACAGTGTGTGTGTGTGAATGTGTTTTTTCCGGTCTGGTATCCCATTTGGACTCTCGCCGGGGCAAAATAATGTTATTTATACGTGCAGAAATCTTAAAAATGATACCTTCTGCAGATGTGTGCGACCCTGAGGCCTCGGCCAGCGGAGGCGTCCAGAGAGCAGAGAGAGCTTTGGACTCGGAGTTTATGTGCGCCTGTGTTTCTAATGTTGTCAAGGACGACTGACAACGTTCGCATCAGTGCACCGTACACGACAAATATTTGAGAAAATGCTCGACTCAAAGCTCACAGACGAACATTTATCTGCGTCTGCTCGCACATATGCAGACACACATTCGTCCAAAGGGGGAAGACGAATGTGCAGGTGTGGATAGCGTATCTGTAATGCAATATTTGAGGAAAAATATTAGAATGAGCGCGGGCTCAGATAAGGCCGGTGATTTAAACAGTGTGTCTGCCGACAGCCTGTTGAAATATTGCCTTTCTTGCCGACTTGTAAATCGGATATTTGGAGCCAGAAGGATTACACGGTGGTATGAGATAGGCCCGCGGAGTGACGGATGGGGTGTTGTCGGGGGGGATCTGGGGATGGAAAAACTGCAGGACACATTCGCGGTGGAACAATACGAGGGTCATTCCATGAAATCGGTGCCTTTTCAACTTTGAAAAGTTAAAATTTAAATTATATTTAATTGCTATTTTTTCAGTAGCCAGGAATTAAAGACAGTTTAAAATGACAAGAAATTATATTGTGCTGCCATCTCAGCTATGGAATTTCATATTTTATAACTGTTTTAGTCAAGTCCTGTTACTGGAAAGGTAACAGGGTTGACAGTAACAGGGTTGACCATTTCAAGCTAATTTGCCCATTGCTAGCTAAAACAAATGTTAGCTAAAGCACATGCTATGTACTTTGAAAGGAAATTACATGTACATATTGATTATATTATGAGAAATAAATAATTGTTTGGATTTATATGTTAAAAAATGGTAACAGGGTTGACGTTGTATGCTTGTCCCCCCTGGTTCAACCTTGAAAAAACATCATAAATAGCACATCAGAGATGAGCAAAACTTACTTGTCACTGAGCTGTTAGCATCCTGGTTCAGAGATGATGCAATCTCCTGTAAATCATGTCAAATCATGTCAAATATGACTGATAATTTCTTGGGGACACAAAAGGCACCGATTTCATGGAATGACCCACTATGACCTGCGTCCAGAGCAGTTTAAAGTCAACGCGTAGGACCCCAAAAACTCCGTAACCCCTCCGGAGGCGGAACGCTTATTCAGTTCACATTTTCCATAAGCGACCGGGGAGCAGTTAATTTGGCTGTCTGAGAGTCGCGGGATGAGAGACGGAGGGTGGGGAGAGACGAGAGACGGAGGAGAGAGTGAGACACAAAGGCAGTTTGGGCTCATTATGTTGATTTTTCTCCTCTCCTGCCAAACAAAAACACACCCGGCACTTTTTAGACACACCGCTGGAGATCAGTCGCTGCTTCTCTCTCTCTCCTCCTCCTCAACCCTGCAGAGTTTCTTTGTAGGCAAATCTAATATTTTTCCCTTCGCCGCAGGAGCGTGTTTGCCCGTAGCCTCCGTAGTCACCGTATATATTTCCTTATGGAATCAAATTGGATTAAATCACGGGCGCCGTTACGGGGTCTGAGGAGGTCTCTGAGCCTCCGTGAGACTCGTAGGCTCTCGTTAACGCAACGCGACCGGAGCCAAAGGTGAGGAGCGTTTAGTATGTAACGCACATGGCAGCATGCACAGCACACATGTGCATATATGCATGCGTGTAATCTTGCAAATATGACGCAGACACACACAGACATGTGTAACTACGCACGCACACCCAATTTGGGATTACATGAAGTGTCCCCCCACCACCTGAGCCTAGTTACCACGGCCCCTCCTCCCTGTCTGTCTCCCTTTCTCATGTAAACACACTAACATTCATCTGGGCACAAACACACAAAGACACACACACACACACACATGCTTACACTTACGCACAAGCAACAGCCCCGAGAGCAGTGGGGTGTAACCAAACCCTTCATTTGTATGTACATCATGTACACTGGGAGAGACGCCGAGACAAAGAGAACAAACATGCTCACACACACATGCACACACACACACACACACACACACACACACACACACATGCGAACACACCTTACACACTCAGACATGCACTGCGGAGTCCCTCTGTGGATCAGAATTCATTTCTGTCTGCCTTCCCCTCCAAATCAATACCCCCGTTGGTCGACAGACAGCCGTAAGTGTGCCAGGGAGGCTCCCCAAACGCACACACACACACACACACACACGTACCGTACACACACACTCATGCCTGTTGATGTGTGATGGCCTCTGCTGCTTCCTTATTAACTCCTCACATGCTGACTGAAGCATACACCTCATTACTGGCTGCATTGACAGTCTGGAATCCCGCTGAGAGGCGCGCAGACGTGTCGGACGGAGACAGACAGGCCGGAGACGCTTATAGGGCTTTTCCATCGGCACATTCGGATGCGTCAAGTCGGATCACGCATTTGCATTTCCGCTCCTTAAGCGCGGTGGGTTTCCCCTCGTCGTGCCCAAGATGGCCCGTCTTGGGTCTCAGTGCGCCCGACTGCCTGCCCTGCAATCAGGGGTCGATGGTCGCTTCCTCCTCTGGATCTGTTCGGTCAACCTGTCTCCGTTTTTCAAGCAAATTCTCACAACGACAGCCTGAAAATCCATAATGAGAAGTGAGTCTGTGAATATTCTCATTCATCCAGGTCATAGTTATCTCAAGGAAATTGAATCGAACGCAACTGGATTTGGTTTTTGTCTTTGAAGACGTTTCACCTCTGAGGTGAAACGTCTTCAAGACCAAAACCAAATCCAGTTGATCTCTGAGATATCATAATGAGAAGTATCTATCTGTGTACAAGTGCTGCGATAGTGAGTGCTCATCAATTAGAGAGAAGCCCGTCTTCCTTTTTAAGAGTCAAACCAAGTGAGTCCAAGCCAGCAAAGAAAAAACAAAGAGGTAGAGCGAAGTGACAAACAAGAAGAAGGTCGCACAGACGAGCAGTCCACATGGATTGGTTAAAAAACAGGTTGAGACAGGTAGACAAGAAAATCAGCTGAAATAAAGGCTGAATTGAATTGAATGCACGCAGACGACCAAAGACGTAAACGAACATAATGACGAGCGAGACGGGTACGTAGACAGACAGTGTGACCTTGACTACCATAGAAACTGACTGACCGAGAGATGCAGACAGACGGCGATGGAGGCGAACGCATCAGGTGGAGGAGTGAATAATAGTAACAGGTTGTTCAAGCGGTCTGAAGGTATCACTTGTGTGAATAATGCTTTAGATGCATTAATTGCCCTTTTGTGATCGCTGAGCACACTCTCGCTTCTCTCACTCCTTCAGGAAGCGACGGAAGATTTTTTCCAACCCGCTGCAGATGTTAATGAGTCACGTCGGGCTGTGGAGTGTCTGCTCTTCAGACCCGCTATACCATTAGCATCAGTGTCTAGACTGTTGTGATGTCTGAGCGAGGGCGTGTGACCAGGTATGAATGCAAAGACCTTCATTCGACAAACAACACCACAGTTCCAAGGCTTCTTCTACAGTATAATACCAAAAAAGTGCCCAAAAAATGGCGACTTTGCAGCGTAAAGACAATAAATTTCAGTCGACTTGTCCCTAAAATAAGGTTAAATCTAATTCCGGCCTCCTCTGAGTCATCACGGTACGCCAGCGTGTCACTTCTTGTAGCCGTCTTTGCACATGAGTGCTCGTACACACTCGCGTACAAGCACTCTCACAACTCCCCGTTTCCCATCTCTTAAATGTCAGCATGGGCCTTTAAACCAGTCGCCGGCGAGCGAGCGGGTTAGAGGAGGGGGGCCGGGAGTTCAAAGTGGTCGGGGCGGCGTGGATGTAATTTCCTCCTTTTAGCCTCCTGACTGAATTACCGAGCGAAGAGGCCACCTCGGCTGGGAGCCGCGGAGGAGAGCGCCACGCGGGGAGCGCCGAGGTTCGGCAGGGAGGGGAAGAGATGGGGAGATTAGCGGAAAAGAAAGGCGAGAAAGAGGCCGCAGATCATATCACCAGTATCCATCTCGACATCTTTACCTCGTATAAGAGGGTGCACATGAGATCTGGAAGAGGAGTAAAGGCTGCGGAGGTTTCATTAGCAGCGCTTGACATTGTGCTATTAACTGAAGCTGTGAAGTAAATGAGTATGTGTCTGTCGGGGTTATTCGTTGGCACAGCTTTTTCATTAAGTTCGGTTTATTCAGAGAGAAAAGAAGAACAGAGTTGCAGGACGACGAAGAGAAAGACGTCTCGGTACGGTTTTGTTTTTTCTTTGGTGTGTGTGTGTGTGTGTGTTATTGAGCAGTTTCGGGAGCATTTTGAAGCTGTCAGGACTAAAGGCTTCAGTGGGCTGCAGTGTGTACCAACACACAAACACTCCCCACGTTCCTCGCTCTAACCTGCTCCCCTTCCTCTCCTCGCCATCCCAAAAAAAGGGGGATTGAAACCATACATAATTGATACACTCCTCGCTGTATCGACTGGTTGGATTTTTTCCTCCTCCTCGCTGGTCGATTCCCTCACTCCATTATTTCTACGCTCGCGCTCCCTCCACTGCCTCACATCCCCCTGTGGCTCCTCCCTCAAGTCCCCCGCCTCAGTGTGTGATACCTAAACACACACAAACACACACACACACACACACAGATTAGGAGACAGTCCCACCTCCTTCCTCCAGCTTCATTATTGCTCACTGCCCCGCTTCGTCTTTAATCCATACAGTTGGCCATCATTCCAAGTGTGAGTGTGTGTGTGGGGGGGTGAAATTCAATGCCGTGTGTGTGTGTGTGTGTGTGTGTGTGTGTGTGAGAGGAATGGGAGTTTTATCTGTTTTTGCACAGCGGCTGTCTACGAGGGGGAGAAAAAAGTGGGGGTACTTACCATCCAAAGCTGAGAGCGGAGCCATAAATGAAATAAAAAATGCTTTTTCGAGGCGCTAAAATGCTCAAAACTAACTCGGCTTTCGAAAGAAACTGACGCCAAGCCAGTGTAGAAGTGTCCAACACATATCGACTGTGATGTATCCAAGATACTTTGGCTTATTTGTCGTTAATATTGATTTATAATTATTGCATTTTCAGTTGTGTTTACCGTGTCAGTGCTCTGTTGTCACTTTAGACGATTAAAGTTTCTGTGAATCTGTTAAATATCCTGCCTCCGCTACATGTTTTGAAGCGTTTGATGATCACATCTGAGGGATCACTGAAAGAAATCAGTGTGTATCAGCCACGTGTGTCCATCGGATCAGGATTTTTTACTTCCTAATATCGGTATCGGACCTCAAAATCGTCTGGTCTTAAGGTCAGGGTAACACAATCACTCCATGCTGCTGGAACTCCAGTGAAAGTCCAGTCCAGTATCCGTCTTCTTGTGTCATTTAAAACAAGCAGAGGACGAGCTACGAAAACACCGGCGCCACCCACATCCTCAGTTAATCCTCGGGTGAAGACGCCAGAGTCTCGACCGCATGAATTCCACCACAGGCGCCACAACAATGGCCTCTCCATCACACGAGATGCCACGAAAGGAACATCAAACCGTATCATTACCACTTTAAATACACGGTTAGCGTCCCCCGGGTCGGCCTGTAACACGTAACGGCCAGTCGGGCTTCAGGGTTCAAACTGCGGTCAGGAGGCGCACGCCTGACCTGTTCCTCCCCTCCCTCCTCTCCGGCCTGGCAGTCCGTCTCCTACCAGTCTGTTGTTTCTGACGAGCTGCCAGGGACCAGATCTGTCCAGGACCGAGGAGGTACGGGGGGGGTTCAAACCCCTAATATGAGTCGGAGGGCTCTTTGGCACGGGGGATTTGGAAACAGCAGTTCAGCTTGATCAAACTGTGATAGCTGGATATCCGCCGTATCAATTCAGCGAGCCGTCTGCCCTCCGCCCCCCTTTATTCTGTCTTTAAACCAGCCTCGTGGTGCTGCTGCAGCGTCTTCATGTTTCCAATTGACCCAAATCTGGGAGCTCAGGCCAAATCCAATAAACAAAATGAATGTGTGTGTGTGTCTTTCTCTTTATGTGTTTTGTCTTTGAGCGGAGAGAAATAAGGAAGCGACGTGCCGCGAGAGGCTGCCTGCGACAATAAAGGTTAAAAGCTCCCCTTTTTTTTTTTCTTCTTGTACACCGAATCATATGCGGAGAATATAGACGGCTGTTTGTAGATTCATTTCGCCTTCAGTTTGTCTCTGGCGCCCCGGTTTCAGCTGCTTAAAATCAATGTGTAATATCCATTCTGAATGCTATCTCCTCTGCTTTAGAATCAGTTATTCTGACAAACGCCGCCGATAGAAAAAAGGGTCTGACCTTCAGAAAACAGCTCGGTATTTCCCCTTGAATTCTCCCAACTTTCATTTATCCTAAACTCTCCCTCCCCCTCCTGCATTAGACACTTCTTTAATAAATGTTATACAGTAGCAGGAAATCAATATCAAGCATTTCTACACAAAACTGTTTTCTCTCCGGTGACCCGTCAGGAAGCCCTCCGACATCTGTAAAGGCAGCGTTACACTTCTGCAACTGCGTAACGCGCTATCCAGCTGCGTAACCACGGAGACCCCTCGAGCCCTCATAGTTCTCTGTCGTGGTGCCGGATACGCAATGCAATTTCCAATCGTCATCGCCGAAACGCTACGAGCTGCAGGACTGCTGACCAATCGTAGCCCTTGCCGTCTCCGTTGTCGCTTGACGGAGTGACGGACACTTAAAAAAATATTTCGTGCCGCCGGAGACGACAGCGAGGCTCTCCGACTACGTAGACTCTACGTAGTCGGAGAGCCTCTCTGTCGTAGAGGGCTCTCCGCGACCTACGTACAGCACTTTACGCAGTAGTAAAAATTAGGCTTAAGAAGAACAGCGACAAAAACAGGCGTTTTAAAAGCGATTCCTTTGAAGGTTGTAGTTTCTTTAACGCACGTGACGGAGAGGAGTTTTATGTGCGGCCGTTACGTGCACATGTGGCCGCGATTAATTACTTTTACACATTTGCTCGAGGAATGCGGGGTTTTGAGCCGTCGTCAAAGCTGCCAGCTGTTGCGGTGTCTTTGTCGAGTCAACGCCTCCGAGGGATCAACGCCCGTGCACCCCCTGCAACGACAGCGCTTAATCAAGCTGGGTGTAATTGGTGCGAGTCTCGAGGCTTGATTATCCTCGGACCAGCCGCGATACTTCAACAGAACCCCCCTCACCTCTCGAGCCGGGTTCAGGATGGAGATTGATGATTGGGTTGAACCGCAGCCTGACCTCGGTCTGGTGCTGCATAAAAACACCGTATTTTTTTGGCTTTTAAAACTGGTCAGAATAAGCCGGAGGGGTCCAACGCAGAGTTGATATTTCTCTCAGTGTTTCTGCAACTGTGAGCGGATGCCGCTCTCCGTGGGCGGATGTCAACAAGCTGGATGAGATGGCTCTGCCACAACACTACAGAGCGGATTTGTTCGGGTCTTAGAGGAGTACAGTGGAGGGATTTTGTGAGTTGAGGGAAAGAGGAGGAGGAGAGAGAGGCAGAGACAACGAGTGGAGACGTGGCTGCCGTCCTCAGGAAGAGCCTCGGCGGGATTACTGGAGCAGATTAAAGAGTGGCCGGTCGGGGGGGTGGAGGTGGAGGGGGGGTGTAGTTAGCCCGGACAGGGGAAACACTGGCTGCACCGCGGGGTCACCGAGGGACCAGCAGGCTCAGGGGCATGTAGATTTCATTGGCTTTCATTCATTCGGCAGCGAAGTCTACGCTCTGCTTTTTGTGCCTTTTGTCATTAGGCCGGCTCACACACACACACACACACACACACACACACACACACACACAACACAAACACACACACAGATATACACCTCTCCATGCTTCCCCTCTCTCTCTCTCTCTCTGCTGGAATGGGTATTGTGTTCATGATCGATGTGCCTCATTCCAGTGACGTGGTCGCCCGGCTAACTCTCATTAAAAATGGATAGGGTGTCCGCCAGTGTGTGTGTGTGTGTGTGTGTGTGTGTGTGTGTGTCTATACATGTTTAAAATGAGGTGTATGTGGCAGGAAGTCCCAGAGGTGCCAGCTGTTTACCGTGCACCGCTGAAGGTTTGGAAGGTAGCGGAGGGAGGGAGGGGGGGACTGGTACGGTACGCGGGAGGGAGGGGGGGTGTTCCTGAGGTCATTGCCAGGCCTGTTGCCATGGCAACAGCTTTGCAAAAACCGCTTCCTCTGCATTAGTGGTGACGGTGGGATTTTCTCTCTCTCCCTCCCGCTCAGCGTGGCGAGGCACATCTGGCACCGCCGAGACCGGGTCTCATCAGAACACAAAGCAACGGGCCGTTTCCACTCCGCTGTGTCCTCTTTTATCCCTCTTTCTTTTCGTCTTCTCTCTCTTCCTGTCCCGCCCCCATGCCCCCCATCCATCACGGCGGTGCGGCGAGCACGGGCTGAAATGGATTCACCGTTCACAGGTGGCCAGAAAATAACGGTGGAAAATATGTACAGTGGGACTTTTATCCTCCGGCCCCTTTTTTCTTTTTCTTTATTTGCTAGAAAGGCGGCGGCACGTTTGTTATGCAATGCCCACCCCTCTGCCTCTCTGTGACGAGACTGTCACCTCCCCGGTTTCCTGTTCCCGTTGAAGTTGTTGTTCTTACGGCGCAAGAGCAACAAAAATAAGCCCGAATCCATTATTTATGACGGATACACAATGAAAGCTCTGATGTCAGCGGCCCCCGAATGGCAGCGGGAGGCGCCGGGTTGAATTTAGCGGAATTCATCGCGCAAAATCATGTTAGGTTGGATTAAAAAGTGATGTTTTTTTTGTTTTTTGTTTCTTTTCTGTGATTGAGCGGATAAAACTCACTGCCCACCGATACAGCGAGGCCGGGCATTACCATAATCCACAGCGGTGGGTGTCAGTGACGCCCCGTGCACGGGCAGCGATAATAGAAGCTGAAGCCCATTCAGAGCGAGCCTTTGAAAGGATGAAGCTGTTGTTTTAACCCGCTGCTGTCAGTCAGTCGCCCAGGTCGCCACTGTAGCCTCTCCGGTTGGATAACCTCCCCCTGCTAAGGTCATCCGAAGTGGGAATTTTATTAGCATTCATTTACCGGAGCGCGCCGCTTCTCACTCGGTCCACCTCGGGTCAGCTGTGCGACTGTTTTCTGGAGTCGGAGGCGGCGTCTTGTCACATGCGGCGCTCCTTTGTCTTCCCTGGAAATGCAGAAACAACAATCTTGCACATCCGTTACGGTGCTGCGAGCGTGCGTACACAAACACATACACACACACACACACATGCGCACACAGTGGGAGAAGGGGCTTCATTGTGCAGCCCTGCTGTGTTGAGTGACTGTAGCGTGTGCTGGGCAACAGCTGCTGTGATCCCCCCTCACCCTCCCTCACCCCGCCTCCCCCCTCCACCCTCACCTCCACTACTGGCCCATGCTGCTCTAAACATCAATATACTCACACACACACACACACACACACACACACACACACACACACACACACACACACAGTATATACAACACAAACACATTTTCTTTCTCATTTTGTGCTTTTTCAGCTCTCAGGTTTTTGCTCTCCTGTTTGCCTCGCTCTCCTTCTGCCATAAAAACCCCCTCCTGCCTTTTTTTTTGTGTGTGTTTCAGTCTCTATCAGCTGACAGCGGGCTCTGTCTGTCTGTCTGTCTGTCTCTCTATCTGTCTGTCTGTAGACACCCCCCCTCCCCCATGACTCCCCCCTCCCCCCCGCTGACAGCTGTCTCCACACTGTAACCCTTTCATGGATCCGGGCCTCTGTGAAAGTTACACTCTAAAGTTTCACCACATGTTTTGGGAACGATCTGAGGGGCTTTTTTTTGTTGGGGGTGAAGAGGGATTCAGAGACACACACACACACACACACACACACACACACACACACACACACAGACTGAGTCGACTGTTTCCTCCCGGCCAAGTCTCGTTCCTGGTGGGCTTGTTTGTCATCAGTCGCAGCTTCTGCTGCTGATGTGACCCCGTCTGCAGCTCATTACAGCATGCCACCTGTTTGTCCCGGAGCTAGGCGGGACGCAAACCAACACACACACACACACACACACACAAATAGAGTTTGTTGAGGTGACAGGGGGTTAATCTAACAGGAGTGTCCACAGCGGAGCGGAGCGACTGTCAACGTCCCACCGTGTCAATGGCTTTCTTTGTCCCCTGAGCCCGTCTTTATATTGCCGCGGGGTTCGGGAGCAGGCAGACAGGTGGAGGGTTATTGAGCTTTTCAGGGAGCAAAGACAGAAAAAAAATCCACAGGCTGCAGCACATACAGCTCAGAGCGTTCGCGGCAGCTGACAGTTTTGCCGACTTCAACTTTTTAGAGGACGTGCAATAGCGGGAACATGTTACTCATTTTGCCGTCAGCCATGTTTTTTTTTTTGTTTTAATTTGATACATTGTGATAAAAGAAAAGACTCTGATGGACACCCAGCTGTTATCTCCTCCTGGCTGACAGCCCATAGCGCTAACAGCAATTAATACCACCCAGTTGTGGGCGATTTGCAAAAGGGTTCGAAAAAGAAAAAAACACTTAAACGGTGTTATTTGCACCTTTCATTCACTCCCCCGCGCTCTGCAGAGGAGCTGCGTATTAGGCATTGATCTGAGCCCGGGGAACAGGGCGAGCACGGTCAGAGTCCGCTGTCATTATCCAACAAGGCGATTGCCAGGAAATTGAAAGACAGACAGGACTGAAAATGAATCTGACTCTGGAACACACCCCTTTTATTTCAGTGTGCCTCTGTGCATCTCTTCTGTGGTGTGTTTGTGTTGCGTTAGGTGGCGGTGTGTGTGTGTGTGAGATGCAGGTGTGAGCAGGGCCGCCTCACGGGACACTTAAAGGACACACACACACACACACACGCTGACCTCTCGGCTGCGCAGACAGACTGAGGGCCATGTGGCCGAGCAGAACCTCGTCTGGCAGATTCACACACAAACACACACTTATATATATAAAACCGACAGACGGGCAGAGTGCGCGTTACGGAGCCGTCCAGCTGAGGAGATGCATGTTTGACTCTCTGTGTGAACATATGCAAATGCTCGGCCCCGTGTTTGTCTAAGTTGAGCGTCAGTCACATAAGCACAAGGATGTTTGTTCTTTATTCAAATGAAGGTCCAACTGCCCCCGGGTGGATGAGTGTGGATTCACTGGTGTGGAGTGTGTTTGCTTTGCGCTGAAAGTGCTTATTCAGATTCTCCTCTGTTGACACTTTCGCCATGTTTTTGCTCCGAAATGCCAATTTTTACCGCCGTTCATTCACATTTTAAAAACTCTGGTTCTCATTTTTCAGTTTTGCAGTTGTGCAGCTGTCGTGTATTCGTTAATGAAGCTGTGTTCATACTTTTGTTCTTTTCCTTGCTGCAGTTACACTTTTTCCGCTAAAGTCTGCCCGTCGGTACATTTTGAGTTTTCCTAATCGAGTCGGACGTCTTGAGCAAAGCGTCTGTCGCTCGTCCTCCATGTGTAGGTGTGTTTGTACAGGCGGCACCAAGGTGGACAGATGCCCCGCCGCAGACAAGAGCCCATTGATGGCAGAGGAACAGCTTCCTCCGGCCAACTGATCCCACCTGCTCGCTGCTGCGTCTCTGGCCTGAGATGAAGGCAACAGTTGCCCGTGCAGTTGATTTCGCGCACGCTGACATACGGCCGCACTCGAACATTCGAGACACGTCATGCTGAATATCGGGTCAACGGAGAACATCAACGTTGTAGTACATGGGGAGGAATCATGTCTAACATATTAGGACATATCAGGAATTATCATATTTAAATGATAGTCTTCTTCTTCTTCTTTTTCCTCTTCTTCTTCTTTTTCCTCTTCTTCTTCTTCTTCTTCTTCTTCTTCTTCTTCTTTCCTCTTCTTCTTTTCTTCTTCCTCTTCTTCTTTTTCTCTTCTTCTTTTCCTCTTCCTCATCTTCTTTTCCTCTTCCTCTTCTTCTTTTCCTCTTCCTCTTCTTCTTCCTCTTCCTCTTCTTCTTTTCCTCTTCCTCTTCTTCTTTTCCTCTTCCTCTTCTTCTTTTCCTCTTCCTCTTCTTTTTCCTCTTCCTCTTCTTCTTTTCCTCTTCCTCTTCTTCTTTTCTCTTCCTCTTCTTCTTTTTCCTCTTCTTTTCCCTTCTTCTTCTTCTTTTTCTTTCTTCTTCTTCTTCTTCCTCTTCTTCTTCTTCTTTTTCCTCTTCTTCTTCTTCTTCTTTTCCTCTTCTTCTTCTTCTTTTTCCTCTTCTTCTTCTTCTTCTTCCTCTTCTTCTTCTTCTTCTTCTTCTTCTTTCTCTTCTTCTTCTTTTTCTTCTTCTTTTTCTTCTTCTCCTCCTCGTCTCCTTCTCCTTCTGCTGGTTCTTCTATTATATACTTATATACAAATACTTGTTGATCAGCTGTTGGTGTTGATCAGCTGTTGGTGTTGATCAGCTGTTGGTGTTGATCAGCTGTTGCTGTGTGACTGAGTGACTGTCCTTTCGAGCACACACACACCCAGAGGCATCATTCTGTGCTGACGTCTGTCATGCGGCCCTTTGACCCCGACCTTTTTTCATTGTGCTTCCAGGTGACCCAAGTTCCCATCGAGTCGTGCGAGCAGTACGGGACCTGTGGCGAGTGTCTGAGCTCCGGAGACCCACACTGCGGCTGGTGTGTCCTGCATAACATGTGAGTACCCCACATTTTGTTAAACAGCTCCCTAATTTCCCCCGGTCGCTCAGAGGCCGGCAGGCTTTCTCCAAAATCTTTATCTCGGATCCGTTTGAGCTTGAGGAGAGGAGACGATGTCCGTCTGGAAAACGGATTGTTGTGCCTCAGAGGTGCGGAGCCATGGACGCTGCTGCCCTGTTCTGACATGGCTTGATATTAACAGGAAATGAGTCCATTCAGCCCGCGTATGACTTACTAGAATTTGAAAAGACAAGGCAAGAATGGACCAAAGAGACTCATTATTTGACCAGCTCCTCCTGCGCAGAGCTGTTCGATGCGCCTCTGCATTTTTAATGGACACGGTCGAAATCTATTACAGCCAAACGGTATTTGTTGTGCGTGTTCTGAGGAAGTTGGGGGGCGTTTAGCTCCCACTGTAGCAGCAGCAGCCTTACAAATAAGCAGAAGAAGTCATGAGTGACACCTGCTGGAGCGGAGACGCCACTGCAGCGGAGTGAACTTCCAGAAAAGCCAGAAAAAATCAGGCAGGAAAAAATGAAAAAGCTTGAAAAAAGATGTTTATTTGCCGTCTTTTGGGTGTGAGACAATCAGTGGTGTGTTGTTTGAAGCTAGGTGTTGTGATGGAGGGTGTGTTGAGGACAGAGGATGAATACGCCACAGCTCAAAAGGCTGCTCCGTCTCCGTCTCCATCTCTTTGTTTCGTGAGCACACACACGTATCCTCATCACTCCGAGCTTCTTCTTCCCCGCCGCCGCGTCTTGAATCCCCCACTTACAGCTCCTCCTAAACGCAGCCCCTCTCTCCTCTCTCTCTAAAGGTATAGCTGAATATTTGTGTGTGTGTCAGAGCCCCGCCGCAATCATCATTATCCTGATGGCGGCCCCTGCAAAGTGCACTTAAAGTAATTTACATCACTCCAAAGCTGGGACAGGACAAATAATTGCCTAGCGACAAGGTAATTCAGCATGTGCCGGCGGAGGTGCGGGAGGGAGGGAGGGAGGGAGGGAGGGGCCGGCCGAGGCGCCGCGGTCTCTGCAGCGTGCGTGCCTTCACACAGGGATCGTTTACCACAACATTAGCCTCCGTGCTAGGCTGTTAATCACATGCTTTTGTGTAGGTGTGGTGGGGAACGGAACAATCCAGGTTAGTGGGAATTTCGAAAGAGGCGCTGACGCTAAAAAAGGTGAACGGGCTTCGGAGCTGTTGCAGCTGTGAAGAGGAAACAGCTGTTTGGTGCGTGGATACGTCTCAGTCTGGATGTGTGTGTGCATGTGTACATGCACAAACACTTGTGTGGACCGCTGTACTGTACCGTGGGGAGAAAAGGTCAGCACCCGCCCCCCCCGATTCACGTCAGATCAGCCATCTGTTCAGACCCTCGCGCCACCTGTCCCCCACGCCTAACACCCCCTTTCTCCGTCCTGACCCTGCAACGAGCGTGGCAGGACCCCTGTCAGCGCCGGCTGAGTTACCGCAGAGAGGAAAAAGAAGTTCAAAGAAAGAATAGTTAGCACTTCTTCTTGCTGCTGCTGCTCTCCGAAAAATCAAATAAAAAATTTAAATGTCTCAAAAAAAAAAGATGAGAGTGCAGGTTTCTGGATTTAACTAAGGTGGATAAGTTGGCATATCAAAAAGAAAAAGATCCAGCGGAGACTGACAGAAACAGATTTTTTTAATGCGCCCCGACGTCCCGGAACGTGATTGATTCTTCTGCCAGTACAGACGAAGCATCCGAACTCCGCTGCCTCCCACAATTACATGCCTCTCCTCAGGAATAATGCATAACGAGAGCTGTGGTGTACATAAATCCTCTGTCTCTAAAAGACCTCGGGTAGATCTGAAAAGACGAATTCATTCATTAAAAAAAAAAAAAAAAAGTAGCAGGAGTTGCAGGTGCTCGATTAATTATGTAATCTTGTCGAGGCCCGTCGAGCGACTCTACCTGCGAGATAGCGGATAGAAGCAGGCACTTATCTACCAGGAAGTTCATGCATCTGCACGTGACGGAAATGGAAACACAACTAACGGCACGCAAGAATTAGATCAGACGAATGTAAACCTAAAGGGGCATCGCCGCGTTTAGCGTGAACGACATCGCCGGGAGTGGAAGGGAAAGTATCTGTCGGATTGTGTCGGCGGGGGGAGGAAGCAGCTGCGCCCTTCTGGTGAAGTGCTCCCATCATCCCACACAAAATTACATTTCTTGCCAGCAGTGGTGCCGTCCACAGCTGCGATCACCACCGCTTCCTTCTGCCCCCCCTCCCCCGTTTCTCCAGCTCTTCATCCAACATCCATAACCATTGTTGATTTTATAAAATTATCTCCCCCCCTCCTTTTCCAATATTTGCTCCCCCCTCACAGCAAAGAAGCTAGCTATCTTAGCTCGCGCCGCTCATCTCCTCTCAGCTCCACGCCGTCTCCCATTTAGACACTCTTCCCTCTGAAAATAAGCTCTTCCGCACTCCAGAGATGGTCGGCTTGCCACACATAAACACCCCTCGCTTTGATCACCCCCCCTCCCTCCTTTTACAGCTGCCATCCACAATATCCATCCCCTTTTCTTCCCCCTGCAAACGCTCTGCGTCCCCCCTGCGCCTCCCCCTTTTTCTCTTTATGTTTGTGCGTATATACTCGTTGAAGTGCGGCATTCCAAGGTGGCTAATTGGGAACACGGGAGGACATTAGCTTGCTCCGCGATGATGAGGATGAGGAGGAGGAGGAGGCAGAGTGCGGCGGTGAGCTTGGCCAGGAGTGGCGTCTCTGTCTTCCCCCTGTCTTTCCACTCGCCTTTCTTCTTCCTCTGATTCAGTGCGGTGTGAGACTCTAAAGTCCTTTAATTACCAGCAGCTGCTCGGCATCCACTGAATGCATGAAGAATGAGAGGGGAGAAAAAAAGAGAGCGAGAGAGAGAGAGAGGGGATAAGAATGAGGGGAAGAGAATGACAGAGAGAGGGAGCGAGTGTTTGATGTTGCACACTCATCGGCCCACAAAACCGAGCGGCATTTTGATTGCAGCTCAAAGGGAGCTCATCATCTCGAGCGCTCTTCAGTCGCAGTCCTGTGAATGGGTAGCTCAGCCCGTCGTCTGACCACAATCCAAAAACACGGAGCTGTGGTGACGCTTCCTCTCTCTCTCTCTCTCTCTCCCTCAGCCTGCTGCTCGCCGTCGATAGATTAGCTCACTAATCATGCCCAAAAGAGGCTTTTCCATCTCAAAAAGGTCCCACATCATCCTGTTGTCCCTCCGAAATTCCAGGAGACGACGAGAGGTTTCTGCTGAGATTTGTCGGGATTAGTCTGATTCCTGGCCAAGAGGGGGCTGAGGCTGGACAAGTGGTCCGGTGCCAAGGTCAGCGGCTAACCAGGATAGCGAGCTTTCTCTAAGTAATGCTGTTAATCATAAGACGTGAGTGGCGATAGGTTGTAGTTACGTCTTATCGGCGTTAGGAATTCTGTTCAGTATGTCAAAATCAGCGCTAGTTTGTTGTGTAGATGACAGCTTAGGGCTATTGGTGTAGTCGGGGCCCCAGCAGAGAGTGAGTCAGCATTTGAGGGCTGCTCTGAGCAGAATAACATATCACTACTACACTGTGATACTGTGTTGTATTGTACTGTCAAGCCTTGTGTGTGGCTGAACTGCTCAGATCCGTTTCAGCAACAACCCACACGGCAGCCTGAAGAATCACAATTGTCCACTTTCTGCAAATCTGTGTTTTTTTTCGAGCTTAAATGCTGTCAAACGATGCGTTCAGTGTCCCCGGTTGGAGCTGTTTGTATGGGTCAATTTGTCAACAGGAGGGAGTCTGGGTTTGGGACCGGGCCAGTTCTTTTGTTAGAAGTTTTATTTTGGAATTTAAAGGTGCAATGTCTAATAAAGGCGACTATGTGTTGTGATTCAGAGATGTTTACTGAAGTAGGAATGCTAACCAGCCAGCTCGGGCCTGTCGTGTCTTGTAGTACCACTTTTTACCTCAAGAGGTGATAGTCTGATTGCCCCCATAGTTTCAACTCAGAGATGTACGCCAGCGGTGAAGTCACTACGTTAAACGAGTCCTCACCTGGCATGTCTTCTCATCCCCGGAGTTATAGTCCTGATATGTAAATCGCCTCCATACTTTATTCCCTGTCATCAATCAGACCTTAACCAATCTTGAAGGCTGTTTCCGGTCACAGTTGTGGTGTTTGACAGTGGCCACTAGGAGGCTTGGTTGAAGAGAGCCATATGATAAGGGGTCGCATTCCAGCTATTGGGGCAATTGAGCTAAAAGGCTAAAGGCAGCTAGCTAGCAGGAGCGAGTCTGGGTTTGGGACCTGGCCAGTTCTTTTGTTAGAAGTTTTATTTTGGAATTTAAAGGTGCAATGTCTAATAAAGACGACAATGTGTTGTGATTCAGAGACCAGCCAGCCCAGGCCTGTCCTGTCTTGTAGTACCACTTTGTACCTCAAGAGGTGACAGTCTGATTGGCCCCGTAGTTTCAACTCAGAGATGTACGCCAGCGGTGAAGTCACTACGTTAAGTCCTCACCTGGCATGTCTTCTTATCCCCAGAGTTATAGTCCTGATGTGTAAATCGCCTCCATACTTTTTTCCCCGTCGTCAATCTGACCTTAACCAATCTTGGAGGCTGTTTCCGGTCGCAGTCGTGGTGTTCGACAGTGGCCACTAGGAGGCTCGGTTGAAGAGAGCCATATGATAAGGGGTCGCATTTCAGCTAATAGGGCAATTGAGCTAAAAGGCTAAAGGCAGCTAGCTAGCAGGAGCGAGTCTGGGTTTGGGACCTGGCCAGTTCTTTTGTTAGAAGTTTTATTTTGGAATTTAAAGGTGCAATGTCTAATAAAGACGACTATGTGTTGTGATTCAGAGACCAGCCAGCCCGGGCCCGTCCTGTCTTGTAGTACCACTTTGTACCTCAAGAGGTGATAGTCTGATTGCCCCCGTAGTTTCAACTCGGAGATGTACGCAAGCGGTGAAGTCACTACTAAGTCCTCACCTGGCATGTCTTCTCATCCCCGGAGATATAGTCCTGATGTGTAAATCGCCTCCATACTTTATACCCCGTCGTCAATCTGACCTTAACCAATCTTGGAGGCTGTTTCCGGTCACAGTCGTGGTGTTTAACAGTGGCCACTAGGAGGCTCAGTTGAAGAGAGCCATATGATAAGGGGTCGCATTTCAGCTATTGGGGCCATTGAGCTAAAAGGCTAAAGGCAGCTAGCTAGCAGGAGCGAGTCTGGGTTTGGGACCTGGCCAGTTCATTTGCAATGAAGTTTTATTTTGGAATTTAAAGGTGCAATGTCTAATAAAGACGACTATGCGTTGTGATTCAGAGACCAGCCAGCCTGGGCCCGTCCTGTCTTGTAGTACCACTTTGTACCTCAAGAGGTGATAGTCTGATTGCCCCCGTAGTTTCAACTCGGAGATGTACGCCAGCGGTGAAGTCACTACTAAGTCCTCACCTGGCATGTCTTCTTATCCCGGAGTTATAGTCCTGATGTGTAAATCGCCTCCATACTTTCTTCCATGTCGTCAATCTGACCTGTAACCAATCTTGGAGGCTGTTTCTGGTCACAGTCGTGGTGTTTGACAGTGGCCACTAGGAGGCTGCTAAGCTCGGTTGAAGAGAGCCCTGGTCGCATTCCAGCTGTTAGGGCCATTGAGCTAAAAGGCTAAAGGCAGCTAGCTACAGCCAAAGATATTGTGGGCAGCAGTTTGTGCTCACTCCTGGGGGATTTCTACTCCCTATATTTTTGGAACTACCTTCGAAATCTGGCCAAATCTTACAAGTTAAACCTTTAAGAGACACAAAGAAGGAATTTAAGAATCGATGTTGTTACCTCGTCTCCAAAAATTCAAAATCCGATGCTACAGCCCTTTTTTTAGAATACTTTTTTATACTAATGCTTTCTTTCCACTCGTTGTTTATGCTGCTTGTTCATCACTGCGCTCCCGGACGCCAACCATAAAATCTCCACTAATTTTACCAATGGCATCAACAATTAGTTTAGCGTCGAAAATGGCTGCTTCAGCCCCGTTGTGGATGTCGGACTGTGTGTCTAATGGCCGACTCATCAGCCGCAGCCACAGTTAGCAGTCAGAGGGAAGCTGCATCCATCTTCCCAATTGTGCCTAATGAGATATCGATCACGTACATGCAGGTCTATCAATATTTCCATCGATTCCTCCCGGCACACAGGGCTAGTACAGGTTGACTACATGATTGCTGAAATATTGCAGCAGTGTGTACAGTATGTGCGGGCGGCCGACATATAACACGGTTAATGATCCTACAAACGCGGTGTGTCTGTAACTGCTAGCCTGCTCACTTATTTTCTTCTTGACATGCTTCCATCCTGCACCGCTCCCTCTGCCTTTTGTTCCATTTTTCTCTCTTTCTCTTCGCTCAGCCCACTCAGGCAAAGCTCGAGCTTGATGCAGAGCACCGAGCAGTGGTCTCTTTGTAAATCTTTTTCTCTCCCTCTTCATCTCCCCCTCTCTTCCTCCTTGTTTCCCTCACGCTCACTCGATGTCTTAAACGGAGACGGGGACGCACTCGGGATTGCGTAAACCATATACTGTATGTGCGCGGCGTGAGATTGTTTTACACTACAATAGCTCCTCGGTCTGTAAGAAGATGAGAAGACGGGCTGTGGCCGTACTGCGCTCGGTGTCCTGTCGGCGCTCGCCTGCGGTGATATTATCAGCCGCCACGGGAGACTCACTATGAGGCTGCAGCGGTTGGTTTGAGCCCCGACGTGAACTCTGAGTTTCAAACTGCGCCCTCACATGTCGGCCCGAGCCCACACAGCAACCTGAGGCAGTAGAAATTCACCGTCTCTGTGGTGGTTTGAAATTGAAAACCCTGCCTTTTTCTTTTACTTCCTTTCATACCTCCTGTGGTCTGCATTTAAATGGATATTGTCACACTTTAGGGATGCGGCAGGAAGAAACAAATGCCCTGAATCGCTCAGTATGAGGGATAAAACACTGAAAGGATGAGGAAGTGTGTGTGTGTGTGTGTGTGAAGCCCTGCACATCAGAGCTCACCAAACGATTCCTCTTTTCATGTTGGGGGAGCCAGAGTCCCAGTGCAGTCAGTCTTCATACATGTTTACATTAGCATGTCTTCATTATTCTGTCTTTCTGGTGAAATGCACAGTCCCCCCTGTCCTGAGCTTCCATTGAACCAAATCACATCATGCCAGTGATTCTCTTAACATAATGGGCCACCACTTACCACCCGTAAAGCTTTGTTAGGCACCATCAAATATTCAATATACCTCCAGTAGGACCTCTCCGTCCCTGCCCTCCTCTCCTCTCGTTTCTCCTTCTCCTTCTCGCCGTTCTGTGGTCCCTCTCCGCGAGCGAGCGAGGGAGGGAAGGTGATTTTAAAATGGCTCCCCCTCTGTTCTCTCCTCCTGTTTTTAAACACGGCACTCGCAGCCGGCGCTGCAATCAGACGGGGCTTCACACTTCCAACTGAAGTCCTCAGATGTGGTGAGGGGAGGGGAGGGGAGGGGAGGAGGGGGAGAGGAACAGACATCTCTGCCTGTCGCCTGCCTCGCCTGCTCTGCTGTCAAGGCCAGGATGTGTGTGTGTGTGTGTGTGTGTAAAGGTGCGCATGAGTGTAGTGCGAGGAACCTGTACGTTATTCTGCATATGTATGACCGTGCACGTTCATGTGGAGTGTGTACATTAATGCTGCGTGGCTGTGCTCCCTTACGGAGGGCGGGGGGGGGGATGTGTCTGTGTGTTTTAGTGTGTACGTGTGAACGGGCTGTGTGTGTCCATACGTCTCGGTGTCTATCAAAGCCCGGCGCAGCAGAGACGACAGCGTAATTGCCTGTCTAGGGCGACGGAATACGAAGCAGGCATTGGTGGAACGGACCCCGCGGTCCGGCCTCTGTTACCCTCACACTCTTTACGAGCTGTAAAATAACACAAATAACACACAAGTACAGAAGATATAGGTTACTGGATTAGATTATATATATATATCGTGTCAAGGCTTCATTTTCACCGCAGCTTCAACTCTAACGTTGCAGCCCACGCAAACCGCCACAGGAAGAAAAAAAAAAAAGAACAATATGCTCGCCTTTGCTTTTCATGTGTATGTTTTTTTTTTTTGTTTTCTCTTTCACCTTACGTGACTGATGCCACTAACCGCACTCATACCCTGCAGTGGAGTTGTAGATGCCAGAGAAGAGGAGTTAGGATGGAGAGTGCGAGCAGCTACTTCAGCACCATGGACAGGGCTTAGAGAGTTTAACACCCGGGCCGACCGCCTGCAACAGCCGCCCGAGGGGGAATATCTACGAGCCGCTCGCTGGTAGAACGTCGTGCATTTGCTTTTTTTTTAAATCCGTGCAGACGCATGGAGCACACAGTGTTGGGAATATTACTTTGGAAATGTAATTGGCTACAAGTACAAGTTACCCTGTTGAAAATGTAATAGTAGTAACTAATTACATTTGATTACATTTTAATTACTTCATTATTTATTTTTAGTTTACAATGATCTGCTGTCTGTTCTCGAAGTCGGTTTTTAAATGTCCAACTCAGGAACGTATTCTTCGCCTCCGACATTGTTGCTGACTGCCGTTCAGCTGGCAAGTCAGTCGAGTCTAGCAGCAGAATGGCACATGACCAGAGAGAGCCAATCACAAGCGTCGTATGATTCCGTTAGATCCGACGTGTCTAACTTGCGGCTTTAGCAGGAGGAAGTTGAAAACGATTTGATAAACCTCGAGCTTTTGCGGGCGATTTTTCAAATGTAACTAAAATTGTAGTCATGGAAATGTCCAAAAGCAACTGTAGTTTAATTACACAGTTTCCCTCAGTAATGTAACGGATTACAAGTCCTCACCTGGCATGTCTTCTCATCCCCGGAGTTATAGTCCTGATATGTAAATCGCCTCCATACTTTTTTCCTTGTCATCAATCTGACCTTAACCAATCTTGGAGGCTGTTTCCGGTCACAGTCGTGGTGTTCGACAGTAGCCACTAAGAGTCTGCTAAGCTCGGTTGAAGAGAGCCCTGTTGTACCCGATGATAAGATGTGGCATTCCAGCTATTAGGGTCATTGAGCTAAAAGGCTAAAGGCAGCTAGCTACAGCCAAAGATATCGTGGGCAGCAGTTTGCGCTCACGGCTGTGGGATTTCTACTCCCTATATTTTTGGGGCTACCTTCGAAATCTGGCCATATCTTACAAGTTGAACCTTTTAAGAGACACAAAGAAGGAATTTAAGAATCGATGTTGTTACCTCGTCTCCAAAAATTCAAAATCCGATGCCACAGCCCTTTTTTTTAAACTTCATGCATTTGCTTTTTTTAAATCCGTGCACATACGCGTGGAGCACATATAAGACATTCCACGTGCATATCATTTCGTTTAACACCTATTTCTCCACGTTAGCCCCCCTTTCAAGAATGCATGTGATGGCGCACAAAGCATCCGCGGAAAAAAATGCTGAGTGACAGGCCAGGGCCAGACGGGAGGATGAGGGGAGGCGGCGGGAGGAGGGGGGGTCAGGAGCGGGAATATGAGGAAGGCAGAATTCTAGTCAACACTCAGTGGCATGCACTTCAGCTAATGAGAGAGGCAAAGGGGTCAGCTTCTAACTACACAGAGATAATGGCCATCTCCCGAAACCATGGCAACAGCAGCCATCCTCCACCACCCTCGCCGCCGCTCTCCTCTTACTTCACCCCGACCGAAATGAATTTTATTTAAAAGAAAAAAAATAACAGTGAGGAAAATCAATCCAGGGCTTTTTGTGAGTTAATGACCGTCCAGGTTTTTTTTTTTTTTTTTCCTTTGCATCCGTACAGCTCGGAGACATGCATAAAACATCGGGCCGCAGTCGCCCACACCTGAAAGCGCATAAAGTGTAATTTTCTGCCGCCATTGTGAATGTAAAAGAAGCGGGCAAATTGCAGACGGGAGTGACACCTTTTTTGCCGAAGAAAGGTGCGCTAATTTCAGTTTGTGAAAGGGTGAGACAAAAGGGAGAGACATGGACGAGAGACGAGAGGGAAAATGTGGCATTTGGAGCCGTAATGGAGTCAAATGTGTAAAATGAAGAGACGAGGGAATTCATATCAATAAAAATGTCACATTTAGAATGCAGAGAAGACGTCAGAGTTTTCCAGGTGATCATTTTGGGGGAAAAAAAAAGGTTGAATCCTGCCACAGCGGCCTCCTTCTCCCTTTTCCCAGTGGGAGATTCACACACTACTACGCTAATTCTACACTTTCCTGCTCTCTGAAAATCCCCAGGGACCGCTGTGCATATGAGTGTTTGTGTGTGTGTGTGTGTGTGTGTGTGTGTGTGTGTGTGTTCGTGCGAGTCTGCTGGAAATGGCTCGAACTTCTGACAACATAATTACACAGAGGGTGTGGATGAAGATGTAGCTTAGAGTCAGTATGGGTGAGAGTGTGTGGTTAAAGAAGCATGATATGGGGGGCCCTAACACACCCTGCCACACACACACACACACACATCACACACTCACAGTCGGCGGCGAGGAGAAAGCGGACGGGGCTTGTAGTGGCACATCAGCACCGCGGACAGCGTCTGACCCGTCGGAGTCCAATTAGAGCTGCTGTGAGCAGACATCCAGTTAGCCAGACGGACCGCTGGGTTTGGATGAGGACGGAGGAGCCTTTGGTGTAATGGGGCTGGAGGGAACACACACTTTTAATAAGAAGGAGGAGGAGGAGGCAGGCTGAGTTTTAACGAGGGATGTGGCGGATCGTGGGGGTGTCGCGCGGCACTCGATACGAGCTCTGACCATTAAGATCTCTTATGAGTGAGCGCCGCGTAATTTGCACTAGTTATACGTCCAAAGTTATGCAGTGATTGAAGGATATAATTTGTGTAGTGCTCAGTGCTCTGTCAGTGTGGTGTATTAAATCACCCACCGGAGGCGGTGGTTCCCCTGCTGGTGACACCACTTGTTTCTGGTTTTCCTTATTGGGGAATTCATGTACTGTTTTGTAAGACTTTTTCAGAGCTGCGTGTCCTCGAAGCCAGCTGTTATCGATGCCTGGAGTGTCATAAATTGCACATATTTTTTACGAGAGCGAGTTTTTTCTTATTTTGGTAACTTTGAAAGCAGTCCAAAATTGTTCCAAATGATGTCTTCAACATGCCATATGTTCTGGAAAAAAAACAAGAATAAAACAGTCTGGTAATCACCGCTAAACAAATAAATCTGACGTGACTAATAAAGACGGCACAGAAGTGACAGAGAGGAAGGGGAAGAAGCCCAAAGCATCTGCTGTAAACTCTAAAGGTACTGTGGTTAGAGTCCGATCCAGATGCCTCGAGACGAAGGTGATGGATCAGCACAGAGCCCGACCGGTACTGGATTTGTTGGGCCGATGCCAATGCTGATATTAGGGAGTAATCATAGGGATCTTTAGGGATCAACATACTGCAATGATCCCTCAAATGTAACATACTGAAGGAGCAAAGTATGACGCTAATCTTCAGCTTCGTAATTTTATTTTGGGTTACAGCTAGAATAGTACGGAAGCGTATTGCATTCACTTTATTTTTTTGTCTGTTTTTCGGACTAATTTTTTTCCTGAGTTTACAGAGCATTTGAAGATCCATTCATTCATTGAGAGCTCGAACTTCATGGTTACAAACATGACCGACTTGTTCAGTTTAATCAAGTTTTACTTTGATCTGGGTTTAAGACACTGGGAGATAGTCCTTTCTTTAAGTCATATAGATGGTATTATCATTAGTTTGTCAAGGCATGTATGCGCTAACTTGACTCTCGCCAGATGCATTTCGTTCCGCCTGGCTTCACTCACTGGCGAGAGTCAGGTTATGTATGCGCGGGCAGGAGTCACCATAGGTCCACGACATGGTCCACGGGAGAACGGGAGTCTGTTACAGGTTGGATGTTCTCGCGGGAGTTCGAAGTATCTCGATATTTCAGAACAGAAGAAAAAAAATTACTCTGAAAAACAGAAGAAAAAAAATTACTCAGAAAAACAGAAAAAAAAATACATTTATCAAGTGAATGCAATACGCTTCCGTAGAATAGGTCTACATGCTTTAATGCTCAAAAAGCGCATCACTCTTTTCATACTGTCCTTTGCTGCAGCTCCTGTCTCTTTAAGGCCTCTCCACCCCCTCCAGAATATCCAGTCTGCTCTGATTGGTCAGCTCACGCAAGCCTGAGCCAGCGCTGCTGAAAGAAACAGAGCAGCTGTGACTAAATTCATTCTTACGAGGCATACATATATGCAAAATGTTTGACATAAATGTTGATATCGACGTACCTGTGATTGGCCGATGATGTGTATGAGGTCATCAATACGACCAGTCATGTAAAACATCCTCCTGTCATATATTCTGTGGAGAAAAGTGAGCTGGAGGAGGCCTGTTAGATGTGTGATCCTCCCCTGCCTTCTGTCGTCGGATCGGGTTTTAATTTCTGTCACAACACCGGCGATTCGTCTTTCTTACCCCCGACTTATATTGTCACACAGTGTTTACAGTGTAGCAGAGTAGTCATTTCTATCACTTCTGGTTTGATTGTTTTCCCACCTATTTCGCTGCTTTTTCATTTTCTTTCCTGTTATAAGTTTGGCAGCAGCTATGACTCCTTTTTATTTACGTTCCCGTTACAAAAAAAGGAAATATCACTAACCTCCTTCTCTTGCTCTCTTTGTCTCTCCTCCTGTTTTCTCTCTCTTCAGCTGCTCTCAGAGGAACCGGTGTGAGCGTGCCGACGAGCCGTACCGTTTCGCCGCCTCTCTCAACCAGTGCGTGAAGGCCAACGTGTACCCGGACAGCATCGCCGTGTCCGAGCCCAGCGTACCTGTAAGTTCACACACACACACACACACATTCCTACGTACAGTACAGGCAATCTCGCCGCTACTTGCACACATTACAATGAAAAATTATCGCCCATTTGCATATTTCCCTGCCCACGTACAGAGGCAGGAGATTTGAAATGATCCCACGTAGCAGTTTGCCTCGTCTTGATTGTGCTTGATGCATAAACATTAGATGGGAAGGTTCACGGGAGCGCGGCGTGGGCGTTTCAGCGTGCATATGCTCGCTTGGTACAGAGCAATCAATATGTGTGCCAAGACATGTTTGCGTGGGCGGGCGTGTGGGTGTTAAAGTTGTCCGAGTGCAGCTGGGTACGGTGCAGCGTTTCCACACGGACCGCGCGAGAAAAATAAAAAAACAGGCGGATGGAGCATCAGTCAAACACAAGTTCTGGCGGATGCTGCACATGTACACGAGCGGACTTAAAATACCGAAGCTGTCAAAGGGTCATTTCTTTCCAAAACACATTTTCCCATCCATCCAGACTGATTTGCATAGGTTTGGCCCGTTTTTTGGGATGATATATGTTACATTTTTGGAGCGGAACAAGAGAAGGTCTGACGTTTCGCGGCGGTTCTCAGCTGAGTTGCTGCTCAGCGAAGCTTCGTGACCTTTCAGCAGAAGCGTTGGCACACTTCTGTCTTGTGCTTTCAGCTTAAACCGCTCACAACAATGTCTCAGACGTAACTTTTTGGGGGAATTCGGTCCTACAAACCAGAGCGCCATGAAGCTCCGTGCTATCGGACGGATGCATCTCGTGTTTCGTTTGCCCTGGCAGATGTGCCTGGCTCCCGTCCTGTTCACACAGATATCCGTCTGACTTGGCTCTCGTCGGGCCGATTGAACCCGTTCCAAATGTTCGCATATTTCACCGTAGCGTTTCCACCAAATTCTGTTTCCGAGGGAAATTTGAGGCGAGAGTAAAGCGAGCGAGACGTCACAGAATCCGTCGTCGACCTATCCAGTGTGTCCGAAGGCATTTTAGGTTTTTTCCCTTGGTAATTAAATATGAACCGAGAACCGAGTTGTTCTGATAATGCCGTGCCAGCAGTGGGATGATGACAGGTGTAACTACAGCGGACCTCTCCAGAACTCTTTCGGATCTCACATCAATGCGCTGGCTCGACAGTCAGCACGGGCGCATGTTTTCTTTTCCCTGTATTTTTGGAACGGATGACCGTTGACTCTAACTGGTTAAACATCAGAACAGCTCGGCAGAGATGTGCCAGCAGCTCTGGCAGCGACTCACCCCTGCATCGCGTGATATCTCATCCTCAAACTCGCCCTCGGTAGACCTCCACCTGTTGTCCAGTTTTTACAAACAGCAGCTTTACCGGACAACGTGTTAGCGGCGACGCTTGTTCCCGTGTCAGACACCGCGGCAACAAGGTCACCCAGCCGAACCCATCCTGAAAAAAAAATCCCAACATCCACAGGGGCGGGCAGCCATCTCCATGACAACCCAGCTTCTTCTTCTTCTTCTTCTTCACGTGGGCACCGGCAGCGACGCGGACACACACAGAAAACCCATCACATTACCTTTATTAAAACTCTGCTAACCAATTAGGCCGGTCGCCGCTGCCAAAAAATGCAAAAACACTCGCATCATCAGGGAGGACGGGAGAACAAGAAGAGCAAAGGCTCGGCACTCTGAGACGAGCCTTCTCTCTGTTTGTGTGTGCGTGAGCGAATTTGCGAGTGTTTACCCGTACGTATGTGTGTCTTGACGGAGCGATGAGAGCTAATTATTGTGAGAGGTTACTCGGGGAATTCTGCATCGAACAAAAGACATTGATTGCTCTGATTGCCGTAATCAAGGATCTCTCTCTCCGACGACACACCTCAGAGCGCGGCGGCAACACAAACACGGTGGAAGTAAAACAGGGGGAGAGACGAGAGGTCCTCGGCAGCGAAAAGAAACAAAAAAAACAAAAAAAGAAATCATCCGTCCCTCTCAATGGGTACCAGCGTAAGCCGGCTAACGAGGGAGGCAGCGTAGTCAGCCACCGAGACAAGTCAGCATCTCTTGAAAGGCCTACAGTTAAGCTGCTCAGCTGCCTCGCCTGTCCCAGTAGCCCCGCGGTGTTTAGCGAGAGGCAGATAAAACAAAGAGAAAACTTCAAACGGCGTGGCCCAAAAATAACAGCTAATGGAACAAGGCTGCGAAATGCCATGGTGATAATTATCCAGGCTGCCTCTCTTGGCTGGAGAGCCCGGATCACACACACCCTGCGCCGCAAAATACATTTATTTATAGGCGAGAGCAGCTGAACGCTCCAGCCCCGGTGTCACCGCTCTCCAGAGAGCGACTTCAAACGCCGCTACGTGCATCTGCATGCGTGTGGTATACGCACATTGTGTGTGTGTGTGTGTGTTTTGGGGGTATTTTCTGCTTGTATTTCTTGTATCTGTGTGTCCTTGTGAGGGACGGAGAGAGAGAGGAAACAAAAATAGAGTGTGCAAGTAGCCATTTTTTCCTGTTTTTCTCTCAGTCTGTCTTCTGGAAAACGATGCCTCCGCCACTAAAATAGAAGATTAAGATCTAAACACGGCCTTATTTTCCTTATTACGGTGTTGATAACAATTTTAAGACGCGGCGTCGGTTCTTGGCAAAGTGGACGGGCGGCTCTGCCAGCAGCAGTGTGTTCTTTTCTACATCCTGCTCGGAGCTTATTACGCTGCTGCATTCGAGACACTTCTATCTCATCTTGCTGTTTCCTTTTTTAATATAACATTGTTGAGGCGTCACACAGCCTGTTGTGTCACTGTATATGTATTTTGCTCCAAACTGTGCAGGAAAATGTGACAAATTGTCAACCACCACCCGGAGCGTCGTATTAACACTGCTGTCATGTGTGTCACCTTTCGTGCAGCTGCTGGTGAAGGTGAGCCACGTTCCGGACCTTTCTGTGGGCATCACCTGCTCCTTTGGCAACCTGACGGAGGTGGAGGGGCAGGTCAACGGCAACCAGATCCTCTGCGTGTCTCCCGCCGCCAAGGACGTCCCCCTCATCCCCACCGACCAAGGTAGATCGTCGTCCGTCGCACGTAAACTAACGAGTGGTTTGCTTCCAAGAACTGGTTTTCCTGGCTGATCGGATCATGGCGACGAGATGAAAACCCCTCCGCTTCTAAACACAGCCTTTGTAGGATCCCCGTTGGCCCCCTCTCTGGCTGCAGTGATCCAACTGTTCATCTGTGCACACGCACACTCTGAAACATCTTTATTGATTCAACACTCGCGGTTTAAGCGGAGCTCCGTCTACATAACAAGCTCCCGCTGATCCAGGATCTGTTGTCTGGCTGTGAAGTGTGCTGCACACAAGACCCGGCCCCATTAGGAGCTGATGGAGGATCGGGGCCGAGGTGCCCCGGCCTGTGGCCGAGCCGCGGCTCGCCATATTATTACCCTCAGATCCCGCTAATAAGGCGGCGGTCGAACACGCAGGTTCAATCAGCCTCGGGACCGTTAAGTTGAAGTGAAGTGGAGGTGATGTGGTGGATTAGTGTCGAGCCGGTCTGCTGTTCGCTTCTGAGTGATGCCTGATAAACACACAAAGAGCACACGTGTAAATAATAATTATAATTCATGAAGGACAGACGGTCCAATCAGCCGTGTTGACCTCATCTCACAAAATCTGGGGTCGAGCGTATTGTGGAGAATAAACGCCGCCTCGCACGGTTTTAAGGTCTAGGAATGAAGATATGCTAATCACCTCTAATATACTATTCATAGAAATCTCGTGACCTTTTCGAGCAATTCCTCCAGCAGACTTCCAGAGATATACCACGGCGGATGTGGCATTTTCTATATTTGCAAACATATACTGTTTGTCATTACGGATGCTAACACCTGTTGTTTGACAGTAAATACCTGTTGTTTGCGAGCCAAGATGGCCGCAGGGTTACAAAACCAAACACCCTGAATAATAGATCGTGTGCGGCGGGTGGAAATGACTGTGTGTTTTGGGGGGTTTGGTCGCCCTCCTCCCTCTGTGAGTAAATGACAGCCCTGTTTGCCCAGAGCTCCCTCGGGGAGTGGTGCATCAGCCGCTAATATGAATGTTCTCCCCTAGGTAAATGTCAGCCAATCCCCCCCTGAAAGCCCCTTCCTCCATCCATCTAGCTGCTCATCCATCCCGCCATTCCTCTCGCCGTCCCTGCTCCTCCCTCCTCGTCCCCCGGCTGTTTATATACCTTCATTTTTGCTCCACCGAGGCCACTTCCTCCTGACCTCGCCCCGCTATCCTCCTCCATCTCCCGTCCCCCCAGCGAGCCTTTCTATCTGTTGCACATCAACATCGATTGCGCAGCGGCCATGACCTGAGGAGAGGAGAGGACGGAGAGATTAGGGAAAAAAACTGCGAGGACACCGGACTGATGTTGAGCATGAAAAACAGAGAAAATAGCTTCTGAGCCGAGGTAAAAATCCTAGAGGAGGTTTTGTGTGGACAGGAGCTCTGTAGCACTTTGTTTGCCGGATCCTGTGAGACGAATATGCAGTGGTAGAAGTCGGTTGCCTGCCTGCTGCACAGACTTGTGCAGAAACGGAGCCTGATTCCCAACAGGTGCTGCGGAGAGAACAGGGCGCGGAGGGTCACCGGAGCCTCCTACACACTGAATGTCATCTGAAATTCAGGCTGCTCTGCACATACACATATACAACACACACACACACACACACACACACACACACATATTTATGGAGTCTGTATTCTCGTGGGAAGAGAGATAAGAGGCTCATTTCTTCTTCTTCTTTTTTTTTTTTTGGGACGGAGAACAGAAACGCAGCCAAAACTCTGTTCAGTAAGATGCAGGAAAACAAAAATCTGATCAGATTGAACGTCTCTGTATGTGAAATAGAATTTGCTGGTTTTTAATGCATGTATTTATTCGCAAGCAACGAATGGTACCTTTTTTTTTTTTAGATATCCCGTTCACTTGTCTGCCAGCATCACCTGCTCCTAACATCTGACTAATTAGCATAAGATTTAATGATGTCTGCTGTTTGCAGCTATTCAAGGTAATGCAGAGAAAAAAGGGGACTGCACGTTAATACAGCTGTATGTGAGAAATTTGGTTTAAAGCATTCAAAAGTGAAGTAAAATTATGAACAGAATGTGAAGAAATAACAGGGCTGACTGAGAGGTAGCTACAGAAGTTAGCATGCTAACCGGCTAGCCTCTAGTCTCGTCTCGTACGACCACCTTGTACCTCAAGAGACGAAAGTGACTCACTGTATTGTCCGGTCTGAGATAATTAAGAAGTAGTACTCACTCACGGGCGTATTTTTGACCACCCGCTCCCTAAAAGAAATCAAGTTTGGCAGCGTAGAAAATAAGAGAGAGTTAACATTAGCGTTCCTTTCCACTGCTGTAGCTAGCTTGATGCTAAACTCGCAACATTTATTCTAGACTGGCAAATAAACACAGGTTAACGTTGGCGATGTAGCGATAGCGTATAAAGGCTAATTTGTTTAACATTGCTGACAGGGTTAATATGTTAATATTTTGGAAGGAAGGAAGGAAGGAAGGAAGGCAGGAAGGAAGACAGAAAGAAAGAAATAAAGCTAGCTAGCTCGACGTTCTGGTAATACGCTGCCCCCCAAGAATGACTTGAACAGTTGGCCGACTCGTACATGTAGCAGCTTTTACCGTGCACAAACATTCATTCAAGAAGAATTAAATAATCATTATGCAATACAACACTGTACAAGGAAATGTCTGTTTGTGAGTCCCTAAAGCTAAATGCATGCAACAACAACAAAAGCTATACTGGCTGATTAATAAATAATAATCATGTTCATGGTGGGGTGCTTGAGGGATCGCACAATAAATATTAATGGTTTGTCTCTTTTCCTTCAGATTGGTCCGGTGTCGAGCTGAGGCTCAACTCTAAGGAAACCGGTCAGATGCTCATCAGCACAGAGGTCAAGTTTTACAACTGCAGCGTCCACCAGCTGTGAGTATCTCTCTCGGACTCCATTCATCCGCTTTTCATTTACTAAACACAGTGCCACCGGACCTGCTGCACGAAAACCGCCGGATCAATGCTTTGGGAATTAGTTACAATTTGTCCTCAACCCTAGCCGGCCCCGGTCCCCCTAAAAATATCCCCTGTAAAGACTAATGTAATGTGACCGCCGGCTGCTCCCCGAGCTCCGTAACAGGAAGTTTTCTCTGCTGTTTTGCTAATGAAGCCTTCTTCCTCAGACACGCTGCTGCACAGAACACGCCGCTCTCTGCCTAACAGGTCTTCAGTGGGGATTTCATGCCTGTTTTCACGCCGTGTCTGTCCCTGATTGAGTGATGTTGAAATGAATCCCCGGATTGGAGATCTCGGTGTCGGCGGGCGCCTTTTTGCAATTGCTTGCTTCGCTCCGGTGTGGCAGATTCTGTTTGTGCTCGATCCAAAAGGGGGTCTCGTCGGGTTGGGGAGCACCGTATCGCGGCGGTGACGCGAGTAAGGGGGTGCAGGAATCGCAACGTGTCATATTATCCTTTCAGCATCCCCCATTGACATTAAAACAAAACGCTGTCGCCGCCGTCGCTCCGCCAGATTAATGCAGGCGGCGTTATTCCGCCTCTCTTTTTTCACGCGAGCTGGCCTATAACTTCACGCGGCTCTCTGCTGTCTGAGCAGCACAGAAAGCAATTACCAGCTCTCGCATCAGCTCAGTTAATCGGCGATGACAAACACGCCGGCGTGCGCGGCCACACGCGCCCAAACACACAAAGAGAGATGAATACACTTGAAAAGGGCATACGCTCTCGCTCGCACGCTCTGATGCCAACCCGTCCTCCCTCTCTCTCTCCCCCCTCCCCTCTTTTCACACACACTGTACACTCTATTTGCCAGAAGGTGAATCGGCCCTATTCTTCTGAATTAGTGTGCCTGCCAGAGATCCCTCCCATGCTTTTGCACTGATGAATATTTCACAATAAGCAAGTATGCATAACTCAACCTTATTTCAGACAGAGAGAGAGAGAGAGAGGGAGAGCCAAGCGCGACTACAATACGCTCTCCCAAACAACCGGCCATGAATACATAGTGTAGTAAAATGCCATCGCAATTAATTAAAAGTGTGTGCTGTCTTTGCTGTGGAAACATACAGAGAGTATCGTGACTTGTGGCCTCAGGCTTTCACTTTCCCCTGTTTTTTTTTGTGGTTTTTCTTTCGCCCATCCTTGCTCTGGCTCATTTTTCCACCCATTCATCCACTTAACCAGTACACAGTGCTGGAAAGTACATTAAAGGGATATTCTGGTGTAAGTTTAATCCATGGTCTAACACATCTTGACACCGAGTAAGACTCCCCCTCGAGAGGTCAAGTTAGCTGACCGCTAGCTTAGCTAGTTTTAGCAACCTCAGAAAAGACCGCACGATAACAATACACTGCAGCTTATGTCTCCAACTAGAAACCGCCATCAAAAAGCCACAATTAATGGTGAGAACAGCACCAAACTTCAGCAACAGTACATGTACAGTCCCAGCACACAGTACGAAGCATCAAACATCTGCTAGCTTTGCCGGATTTGTATTAAAAACACAGCACGACTCACCCTCTCCTCCAGCAGCCTGCCTGTGTGGGGAAGCCCAGACGAGTCGATTACCGAGTGCAGTAGATTTTCTCAGCTGAAGGATGAAAATGTCTGATTATTACTCCATTACTTCCGTTCTTTTCCCTGTCAGCTCTCGATAATAAGAACTGAGCATTCCATGGAGTAATAATCAGACATTTTCATCCAGTTGGAGACATAAGCTGCAGTGTATTGTTATCGTGCAGTCTTTTCTGAGGTTGCTAAAACTAGCTAAGCTAGCAGCCAGCTAACTTGACCTCTCGAGGGGGAGTCTTACTCGGTGTCACGGTGTGTTAGACCATGGATTAAACTTACACCGGAATATCCCTTTAAGTTTACCAAATCTGAGATCATCTGAAGTATTTTTGCACCATGTTTTCGACGCTTTTACTCAAGATAACGGATCCGAATGCCACCGTGCACCCTATAGTGACAGCCGTGCACACGCGACATATTGCACACGCTAAATTTCTCACACTCAGACGCTCACCTAACAGCTGGTAATTACAGCCACACTCCAACAATGCAGGGCTAATGGTAATTGCAGGATCAAGCTGCGCCGAATGTCTTATTTGTCCTCATTACTCAACGTTCCTCCGCTTTCCTCTCGCTCCCTGTCGCCGTCTGATTCTGGTTAGGTGGGCTAATGCGCAGCCCCGCCGTTCGCACGCACACACACGACACGCGGCGTTAATATATGGCCGTGGAAAAATATACGCAGGGAGAACTTGGCCCCGGCAGCTATTAGGGACCGTGCCAACCGCAAGGGCACAACAACAGCAGGTGCCCACTTGGGATCTGAACTCATTTCCTCTGTGGCACTTCCCCCACTTTGGCAAACTCGCTGCCTCTCCTTGACGGCGTTGCCTTTTTTCCTGACTCTCTCTCCCTCCCTGTGTGACTGTGTGTGTGTGTGTGTCCATGCAGGTGTCTGTCCTGCGTGAACAGCGCCTTCCGCTGCCACTGGTGCAAGTACCGCAACTTGTGCACCCACGACCCCTCCAGCTGTTCCTTCCAGGAGGGACGAGTCAACGCCTCCGAGGTTGGTGGAAAACACGCAAGCTCGCTATAATAAAACGCTACTTTCTCTTCCTCTCCCTCCCTCTTCCTCTCTCCTTGCACCGTTCCCTCCTCTCTGTTTCCTCCTGCCTGCATCCTGCTCTGTGTTCCAGCTCGGTGTCAGCCTCGGGGCATGTCTTCAGAAAGACAGCCCCGTCTAAGCTCTTCTATTTCCGAACTGGCGTTTCTCACTCAGGGCCTCTTGTTCTCTTCTTGCAGTAGCAATTAACACTCTATTATCTATGGAGTTATTGAGCTTCGCGTGTCTTAACAATGACACGGGATCACTTTGACCCGATCAATCCGGCGCAGTAGATGCAAGCAGCTCGAACTAACGCCTCCGTGTTTGTTGGTTTGTCACCTCTCTCTGGCCGAGCAAACAGACACAATTTGGTTATTTTTCTGCAGTAAATATGTTTTTTCACTCCTCCAAACTCATGTATTTGTACTAAAGGTTAACAAAGCGTGGTAGCTGCCTCTTTTGGGTGTTGAGTTTCAATTCATATGGTCACTCCTGCAGTATTTTAGAGAACCAGTACCCAATTTCCTTAATTAGATCAGTATTCTGAATAAAGACTAGCCTCCGGGTCGAAGATAAGGCTCCGTCCAAGGCCACCGAGACTAGCGATCCGGCGTGTGATGCCGTTTCTTTTGGTGCAGATGTTACAGAATTCTCTCTCAAATGTGCTGCCTTGTACTGTACCGCGGAGCGCGGCGCTCTTTTTTAGTCATTCTCTTTGCCAAATGAGCAGCCTCACAATCCTCCACCCTTGATAATGAGTTGTTGAACACTCGCAGCTCTCCAAGGTCGTCGGAGTCACTTTCAAATTCTTGAAGATAATTCGTTCTTCCTCGCACTCATACCTCTTCTGTTCCTGCCTCTCGTCTTGCCAGTGACCTAAACAACCGGAAAAAAAAGCACAATTATTTTCTGTTTGCCTGCGTGTCGGCGCTGACGTGTGCTCCCTGCCCTCCTGGTTTGTTTTCCCTCCAGGACTGTCCCCAGCTGGTGCGCTCCGAGGAGATTCTGATCCCGGCAGGTGAGGTGAAGCCCATCACCCTGAAGGCCAGGAACCTGCCCCAGCCTCAGTCGGGCCAGCGGGGCTACGAGTGCGTCCTCCACATCCAGGGGGTCAGCCACCGCGTGACGGCGCTCCGCTTCAACAGCTCCAGCGTGCAGTGCCAGAACAGCTCGGTAGGTCGCGTGATTCTTTGGTGATGACATAGGCTATATTTCTGTCCATAGTGTGTGTGTGTGTGTGTGTGTGCTGTGTACATTTGTGTGTCACTGAGTCAGTGGAGACACAGTAGATGCAGCCTAGGTAATTACACTGGAGAAGGATGCAGCGCGGCTCTGCCCTCCAGTCAAGCACGCACTGACTTGTGCAGTGTGTTCCCAGAGGAACCGCAGACACACACATTAAACTCTCTTCTCTCTCTTCTTCTTCACACACACACATGCACAAACACACACACACACACTTGCACAATGAAAAAGTCAGGCTGGAATTAAGGGCATAGGAGGCAGTTAAGGACATCATCATCTCCGAAGGCCAGAAGGGAAGTTCAAGCTCCTGCTCGGCTGTTCCCATTTCTTGTCGCTTCCCACTTTGTCAGCTCTCTGGTGACGAGGTGATGTAACTCCGGGGTAACTTTGGAAGGACACAGTGCGGCATCCGTGTGAGGAATCCTGGGAATCGGCAAATTCCCAAACCTCCCATTGAAATCCTCCTCTCTTCTTTGCATCCTTTCCCTCCCCCTCCTCCTCCTCATCCTCTGCCTTTTCCTTCGCCTGCAGTATCTGTACGAGGGAATGAAGATCAGCGAGCTGCCTGTGGATTTCTCGGTGGTGTGGAACGGCAACTTCATTATTGATAACCCGGAGAATATCCAAGGTAAGAACAAGAGATGCTGCTGTCAACATGTGCCGGCAAACAGGATGAGGGTGGATGAATCTCCTGTCCATCATTTTCTCTCCCTGAAATTCAAATATTGTCTTTTCTAGGCAGTGTGTGTGTATAGTTGCATCTTAAAATATGCATTATTGGTGATTAAAAGGAAGAAAACAACAACATTTGCTGCATTTTGCTCAGTTCTCTTACTTCCCGTATCCCACAGTGCACCTGTACAAGTGCGCGGCCCAGCGAGACAGCTGCGGCATGTGTCTGAAGGCGGAGAGGAAGTTCCAGTGCGGCTGGTGCAGCGGCGAGGGACGGTGCACCCTGCGGCACCACTGCCCGCCCATCAATCCTTACACCACCCGCTGGCTCAACCTGTCCAGCAAGAATGTCAAGTGCACCAACCCACGCATCACCGAGGTCAGTACCCATAATCCTCTGTTTGTCCCTCCCGCCTGCCCACGCGCATCCAGCTCTTGTCGATGTGCAATAATCAGCTACCACCTCGCCATGTCTCGTCCTCGCTTTTCATAGAGGGCCATGAGGCACAAAGCTGACATTATATACTATATTATACTATATTATACTGTACTATACTATAATATATGTTACTATACTATATTATACAATATTATATCATACTATACTATATTATATCATACTATACTGTACTATATCATACTATATATCATACTATACTGTACTATATCATACTATATATCGTACTATATCATACTATATATCATACTATACTGTACTATATCATACTATACTATACTATATCATACTATACTATATCATACTATATATCATACTATACTGTACTATATCATACTATATATCATACTATACTGTACTATATCATACTATATATCATACTATACTGTACTATATCATACTATACTATACTATATCATACTATACTATATCATACTATATATCATACTATACTGTACTATATCATACTATACTGTACTATATCATACTATACTGTACTATATCATACTATACTATACTATATCATACTGTACTATATCATACTATATACTATACTATACTGTACTATATCATACTATACTGTACTATATCATACTATACTGTACTATATCATACTATACTGTACTATATCATACTATACTATATCATACTATATATCATACTATACTGTACTATATCATACTATATCATACTATATATCTATACTATATCATACTATACTGTACTATATCATACTATACCGTACTATATCATACTATACTATATCATACTATACTGTACTATATCATACTATACTGTACTATATCATACTATACTGTACGATATCATACTATACTGTACTATATCATACTATACTATGCTATATTGTGCTATGCTTTGCTATGTTATACTATACTATACTATATGAGACCATTGACAATGAGATGTCATTGTGAGCTGTTGCATAAGAAGCAGCTGTGCTACTCTGCTCTGTTTCCTTCTGGACCCAAGAAGAAGAATGAGAATGAGCCGTAACGAAGCTCCCCAGGGTGCCGGCCACATCTAATACCTGCAGAATTTTCTCTAATTGGCAGAGGGCTGTTTTTTTTTAGCTGAGGAGCAGGGAAGCACAGGTTCCACTGTGTTTATGTACTGTGTATGTATGGCTGCGTGTGGTACATGAATGTGACAGGTGATCTTACCTTTAGGATTTATCCAAGGGTAAAGGCCCTGACACACACACACACACACACACACACACACACACACACACACACACACACACACACACACACACACACATCACCAAAGATGTTCAGTTTTCAAAGGCCTGTCTCTTTGACATCTGCCTTCTCTTTGCACGCTTGCTTGCTCATTTGTCTTCTCACAAGGTTATTTCAACCCCTTTGAAAGTAACTTTGGCACCAACACATTTTTTTTGAAAGTGAACCACATAAAACCACACACAAAAACAAAACAGCAGCGAGCTAAGAGTTACAGGTCGTTTTAAATATCGTGTGACTCATGAAGACGGCAGGGAGGCGTGTTTATTTCTGTTTTTTTTTCCTTTCCTCCCACTCTCCGAGCCTTCTCAGGCATGGCAGCGGCCCAACCCGACGGTTAGGTGTCATTCGCTTCAGCACCACCAGGGCCGTGACCTGGAAGTGCTTATTTGTTTTCCCATAAGTGAGCCTTTTCTCGCCACATTCTCATCCCGCCCGGTGGGCGTGCTGTCACGGGGGACTCAAGCCAGGAGGACGCACTATTTAATTAGGCTTGGTAACGCACCAGTGCATTGTGGTTAACCCACCGGACCCCTTTCTACCTCCACATCGATTCATTCGGGCTTCTTATTCCTCCTCTGCATGCTCACATCTTACTCCAGCCAATTAAAAAGTGAAGTTAACGACTTGGTAATTGATTTGCTATACTGTACGCAGATAAGGGAAGAGGAGGAGAGGCGGGATGAAGGAGGAGGCCGTCCATACTTGTTCTTAACTCTGACTCTCCATCATGTGTTTCTGTCTTCTCTCCCCTCTTTGTGTGTCTCTGTTAGATTCAGCTCTCTTCATTTGGCGGTAGGAAAATGCCAAAGTGCTAAAATAAGTTAGTAAAATACTCATTGTACAATATGAGGAAGGTGATCAGGCCAATCACATATTGATCAGGAGAGCTGAGGTATTTTAAGAACCGAGTCAAGAAAAGTAAACTTTAGGTGCTGTGTGCCTTTAACGTTCCGTCTGTCATCCATCCTGTATTGATCACAATCCCCTTCAAGACATCACCTCGGGGTATTTTTAGGAAGAGCTGAAGCAACATTTCAACTGGGTCATATATCTACGGAAAACATCAGGTTTACGTATCAGTTTGTCGGAATCATAATGAGCGCTTACAAACTGAAATCCAATACGTATCGAAGGGGAAGAGAGGCCGATACGTCCACCTACAGCCGCTGCAGGGCCACGTTCTGAGCTGGAGATGTCAGCTCGAGGGGGAAAAACGTCTCGTGATAGATTAGACTCAGACTGTTGTCGGGTGAATCATTCAAAAGTTGAAATAGTGAATGAGAGGGTGTGGAGCGTGGAGGGTTCGAGGCGAGGCAGACGGTGGAGAACAAAGGACAGAGCAGAAGGAACTGAACCGTGGAAAGGTGGGGAAAGGCGGAACGTGAGAGGGGGGAACGGAGCCCCCGCGGGCCGTCTGAACTCCGGGCTGTTTACAGCTGCAGGTGGCGAAAACCCAACTCTGATTTAATTTACATGATTCGCATGAGCACGTACTTCAGACGCACGCCAATATTTCTCCCCTCCGTCGCCGCTGAAGCCGGCGTCGGCTCGTGCCGCGCCCCTGCCCTGCCCCCCCCTCCGTCTCTCAGTGATTACAGTTTCTTTAAGAAGCAGACGTCCCCCTGGTGGGCTGAATTTATTAATAAATTTGGTTTTGATTGTATGCACCGGAGCCCCCATCATGAGCTGATTTGTATACATACTAGCACATTAGTAGATGTGCCTACCACCAGATAGGCCCTTTTGAATAATTAATGTTTCTATTAAGTGCCACGGCGCCTCCCACCACGGGCCATTAATATTGAAGAGATGTAAGCCCCTGCTAACAGCGGAGGGAGTGACATCAAATGAAGCCGGGAGCCGGATGGGCATATGAAAGGCGTCTCCTCAATAGGCTTTGGCCGTGACTTCTGTGCGGGTTTACAGTACAGCAAAGAGGCTTCCCTGCCTCCCAGTGACAGCGAATAAACATCTAGCTGTTGCCTAAGGATAGAAAAAAAAATGCAGGATTCCTCTCTTTTTCTTTTTTTTTTCTCTCTATGCGAGCTTATTGTTGGTATTCTGAACACCAGAGGGATGGCGGGGCTGTCAGTCAGCATCACGGCGCGACCGAACTCTCCTCGCTGCCGAAGCCCTGAGAGAGCTGCCGTTACAGCACGCTTGCTTCCCTTCATTAGACCGCCGATGGGAAAGGTGAATAAAATGTTGCACGGCGAAGTGAGACCTCAGCCAGACAACAAGCGATATAAAACCCCCCAGATTTACACCTCACAGTAAGTTATCTCAAGGAAATTGAATCGAACGCAACTGGATTTGGTTTTTGTCTTTGAAGACGTTTCACTTCTCATCCAAGAGGCTTCATCGGTTCCTGCTCGCTTGACTAGGCTGGGACTAGTCCAACTAGCCGGTGTGGAGGTCCAGCTATTTAACCTCTTAAGGCCCCCACACACCGGGTCCGATGTCTTCCTTATCCGACTTCCTTCTCCGACCACTCCGTCGGATCCGTTCGGTAGAAAAGTCACATTGAAACACACCGCCCCGGCTACACAGTAGCGTATACATTCTGCGCATGCACGAGATGCAATAAGTCTCCTAAACATCGGGTGGCGCTAGTCTCGTGCCAATCACCCAAAACATAAAAACAGGAAATGACAGAACGGAGTGCGGACCGTAGCTTATCAGAACAAAGCACACACAGCGTTAGCTCAGCATTACTTGCGTGATGTCGTATTACGGTGGTCTCTCTTCCACCAGGGCAGCCAGCTGCTCCTCAAAGTCCTCGGTCCACACAGCCATGGCTTCCAAACATACGTTGGTTTATCCCCAAAATAACGAACGGTGAAGTGTTGTTTGTAACTCTGTGCCGTCTCTGTTTATGTGGTTTGTTTACCATCGTCACTTCCGCCGCCCCTCCCACACGCCGCGCTGATTCGCTGGCACACCGCCAATCAGAATGGTCACTGAACAGCTAGCTAACAACCAATCAGAGTATCCGACGGCTTCCTAACTCAGACGTCCGACTGAACATGTTCAGTCGGATCAGACGCCGTCCTCGCGCTTCCGCGCGGCTCCGACAACAGCTGAACACACCGAACAGAATAGCTCCCTGAACTCGTCCGACTCTCTCCGAACGCTTCAGACCTCCGACGTCGGAGCCGGTGTGTGGGGGGCCCTTAGGAGGCGGTCACAAGGCTACTGATGTCTATGGGTCGTATGTGCTCCATCACTGCCAACAACAGTCGTTAGAGGACAGTCGTTGGGGATGGTGGAAAGTTGGTTTCGACAACTTTCCACCATCCCCAACAGGTTAAATAGCTGGACCTCCACACCGGCTAGTTGGACTAGTCCCAGCCTAGTCAAGCGAGCAGGAACTGATGAAGCCTCTTGGATGAGAGGTGAAACGTCTTCAAAGACAAAAACCAAATCCAGTTGCGTTCGATTCAATTTCCTTGAGATAACTATGACCTGGATGAATGAGAATATTCACAGGCTCACAGTAAGTTAAAGCAGCCGGCGAGGAAAACACAGTCGTCCTCAGAAACAACCCTTATCGCATCCCTTGTTTTCTCCCCTTAACGCGCTGAAAAACTCCTCTTCATCACCGCCCCGTATCTCTCGGACGACTACAAGACATTTAAGACCCTATAAAGTATTTAGGATGTGGTTTGTTCCGGGGGAACAAGTGATCAGCGGGGTTTTATCAAGCCCATTAAACGCTGCTCACAATTAAATGTGACATGCTCGAATTAGTCTGAGCGCAGTCCAAAGACAAAGAGATTAGCTGCGAGCTCCCCGAATTGTATCGAGGGCTATTTAATTTCAAAAGCAAAAAAAAAAAATATCCAGCCGCGGTGAAACGGAAAATACATCGACTGTCAAGTGGTTTTTATTCCGGGAGAATCTCTTCGGAGCTTCAAGGAGATAAAATTCCTTTTTTTTTAATGAATGTGTATATTAAAGATTGATAGCAAAAGAATACACGGAAGAAACGCCGACATTGTGGAAGGGATTAAAAAATTATTAGCGCTGAGTTGTCTTTGGATAATGTCACTCAGCTCTGTCAGCTGCCGTCGTGCGGTGACATGCTCGGCTCGCGTAGCCCGAAGGCAGCCGGGGCAGCGCGTTGCCCTCCGCGCTACGTATCGAGTTTAGCCTCGGCTGCATCAGCACAACTTTCCCCGCCATTACTCCGGCTGAATAAGTCAACACTGCGCTGACAGACGTCCCCGGGCTGTTCACATTGACAGCCATTTCTCTCCGTCTCCATCGTTTTTTTCTCTCAAACTAGCAGATTATCTTCCCCCACTTTCTTTTCTGGAAGTTTCTTTCTCGTGGATTATAATGCCTCTTTTTCTCGATTCAGGGCCGTCCCACCCTCTCCTCAGGCTTTTCTATGGTTGTCGCCAAATTGTGCAGAATGTCTAAGGGAAATGGTGGCGGTGGTGGTGGTGAGTGGCCAACGCTCTGATCCCCCTGAGCTGGAGAAACAGATTATTCTACAGAAAGAGTCGGGGAGCTGCGAGTGCGATGTGCAAGCCGACTGGCTGTTTGTTGGGAATTACCCTCTATTGACAGTGTGACAATGCCAGGCGGGCAGCAGCACTCCTTAAAAGGATTACACAGGGAGCATGGCATGGCAGCACTGGGTGGCGGGGGAGGGAGGGTGGAGTGAGGGCGGCGGGGTGTGCATGCATGTCCGATGAGGTTTCCTCTTCCTGTTTCCCTTCTGAAAGTCTGAATGTTAAGACAAACAAGCACGCCGGTGCTCCGGGCGAGGGGAGGGGAGGATGTGTCACCTAGCCCGAGGGAGACGAGATGATGAAAGACAGAAAGCGAAAGGAGGAAGGAAAGATGCAGAGGAGAGGAAATGTTTCGGGGAAATATAAAAGACAAATTCCGCCCCCTCTAAAAAGATTATTTCCACGACGTGACTGCAGTTAGGTTCCCTCTGGTCCGCGGAGGTCATCAGGATGTGATCTGACCGCGGTCTTCATGTACAAGGAGGGTCTTTTATGGATTTTGTGCCTTTTGTTTGTTTAAGAAGTACAGGCGCAGAGACAAAGAGCAGCACTTCCCTCACGCCTCCCAGCTGGGACACATCAGTGGCGTGAGGCTTTGAAGTGGTGTTTTTTTTTCTTTCCTGTGATCCACTCCATGAATCAAGGCTCTATCTGCCAATGGGGAGCTCAGTCAAATGGGTTTCATGCATGGATTAGACTGTCTTCCTGTGCTCGGTCCACCGTGGGAAGGGCTCCGTTTCAGCCTCAAGGGTGGAAGGAGGAGGTCTCCCGAGCTTTTAGCGTGCCCGCCTGTGATCCGGCGCCGCTGCCCTGCCTCACCTGTCGTGCGTCACGGCTGATGGGGGCCGGGCAGAGTGGCATCCTCATCCCATCCCTTCTTTCCTCTGCTCTCCCCCTCGCTCTCTCGTTCTCTCTCAGGCCCCTTACATTGCTTACGTAACCATCGCTAAGTCTACTCGAATAGCTGCTGCCATCGCCTGACATGGATATATTTAGCCATTATGTTTTTTCCCCCCCCTCTATACCCTGCATGCCCAAGCAGCGCTAAAAGATTCATGTATTCAGACCCCTCCGGCGGTGCGGTGACACACTTACTTTACATCCAGAGCAATTAATGTCCACTGAATCTAGATTACAATGCCGGTGTCCCACAGGGAAGCCGCAAAGCCCTAGTGGGTGTCGGTGGGGAGGGAGGGGAGGGAGCGCGGCGCGGCGACGCTCCGAAGGGTCGCTGTCACGTGGCGCTCTGCGGCTCAGTAAGCGGGCACAACTGGCTGTTGTGTTTTTCCCCTCTCTGCTTGCGCGGCCAGTAATAGCATATTGATTGTTTACGTAGCGCTCGCAGCTCCACACGGCGAAGTGACAGTCATCTCCTCCCCGCTGCCCTCCTCTCTCTCTCTCCGTCTCCTTCCTCTGTTTTCTCTCTCCTTCATCCTCCTCCTCTTGTTTAAAGGGCTGGATGACGGCCAGGCCGGAGCCTCGACAGGGCTCTGCGGCACAGAAGGCAGCGTGCCACCCTGTGCCAAGGTCATGCTGGGCGGCCATATTGTATTTTATGAGTAGGTGGTCGGCACTAAGCATTAATATGGCCCCTTGTTAGATTTACCATCCGTGGCGGCAGCAGTGGTTTTGGGAGCAGGCGCCCGTCCAGGTTGTTAAAAATCCATCTAATTTGTCTAATTGTGAAGTTTTTTTTTTTTTCGATCCACCGCTTCTTGATTTCTAAGAACGAGTTGACGGAAAATACATTTAAAAGTGCTTTTCCTGTGTGATGTGATGTGTGTGTGTCTGGATGTGGTGCCATGTTTAGACAGCAAGAGCAAAAAAAAAAAGGAACAAAACATTACCTGCTGTTGTGATTAGCGCACGCTTCTGGCACAGTGACTCATGGCATGTACTGACATTCTGGATGCAGGCGTGGGAGCGCTCTTAATTGCTTTTTACAGCCACCTGGACCGAAAGAGCATATTTACCCCTGAGCATCCGCTGGAAACCTGCGCCCATTTCAGGATTTTAAAGACAGGTCCACGGCCGAAGAGGGAAAACATCTTTTAATATCAGCCTTCACCAGATTTACAAGATTCTCCCCGACTCTTGTGCCCCCTGTAGGTGACCCCGGTGGCCGGACCGCCAGAGGGAGGCACGCGGGTGACCATCCACGGCACGAACCTCGGCCTGGCCTTCTCAGACATGGTGGGCAACGTGGAGGTGGCGGGGGTGAGGTGCACGCCCGTAGAGGACGGCTACATCATCGCTGAACAGTAAGTCACACGAACAGGTCGAACGCTAAAAACTATTATCATTCGTCACGACAAGCACACGAAATTCTGTTAATTCTTCACGTTAAAACAAACATCACCACCGTAGCGCTTACTGCTGCTGACTGTAGCTGCCCTTAGCTAGTTAGCTCAGTTAGCCGTGCAGCTACCGGAGAGTTTTAGTGTTTAAACTGCACGGGATGGGGCTTGATGGTTAATAGCCAACTTTAGTAGATGTCTCTGCAACACAATACATAGAAATCATGATGTCAAAATATTATTTATACTATTTTTCACATTCCGTTAATTTTAGTTCAAATTCCTTACGTATTGCCCCGTTAGCTGAAGGCAGGAGGGAAAGCTTTGCCATATATTGTTCACAATGCAGCATGGAAATGTTTTTTTAATTACCCAATTTGTGAACAACATAATTTGCTCTCCTGATAGAGAAACGGCATAGATAATATAATAAACATGCATTAAAATCGGTTATTATCACTCGTACTACTGCGCACCTACGCTGGCGGTTGATTGATTACTGTATGTATGTGATGTAACAGCGAACAAACTCTGATCAGTATATGTGTTCTGCAACCAAAAAAAAAGCTGTTTTCCCCTCCATCTCCCACCTTAATGAAGACTGGAGCAGGTCCAGACAGTCTGGTCCTGACACCGCCGTCCTCCCCCCCCCCCCCCTGCAGCACACCAGCCCAGCTCCGTCTCTCTGCAGCTCATCTAGTCAGCAACAATCCCAGAACAGCTGTGTGTGTTTACTCGTGTTTACCTCGCTAATTGTCCCACGCTGTGCATACATCACGTTAAAGTCTGTCCTGTTCACCCCGAACTAATGAAACGTGGCCCATGCGTCGCCCCCCCTTCGGCTAGACGCGCAGACGTTACGGTGGTTTAACCTCCCCGGGTGATGCAGACCTCACGAGGGAGAGAGAGAGGCAAAGGATGTGCAGCTCACATGCAGCTCAGATGCTTTACATTAAATATACGTGAACATATTTGGTTTAGGATTAGGCTGGATTGCCTCTGGGTACAGATCGTTATTAGTGGAAGAAATGCAATTTCTCATGGAAGAAAAAGGAAGCTACACAGCTAGCACAAATGCTAACCTCCTGTTGTTGCTGCTATAGGTTAAACATGGCACCATTGTCTCAAGGAAATTGAATCGAACGCAACTGGATTTGGTTTTTGTCTTGAAGACGTTTCACCTCTCATCCAAGAGGCTTCATCAGTTCCTGCTCCCTTGACTAGGCTGGGACTAGTCCAGCTAGCCGGTGTGGAGGTCCAGCTATTTAACCTCTCAGGAGGCGGTCACAAGGCCACTGATGTCTATGGGTCGTATGTGCTCCATTACTGCCAACGACAGTCGTTAGTATGGTCGTTGGGGATGGTGGAAAGTTGGTTTCGACTTCGTTAGTGCTCTATTGTGGTGTAACGACAGTCGTTGGAGTCACATGAAAAACACAACAGCCGTTGTTCTTAGAGGCTAAGTTGTTGGATCTCCTGGGAAGACATGAAAGGGCAGCATTGTAAATTGGAGATAGGTGGTGTCGCAGACCCCCTCCTCTGTTTAGAGATGGTTTTTCAATTTTTGCATATTTTGCATCCAGTTGCGTTCGATTCAATTTCCTTGAGATAACTATGACCTGGATGAATGAGAATATTCACAGACTCATGGCACCATTGAAAATCAGCATGTCACTGCATGTAATTCATTTACCATAGGTATCACATGTTACTATAGAAACATGTAGTGAAATGTTGAGAGTCTCTTAGGGGTGAGAAGAGCTCAGGCATAATCAGCCTGTCTCCTGTTAGTGTGAAATCCCTCCTCCCTCCGCTGACCCGGAGTCAGTTAGAGAACAGAGTGAAGTTTTAAATGTATAGCTGAGCACCGAGGCGCGGCTGACACACATACACTTCTGCACACACACACACACACGTACGTACGCGCACAGGCTATCACAGTCGCGGCTCTCAGAGGAGCCTTTAACCCTGATTCTTTCCTTGGCCTACTTCTGCCCTCAGAAAGAGAACAGCTCAGCACTGCACCGTCGCTGTTACGCACATGCTTTAAGCCTCACAGCGCCGTTACAATACACACATATCACACACACACACACTGTAGGGTCACACATGTTCTTGCACAACTCGCTGGTTCATCGCGTTCATCCCCATTTTTTTTTGGGGTGGTGTTTGAAAACCATCCTGTGCAGCGTGTCTGTGTTTCCTGGCTCTTTGCTGGGCAGTTGTAATTAAAATTCACTATGTGCCACTTGGCTGTAGGGGACAATTTGTCAGCAGCGCACTGATCTGACAGCACTTTAATCCAACTGGGGACAAGCTGGGGAATTCATTTATATGGCATGTAAAAAAAAAAAATAAAAATGGACTGAGCGAAATTAAAAAACTAACCTGTGACCCCCTGCAGTCGCACCGCGGAGGAGCGGGAGTCTTCATCCGCGGCCCGAGTTTTATTCAGAGCCGGTCTGGGTCGCATCGGCTCGAGGTTCATTATACGCGTGTCCTTATCTGACCGGTGCTGTTTGTTTCGTGTGTTAATTCAGTCGCCGGGCTTCTGCGGTGGACTGGACAAAAAAAGGAGGGGGAAAAAAAAAAGCATACATATTTATGTGTGTTTTATGTTACTACTTCAGAGGAGTGTGTGAAAGCCACTCCGGCTTTGAAGAAGGAGTCTCAACTTTTGTGTTTTTCAGCATCAGAAAGTAAAATTTTTGTTCTGAGGGCTGATGCTCGGCTGCAGCATTGTTTTGTAGCGGCTAAATTGAATCCTCATTACGGAGGATTTAGTTTAAGGACACACCTCAGGATTTACGGTCCCTCGGTGGACAACATAAAATTGTAAAAAAGATATTTCCATAAATGTGCAGCTTTTACAAAACAGACGTTCAGGTGGGGTTTGTGTTCCTCTCAGGCCCGGTGAGAAGAAAAACATCAGTTCTGTCGGCGAGTAAATCGTCCTTGAGCCACTTTCTTCCACATAGTTCAACCAGCGAGTCATTTGTCGTAATTCCGATGATCAGCGCCGGAGAAATGATACGTCTGCTCTGCCTCTGCCATCTGCCTCGCCACACATTCTATCTTTCTTTTCCTGCGCTGTGATTGCTTCTTGTACTTTATTACTCCCTGGCACCGCCGATCAATAGGAGTCCTCGTTTTATTATGTCATTTGATCTGGTCACCTGCGGCGCTGGGTGACGCCTGATCACATGGCACGTGATAAAAAAACGCATTGATCCCGCTGCGTGATTTACATTGAACGCACCACGCTGGCACGGGAGCCCGGCTGTTGGTGGGGGGATTTACATCATCAAGTGCCAAAGGGAGGAGAAGCGCCGGTCTCGTTTAAAGACCGTCACGGCGGGGGGTCCTCGTCGATGTCTGGATGTGTCCCGTAATGAAATGAGTGAGACAACAAAAGAAGATTGCAGTCAGAGCGGAGGACAAATCGATAGCAAGCAGAGAAGTGTTTTGATTACTTTCTCTCAACTTCGCTCAAGGATTTAAAGACAACTTCTGGGCCTTAAGTTGTTCCTGAGATTGAATTCTCTCCACTGCAGGTTTTCTACGAACAGCCGTGACCACTACGACGCTTTATTTTGTGCAGTTATTGTTATTAATGATGTTGCTGTTGTGTGTCCGCAGGATCGTGTGTGAGATGGATCCGGCCCACGCTGACAGCCGACCCGGTCCAGTCCAGCTGTGCGTCGGCGAGTGCAGACCAGAACTCCGGGCCCGCTCCTCGCAGCTCTACTCCTTTGTGGTAACGACTGCCGTCTGCATCCTCACATAATGTCGTAAATCACGCCGCGCAAACTAAAGAGCTGCATGGAAGTGATATAAAGTGTACAGTCGGTTCAATTAAAAGTGATTTGTACCTTTGCGAACAAAGTGATTGTTTGTGCGCCGCGGGGCAAAATAACAATGTGTGCGTTGCCGTGACGACCGCCGGTGTAATTAAGCAGCTCTGTGGATGTTTTCCTCGTTGCTTTGCGAACAACATACCTCCATTAACATCACAAGGTTTTTCAGAGGGGTCTCCGTTAATGATCTCTGAAGCGCTCTGGTTGTAAAACGGGATCACAGGGTTAAATCGATGCAGGCTCGTGTACTGTACTGTTCTGAAAAATGCATGTATTCTTTGCGACACACTAGCTGTATCAGGTTAAGCATTGGTTAATGGAAAAAGGAATGATATATATTCTTTAATAATGTGTTATAATGCACCTGTAGCGCCGTATAATCATAGTTATCAGCTTTAAAGCCACAATTGTAAGACTTTGTATGAAGCCCATGTCTATTTTACAATATAACCTCATTATGAGCATCCTGATAATGCATTATGAGCTATATGCTTTATAATCATAGTTATAATCATGCATGAATACTCATTGAGTATTGATGAAGTATTAATACCTGCTTAACTGCCTAATTCTCATTTTAATAATTGCCACAACACATTATAATAGCTATTGTAATGCCTTATTATGTGATTAAAAGCTGCTCTATGTGACAAATGGGTGCTTGAAATGAAGTAAATAAAAATCCCAGTGTTATAGGCAGATGTAATAGATTACAGGCTGGTTATAAATCTCTATACGTGGTCAGTGTTTGCTCCGAATAAAGTGGGAAAAATAGGTCAAGTCAATGCAAGAACAGGACTTTATAGTCGAATCACGATAATCTGAAGTCATTAAAAACTCACAACAAATAGTTTAAAATCTTAGCAATCCTTGTATTTTATATAAGTACCTTTATTATAGCTTGTGTGCTGGTTTTGCATTGACTTAACCTAATTTTTCCACTTTATGTGGAGCAAACAACGACCACTTATAGTGACTTATAACCACGTTGCAATCCGTCTTTGACACAGGGATTTCATTACCTCGCTTAAAGAACACAGTTACCACTTACAGTAACTATAGTGAGTGACCAGCAATTATGTTGTGTTGATGCTTGACCTCAGAAGTCATTATGAAAGGCTTTATACTGTGTTATTAATATATAAGCGTTTTTAATAATTTTTCATTACAACTCATTATAAGTATGTTTCATAAAGCGTATAATGAATAATAGAAGAGTGTTTTTGTATAATTGTTTCTTGGAGTGTTTTAGGTTTTTGTTAATTCTGGAAGCTGCAGCTCGTACGCACTTAAACATGAGAACAAGTTGATGACATGTGATTGGGCGAGTTCATAAGCGAGAGGGAGAGAGCAGTAAGATAAAAAACCCTCTAATGGAAATCAGCGCTGTGCTCGGCAGGTAAACATGATCGTCTCCCCGCTCTCACACGTTGACGCGCACGTTTCCACATATCCCCGTCAGCCGCCGTTCGCCCGGCCTGCAGCGAGCTGATTATCCGCTTTTCCATTTGCGCTCCATCACACCTTCACAATTAGCGCTCCCTTAACAATTAACAGCAGCCAGTAATTACTGACTGTTGTTTTCAGACTACCTGCTTTAGCCTGCCTCCTGGTAGTCACACCTAGCTCGAGCTGCATCGGTGCGACGCTCTCGGCTGCGGAGCGAATTCCTCTGCTTCTTCTTTTTTTCCTCTCCCCGCGTTACAGCTGCCAGTCTGGGAAGCGGTGGAATTCCTCGAAGAGCATCTCACAGATACTAAAATTGGTGCTGCTATTCCCTTAGACCACCAGAAAAAAGACGAGAAAAACAGCCATCTTCCATTTTCCCGATAAGACACACTCCCTCTGTGACCGTCTTTTCCAGCCAGCGATACTCGAGCGCTTGGCTAAGTGGCGGCGTAGACGACAGAGTGTGCATTTAGTTGTTCTTAAATTGTCGTTTTGTGTTTGTGCACGCGGAGGTGTGTGCGCTCGCCTGTGCACGTGCGCGCCGCTGCACGCCTGTTTTCTCTGTATGGCGGCCTGTCTGCTCGGATCTTTCTCCATCTGTCTGTGTGATGGCGGGCTCGCCGCCTGCAGCTGTAAACACTAGTTATTTTCAGACTGTCTTTAAAAAGCTTCACTCAGACACAACCCCGGCGATGCGCGACACACAGGAGGAGGATCTCTCAGGGACTCTAAGAGCTCCCGGTTTTATCCTCTTTTCTCTCCACCGGCGCTGCACTCCGGCGCCACCGGCCTGGCAATATGAATGACTGTAATTTGCAGGGGGATCTTTGATAATACATGAAGGTTTCAAGAGGTTCCCCCAAAGTTTCTGGCCTTTTTTATCTTCGAAAAACACCCACCTTTTTTGTCTGCCCTTTCTCTCTGCAGCTTCAGTGCTCTCACAGTCTCCCCTAACCCTTCTTACTCTCTGTTTTATAGACTCCCTCAGTCACAGGTCTGTCCCCGAGCCGAGGTCCAGAGTCCGGGGGCACCAAAGTCACCATCATGGGAGAAAACCTCGGCGCCGGCAGCAGCGTCAACGTTCAGTTCGGAAACCAGACGTGCGAGTTCTTCGGGTGAGACTTTCTCCTCTTGCGCCCATTTTATACCATAAAAGTGCTATTAGCAGCCTATAAAGTTTAATTAGCTAAAAAAAACTGCCTGAATGATCGGCTTTTGTTTAACAGAGGCTGTTCATGGAGAAAGGCTTTTTATTGCACATTAAGATGAGGCGTAAACGTGAAGTGTAAATGAACGACACAAGTTTAAATCTCCTCGGTTTTACAGGTTGACATTAAACCGTAATGTGGATGTGAGGAGGTGAAACAAACCCGCTCACTGTTAATGTTGACAGTTGTCACCTTTATTAAGTGTTTAAATGTTTTAAAAAAAACAGGAACATTTCAAATGCAGCCCATTTGTCTTTGTTTTCTGTCATGCTCGTCTTATATTTTTGCGTATAACTTTTTGCATGAATGTCTTTAATACGCACAGACGGCGGCGCGGCTCTTTGACTCAGTGTTTCTTTAACTTTTCCGAGTCGCTACATACATCACTGTCAGAGGATATTAGATATAGGGCACGCTGAGAGCGAATGGAGAAAGAACAAAAAACAAGAGCTCTTGTTCCTGAGATGATGTGGATTATTCCCATTAAATAAGCCGCCATATTTCACCGCTTTCTTGTATTTTTTTTCCCTCTGCTTGATATTACCGAGAAATCCCCCAGGGGAAAGCCTCTCTCTCTCTCTCTCTGTCAGAAACTTATGTAAATCTTAATAAGGTTTTGATGACCTACTGCATCAAACCCTGTAATAATAGCTTCTGGAAAAAAACCTGGTGCTCCTATGGATCTCTCTTCTTTTTCATCCACCCCCCTCCGTCTCACCATATCTTTCTATCAATTTGTTCATCTGTTCTCGCTCCCCCTGTTTTTTTTTTTTTTTATTATTATTCTCTTGTCTCTCACTCTCACAGTTTCCTTCCATCTCACTCCACCCATCCATGACTGTAATGTTGTAAGGTTGAGGAGTCAAGGCAGCTTTTTAATGAGATATGGGGCTAATTACTGGTTTGTGTTTCTCCACTGTATTCCTGGCGTGGGATGGAGTGGAGGATGGAGTGGGGACGGTTCTACCACGGAGCTCCCTTCTGCTAATGAATTGGGACAGATTCAGGGGGGTGGGCAGGTAGAGCAGGGAGGTGGTGGAGAAGGAGGGAGTATGACAGTGGCGGAGGTGCTGCTTGGCTCATTTGCACCTGTGTGCGTTCGCGTGGCCAGATCAGCGAGATCATAAGTTTTACAAAAGCCTGAAAAACTCTGAAAAATGTTCCATTTTTAGGGTTTCTATTACAAATGTCTGGCACGCAGTAATTAGAGCTGTGATTTATTCTTGGAAGAGGATGAAAGGTTTTGTTGTTTTTTTTTTGCCATCTTCTGTCTCAGATAATTACAGAACAGGGCTGGTAGTACAAAATGCAAAAGCACAGTCTGATATTGCCGTGATGGTGTTCCTGGATCGTCATAATTAACGCTGCTCCAGGACCGACATGGCATTTTTGTAATGTTGTAGCTTTGCAGATTAGAAAAAGGGGGGTTATCCTTTCAAACACGTTTAACGTTATGAAATGGTATATTTCAACCTAAACCTAACAAAGTATTTTTGTTGCCTAAACCTAACAAAGTATTTTTGTTGTCTAAACCTAACAAAGTATTTTTGTTGTCTAAACCTAACAAAGTATTTTTGTTATCTAAACCTAACAAAGTACTTTTGTTGCCTAAACCTAACAAAGTATTTTTGTTACGTAAACCTAACAAAGTATTTTTGTTGTCTAAACCTAACAAAGTATTTTTGTTGTCTAAACCTAACAAAGTATTTTTGTTGCCTAAACCTAACAAAGTATTTTTGTTGTCTAAACCTAACAAAGTATTTTTGTTGCCTTCATCTAACAAAGTGTTTTAGTTGCCTTCATCTAACAAAGTGTTTTTGTTGCCTAAACCTAACAAAGTATTTTTGTTGCCTAAACCTAACAAAGTATTTTTGTTGTCTAAACCTAACAAAGTGTTTTTGTCACATAAACCTAGCAAAGTGCTTTTGTCATCGTAAACCTAACAAAGTATTTTTGTTGTCTAAACCTAACAAAGTATTTTAGTTGCCTAAACCTAACAAAGTATTTTTGTTGTCTAAACCTAACAAAGTATTTTTGTTGCCTAAACCTAACAAAGTATTTTAGTTGTCTAAACCTAACAAAGTATTTTAGTTACCTTCATCTAACAAAGTATTTTAGTTGCCTTAACCTAACAAAGTGTTTTTGTTGCCTAAACCTAACAAAGTATTTTAGTTGCCTTCATCTAACAAAGTATTTTTGTTGCCTTAACCTAACAAAGTATTTTTGTTGCCTAAACCTAACAAAGTATTTTTGTTACGTAAACCTAACAAAGTATTTTTGTTGCCTTAACCAAACAGTAACAAAAAAAGCCAAAACATAATACGTAAACAGCGTGATAATATGTTCCAAAGTCACGAACCCGTGGTAACTGCTTGCTCCAGATGCTGACTTCATTGATTCATCTTTTTGATACAGATTTTTAATAAATCCTATGATGCGTCTCTTGTAGGCGGACCATGACGGAGATAGTGTGCTACTCCGCCCCCTCCCTGTCCGGGCTCGGCCCAGTGCTGATCAGCGTGAGCGTGGACCACGCCCAAATCAGGGAGAGCCTCACCTTCGAGTACATAGAAGACCCCACTGTCCAGCGGATTGAACCAGACTGGAGCATCGCAAGGTAAAGTCACTGTGTACACCATATATACTCAAAAGACTGTAAATGTTGTTCTTATCCACATCCTCACCAACCAGTTCTGAGCTTTCATCGCCCAAATGGAAGGATTTCCTCCCATCATCCAAAGCTTTAGATCCAGCCGGTCCAGACCAGCGGTAGTGAGCAGACAGCAGTCAATATTGCACTTTCAATTACTGTTCGGTTCCCTTCCAATTAGTCTGGATCTGATAGAAGTGCCACAGTGTGCAGATTGGAGAGCATGGGCACCGTTAAGACCCGATATTCTCCTATCGAATTCAGCGTTGATCCATCTGTTGAGTTTCCTTGGCAGATAGATACACATGCACTGTACACTACTAATTAAAAACAAGAGAGGGATGAGGATGAAATGGAGGCTTTGGAGAACAATGTGCTATCAGAGGTGCGAGTCCACAGCAGATGGCTCGGGCTTAGAGACGGAGTGTAAGGGACACTGCAGCAGAAGAGTGACGGCACAGAGGGAAAAGATGGGGGAAAAGAAAAGAGAGAGAGGAGAGGGAAGGGAATCATACTGGTCAGATGTCTTGGCTTTATTGTGTGTAGGATGAATAGAAAGATGGATAGACAGACAGACAATATGTCAAAATTTACAAATACAGCAACAGTAATCGATACAGGCTACGTCTTTGTAGCTTTTCCCCAGACTCCCTTGAAAAATCACTAAATTTTGTGAGTACTTGAATAAGATGCAACCTAATAAATTTAGTGAAGAGCTGCCGATGACAAATTTGTTATTATTTGGGCCTTCTTGTAAATTCGGCAGATGTTATACTATATATTATGATATATTATTATTTCCTTTCTATCTGTCTAAACATTGTCACTTGTGATTTTCATCCATCTGTAATAACCCGCTTGTAATCGATCACCAGACGAAGCATGTTGATGCCAGGTGCCAACAGGCTCATGGATGGATGAACGGACGGATGGATAGACGGACAAACATTATGTCAGATTTTACAAATACAGTAAACAATAATCAATATAGGCTCGGTTTTTGTTGCATTTGGCGAAAGCACCCAGTCTCCCTTAAAAAAACGATTAATTTTGAGAGTTTGTGAGTCAGGAGAAAATGTGTATGGCTTTCAAATGTTATAGATTATGTTATTTCTTTCTGTGTGTCTAAAAAAATTGCCACATGTGATCAATCATCCACGTGTCATAACAGACAGATAGACCGCCCTACACACTAGCTGACCATATAATTTGATGAGCCAACAGACAGCACAAGGTCCGTCGGCAGTAACTCATGCTCTCGCAGTGAACCCGCAGCCTCAGCACAGGCCCGTCTGACATTCATCATCGCAACAACTCCCGCCTGGCGTCTTTATTTATCACGCCACGCTGACGAGCGCAACAACAAAAAACAACAAACATCAACAACAACCCAAACAGCTGCAGGGGGAGCCGCACATCCAGCGGCTTCGCTCCCGCTTTGTTTGTGTGCTTTTGTTTCTATGCCGCTGTGTTGCGAAGCAGCCCCGGACCACCGCTGCATCCGTGCACGCTCGAGCTGCCTCGGAATTTCAAAAACCCGAATCTGCACTAGTTGATTACAGCAAGCGAAGTCGGTTAAAAAGCATCTTTAATCATCCTCCACTCCAAAGGCTATTATCTCCCCAAAGAAACCGAGGATGAAAGCAAGTTTGATGCGCTTATTTTCCGACTGATGGTGAATATTCTGGAGAGGTACATTCGGGGCGAGGAAGTCTTTGAACTGCTCTGTTTTCTTTCCTCTCTTACTTTATTTCTCTTCTTGTTTCGACTGTTTTCTCTTATTCTATCTTTGAATTTAAAAAAAAAGGAGATAAGACAGAGGAATGAGAAGGTGTCTGATAAACATGAGTATTTAAACCTGTGGAATAATAAATTGTGTTTTTTTTTTTCTCTCAGTGGCCACACCCCCCTGATGGTGACGGGGACCAACCTGGACGTGGTTCAGGAGCCCAGGATCCGAGTCAAATACGCCGGACACGAATCTGTCAACGTAAGAACCCCCTATATACTGTCTCAACCATAGAGTTAGTGCTGTATGTGCTCCCTGAAAACACTTCCTGCAGAATATACACTAACTAGGTCCTGCTTGACTCGCCAAACACGGCTATACAAGCAAGCTAAGTGATGTTTAGCTTGGGTATAGCGAGTACTATCTCCTCCTAACAGCCCCTCCAGCTTTCTACGCTTCCTGCTTGAACCCGGTCGTCTCAAGCACTTCAACGAGCATCTGAATTATGCAGCCGGTACTGAGAGTGGTCTGCGCGCGGTGTTTAATTAAGAGTTTACCCTAAATTTTCTTGAGGCTAAATCTCAGCTTCACATCCCCCCTGCCTGCTAAGCTCTGTTGTGTTTTAATGTCACACCAGTCATCCTGAACAGAATTCTCACTTGTTTGAGGAAGACGGAGGTTTTGGAACGACTGCATATGCAGATTTTTTGTTTTTTTGCAGAGCAAGCTGGAGGAGAGTTTGAGAGAATGGGGGAAAGTCGGAGGTGTGCATGATCGGGGGCAAGGAGGCTCCTAATGGGTTTCAATGGAGGATTAACTGTGGTCAGAAGTCTTTGGTCAGCATAAAGAGCCCTTGTATAATCAAAGTCTTGGCTGTGGGAAATCGTTACAAATTGCATTTGAGCCCACGTCCTGGGGCTCCTTGTTTAATTAAAAGGATGGGATTTCCTCTCCGTGGTCTGGAGAACGGTAGGGAGATCAGACGAGTGGACAAAAGGGGAGCCGGCTGAATAGAGAGCGAGGGCAGGTGAAAGAGAAGAGCTCTCTGCCCAGTGCTCACTGTACTGTACACAACACAGAAACATGCTGTAACACAATAGTTGTTGCATTTCTTCTTGTGATCCCTTCATACAAACCAATTACCGTGGGCAGATAATATGTCTGAAGAGGAATAATTACAACTTTTGGATAAAAGTCCACAAAAAATTGCCATTTTTTTGATAATGTCGTGCCACAGAGATGTAAGAAGACATGTTTGTTTGTTCGAGTCTCCGACAAATGTCCTGTCCTCGTGATTTTAGTAGTTGTTGTTCAATCATACGATATTTAAATCTTAGCAGCAGCAACAGCAGCCATCAGCGACTGTTACTTCTTTACTCGCTGTTCACGTGACCGTTTACTGCAAGACCTCCGCGCATGCGTCTGCAGAATGACGTTGGTAGCCTACAACTGCTAACTGTGCTGTGTGTAAGGGATAGCCTTACCCCCTACACACATGAAGCAGCCGGGAAGCCAGCTCGCTGTGAGTAGAGACACACATAATCGCGGCGACTCTGAAAGGCACAGGCGAACGCAAAGACGGCATATTGGGGGACAAAAAACACCGTCTCTGATACGGGACTGCTGTGTGTTAGCAGCTAATGCTACTACACAGACACAAACAAACCGTTAGCCTGTGGCTACAGCCAGCTGCTAACGTCACCTCCCGGATAACAGGCTGGGCTTTCGGTCTCATACATAAAGGGACATATTTCTAACTATTCGGTTTCGGACTAAAGCACTGTGGAAAATGCGCAGCCTGTAACTATTCAGTGTTACACAGCGGTGGACTAAGCTACATGTTAGCAGCTAACGCTACTTTGCACGTTAGGTCACTCCGAGTCGTCGGTGATCTCATATGATTTTCAAATCAAGCTCTAAACATGACCTGTGATGTTTTCTTACCTGGTCACTAGGAAATGAGCCATGTCAGCATCTGTTTTCAGTCCCAGTTCAAGTTGAAGCTGCCTCCATGAGTCAAACGCATATCCGATGTTTATTCTGGTGCCGGTCCGGTTTTGGTCGTAATTTCGTTTCGACTCTCGACTTGCCGCTGATAAAACCTTCGTTTTCTTCTTAGTATGACTTTTTAGTGGACTTTGTGTGGTGGTGGGTCGTTTTCTGGCCGTAGCAGAATCCATTACTACCCAAACACTAGTTTGGGTCCACCGCGCTTGTCTTCTTCCTGTTTACAAGCCGTCGAGGACGCGCATTCAGCGTCATCTGACGTCACATCCGCAAGACTGCGCAGGAAATTCGGCCTGAAATTGCAGTACATGATGCAGCACACAGGCTGTTCAATGCAACGAGAGATACGTGGGTGGGCTCATTCTCTTTGGTTTTGAACGCTTCATCACCCATTAGTATTAAAAAAAAACTTAAAATGCATGTTTTTTTTTGTAAATTCTTGCTTTTTACTCATGCCTCATTGATAGAATCTGAGGACAGGTTAGCACACATGCATGCATACGTCCTCACTGTCTTTCCCACTTGTAGACTGATTTGTCCCCAAATGCCTCCTCCCCCTCTGCAGTGTCACCCTCCCATCCCTGACATTTGTAATCTAAAATTGGCCCTAAGTGTCTGAATTGCTTAGCTCGAGCTCCTTTACTAAAATCCTAACTCTGCCGTGGTTTTTTTTTCCGTGCTGCAATGCATCTGCACTTAAGGACACCGTTTCCCTCAAAGACCTTTGTGAGTTGCGAAAAAACCTGGTAATTACAAGTAAAAGACAGATCTGTGCTGTTTTTATGTTTAGAGAAGTGAGAAAAACATAGCGAGAGACTCCTGGAGACCTGGCAAAATGGGATTTGACTCACGCGTGTGGGTGCCGCGCTGTCTGATTTGTCAGTTTCCGAGGCTTTTGAAAGAGAGTTGTTCATCTTCAGCGGCGCCTCGTCTCTTCCAACTCCCCACCCGGCGCCTTCGCAAAGAGAAGCCCGTGTCACCGCCTTGATTGGCCCCACAGCCACGGAGAATGAATTTCTATTAAATGCTAAGGTTACAATTACCCATCCTTCATCCCGTCTCCCCCCCTCCTCTCTCTATCCCCTTCCCCTTTTGTCGCCGGCGGAAGGCAAACAGCAGAGCAGCCTATAGCAATAAGAGCTGCTGTCTGTCAGGCAGCCTTCAAATGATCACCTGTCTCCCACTAAATTGCCTCTCTTCTCTCCCTCCCTTGTGTCACCTGCACTGATTCACAAAGAAACCGGGAGAGAAAGCAGGAGAGAGAGAGAAAAAAGGACAATTTTCTTTGTGAGACGCTCTGTATCTGTCACCGGATTCACGGCTGAAACATTTATCATAATCTTGATTAAAGCTAAAAGGGTTATTTTCCAGCCCCGGAACATTTCCCCCTGTCCCAGAAAGATTTCATCTTCCCCGTATTTGCCACACTTAACACGTCTGGACTGAGTGTCAGGCTCGGCGCATCGGGCGCATTCGCAGCTGCTTGATGATGAATGAAAATGTTCGGCATGGGTGTGCCAGGCCGCCGTCACGTCGAGGCCAATCAGGCTGATTGTCTCGTACGCTGAGGGGTAGAGGCGCGCATCACCACTAAGGGCAATGACAATGGACGCTCAGAACGTACAGTTTACATGCTCGGTGATGATTTTGTATTCTCAGCTGTATGCATGTGTCTTCCCGTGCCAGACATTCTCAACAGCGTCGGCGTCACGAGTGCCTCATTAAATCATCACCGCGTCTTGAGTGTCCACAGTCTGGAGGGCTACTTCTGGATCCCTCTTTGACATCTCTGTTGTGTGGCTTTTGTGCCGGCTTTAAAGGAAGAAGAGCCACTTGTTAAAGACGGTGCTTTACAGAAGATGTTTGGAAATTAGTCGCAACCTCATCACAAGACTACATTATTTTTTTCCCCCCTCCCAGCGTGACACACATCTTAGAGGAGAATTAAAAACCACTGGTTCACGCTTTGCACGAACTTTAAATGCAACACGCGGATCGTTTATGGACGGACCGGAGCTGAAGTTAGAATTAACACCAGTATTAGAAGTTGGCTGGACTAGCAAGCGGGCAGGAAAATAGACACGGTGTAGGAGTAACAGAGTACAGGAAGTGCCAGTGACTCGCTATCCAATGTTAGCCCCGGGATGACCTTTGACTCGCCGACCTTTTTTTCGCATTTTCTCCTACGCACATCTCCACAGCCAGTCCATCTTATCCCTTATTCCTCTCTCGCTCGGGCTCTCGCTCTCTCTCGCTGCCTTCCTGGCCAGAGACCTTTGAATGGTTGAGTGGGCTGTAGCAGCACAGTAGATCATGGTAATGTATTCAGCCAGAGGGGCTGGAGTGTTACTGCCTTAAAACACCCCGGCTCTGTCCGGCGGTAGAGAAAGAAGACAGATGAGGCCAAGATTCCAATTATTTTCTCTATGTGTTGACCTCGATTCACTTTATCAATGCTGAACAATGTGTGGCTTTCTTTTCCCCCACATGGCCTAAAGGACTCGACGTACTGCTGTGTGCATACTCTGTGCAGGGAATGATGTGCTGGAGATAGCGAGCAGAAATACACGCAGTCGTGTAACGTCACGACTGTATATCGTAACGTCCTGCTGAGACGGAGCGGTAGGAAATAATCTCTCGATTCAGCAGAGCGTCTGGAAATCCTGTAATCCTCATAAATCCTTTGTGGTGTGAAAAAGAAAGCAGTGTACGTTAATAAAGAGCGCTTGATATACATGTACTGGAAGGCGGGAGCCACGCAAAAGTGTTATTTGACGTACAGCCGTTTTATTGCCCCGCCCACAGAGGAACCCAGATATCCACATTCCCCTTCATCAAATCCCACGACGCCCCATTTACCCATCACTGTTTACTCACTCGTCGCCTCGGATTTACACACGTCACACTCGCTGCCGCGGCGCCGGAAAAACATCCGACGTGATAGCAGCAGTTTTCTGTACTGACAGGATTCAGCGAAGGAACGGATTTATTTAAGAAGAAGAAGAAAAAAAAACGAGAGTGAGAGAGAAAGTGAGGACAGTGTGTAGGGAAAAGAAAAAAAAAAAAAAAAGCTCACAGTATCCGTCTCAGGCGGAGCAGATGGTAGTCGGAGCTGTAGTTGACTTGCAAATGCCTCGTCGTTCCAACGTGACTGTCACGAGGACGCCTGCCGGAGCATCTGGGCCTGTCTACGTAACGTGTCACCATGCCAACAGCGAGGAAGTCGCCCCCGCGTCTAACTTTAGTTGAACTCTTTCATCCATTAAATCCATCCATCCATTCAAACTCTCAGAGTGAAATTAAATTCACGTGATTTATTCCTACGTGAAACAAAAACAGGTGAAATCATCCTTTAATCGTTCACTATATTTTCTAGAAGGTATAAAGTCGGTGTTGTACTGTGAACAACAATGTTACCACATATTGTTTTACTGGTTATTTTCTTCATGGCTTTTATAACTTTTAGATCGACGCTCTTCACAGTCTGCTCGTCACCTCTGGCTCGCAGTCAAGTGACGCCCATGCGTATACGCAACCTAAAACTCTGCAAAAAAGTATGTCAGGAGTCCTATCTTGCTCTCGCTATCTATTTTTAAAAGGACTTATCTTCTCGCTCTTCTCGTGCGCTGCTGCTGCTGCTGCGGCGTGTAGAGTGTGAATTCTATAAAGAAAGAAATGTCACAAGACCAGCGGAGCGCTACTACGGAGCGCCGAGGCTCGTGGTGCAGCTGCAGACTGCTGGAAGAGCTTTGCTGTGTTTGTTTCTGTAGGAACGTATAGCACAGCTTCAGCTGCTTCAGAGGTACATAAGGAAGGGGAACACATCTAAAGAGGTCAGACCTCCAGGAACAAGTGCTGCAGCAGTTGTGACCTCTCTCTTTCACCTGTAAGACCTGATTTCACTAAAAAAAGCCACGTCACGTAGAGCTGATGCAGTTAGTCTGATTGAGTCAATCAACAGAAAATAAACCGCCAACTATTTTGATCGAATCAGTTATTTAATTTGGTCATTTTTCATATAAAAATACCAAACATTCTCTTGTTTTCAGCTTCTAAAAGTGTTTGGATTTTCTGCATGCATCATATTTTGGGTTTTTCCAACTGTCCGTCGGTCAAAACAAGAAACACAAAAGCAGCTTGCTCACCGCAGGGCTCCGATATCCACGATTTAATGCGCCGCTGCACAGCGCCGGCTAACGTAGGCACGAGGACAGTCACGTGAGCGGTGAGCCTGTGATGAGTTCATGCAAAAGTACAAAAATATTTGCACGTACATTCTGTATGCACCAAAGATAATGTTGCACATCGTCCTTTATAGACGTTGTAACTGATGTACATGTGTGAGATGACACCTAACCAAAATATTTGAAGGTAATGAAGGTATTTTATAGTGTTTTCTGACATTTAAAGGATCAGTTTGTAGGATTAAGTGGCATCTAGTTGTGCTTTTGCAGCTAACTGAACCACTCGTCTCACTCCCGTCTTACTAAAACATGTGAAAGACCCTCTTTCCGTTACGTACGTCCTTTCTCGGCTCCTCAGGGAACAAAGACACAACTATTCTTAGTTTCAGGTGATTATAGACTTACGGAAACTTTTTAATTTCATCGCTGCGACTAACTCCCACACACCGGACCTTAAATAGGCCAAACAATTAACATTAATTAAGAAAAAATGATTATCAACAGATTTAATGGATGATTAGAATAATTGCCAGTTACAGCCTAAAGTCACACACAGTTTTCCAAAGTTCTCGAATCGTACTTTCGTTGCACATTTAGTTTCGTACGAACGCTCTGCAGTCTACATCCAAGAGAAAGGTAAATAAGGAGAGCAGACCCTCCTTCCACCTCTGCAGTCACACTCCCGCAGCTCACCTTGCGCCACGCTGGCAAAACACAATCGGCGTGGCCTCCGCAGAACGAGTTTGCATCGATCTCCCCGGCCCGAGAAAGCAGACAACAGGTAGGAGGTGTGGTAGTCGCCGGCGTTCACCGGCTTTGATGATATTTACCTCTAATTAAGTTTCTTCCCCAGAGAGCGAGCTGGGAGGGAGTGAACGGAGATAAAAACCTCTCCGAGCAGAGTGCTGTGCAGCAATCAATCCTCGCTCCCCTTCCCCTCCAGAGCCGAGCCGGGGAGGATGGATGGAAGACAGGTCTCTCATCTGGGAAAACTGGAGAGAAGTAATAAAAGAGCCGTAGCTCAGCCTCCACCTGAGGAGATGGAGCGAGCGTTGCCTCCATCCTTTTGTGGTTGTTGTCCTCCAGTGTTTTTCAGGGGAAGCAGTCGCAGCAATTTCGATTTTATGGAGGCTTCCTCTCCAATAGAGATGGATTTAATGACACACGATAAATCCTTTTCGCCGAGAAGAATGGGGATTTTATATGCCAATTATTAGCCTCCTGCAGGGCTCGTGTTGAAACCAGTGTGTTTCAGTTTAGATCACACTGTAGGTTTATAACAAACAGAGGGCTTTACAACGGGAAAACTTTGGTGTTGTGGTGTGTTTTTTTATTTTTCGGAGACGGGGGAAGAAGAAAAAGCAAACAGCTAAGCCGCGCTGAACTGTCTGTGTTTATCCCGGATCACTGAATCACACATCTCGTTTCATTTCCGAGTGCTCAGGCTGTGCGTGATCGCAGAGTGCAGCACGTCGCCCAGTAGCATCTCAAAAAGTGGATTTTTCTCTCCCGACACATTTTCTTCATCCTCCTCTGCCTGTGTTTGTTCTCCCCAGGTGTGTAAAGTGCTGAACACCACGAGCATGAGCTGCTTCGCTCCCTCGCTGATGGCGGAGTACCACCCGGGCCTGGACACGGTGAAGCACGCCGACGAGTTCGGGTTCATCTTCAACAACGTGCAGGCGCTGCTGGTCTACAACAACACCAACCTCCTCTACTACCCCAACCCTTACTTCGAGCCCCTCAGCACCTCGGGGGTCCTGGAGCAGAAACCGGGCTCCCCCATCATCCTCAAGGTACAGGAAAGACAGATTAGACATTGAAATCTGAAGAACATTTACTTTACTTTGGGCGAGACACTGGCTGTGTTATTTTAAGTATCACAATAGGAAAGGTTGATGTAAACGGCTAAACTTAAAACTTCTTAATGGGAGATGGAAACGCCTTTTTCCAAATGAGTTCTGGCGTAGTGAACATGTAGCTCACAGGACTGATCAGCTGTTTCTGCTCTGCTGAAGACACAAAAAAAGCAGCTTTTTAAAATTTAAAATAGTCTCCTCATCGCTCCGCAGAGATCTGACGTGACCTTCCTCACATTAGTACATGAAACAAAGAGAAACTTTATAATTCCGTCTTTGCTTTCTACATTGTTTTTCACGGTTTGAGGTTCACCCGGCGCTCTTCGACCGCAGTCCAACAACATTAAAGGACTTAAAGAAGCAGAAAGAGATGAAGAAGGTCTGCTTTTTCTTACAATCCGCTCACATATGGCCTATAAAAAAGTGATTAAAGGAGAGTTAATGTTCTCATTTTCAGGTTAATCATTTTCTTTCTCGTTACTGCTCCATGTTTTAGCTCCTGTCTTTAATATCACATGAATACGCTCTGATTGGTCAACGCCAACAACAAAAGAGCGGCTTTGCTAAATAATTTCTTACATGCCAAACTATGTGGGTGCACTTATGTAAACAAAAATCATTAGTGTCTCCATTTGAGGTGGTCTTAGTCTGATTCCACCGTTATACCTGATGTTCTCATATGCAGTTGTTGCATTTGTCAAACGCATTTGACAAATACAACCGCCCCGCATTTGACAAATACAACCGCCCCAACAAATAGCACTTACTGAGTTCAGGAGTCCAGTCAATGCTAAAGTTGGGTCAATAACAAAGACGTACATTGAGCAATCTTCTTTTCTTTCGACTTTCTCTGTATTCCTCTTGTTTCTTGCATCTGCTTTATGTTGTCCCTGCCACAGTGGAAGTGGTGCCTCTTGGACAGACTTGCCCATCTTAAATACTCAACCAAGCCATTTTCACCATACTCCTCCTACTTTAAAGAGAAAGGGAGGTAACAGATAGCACTTATGCATTCAATTAGCATGTGATGAGTGGCCAATAGGACGGCAATGGGTTCCCTTCATGAAGGTCTTTGCCACATAGTTGCCCCAGCTGCAGCAATGAAGATTTAAAGTGAAACTTGAAATTGCAGTGGTCAACAACACTAGCCCTACAAATAGCACTTACAGCATTCACAGATCATATCAATGCCTGTGTCTTTTGTTATCTTGGAGACAAACTATTTAACTGGTCACATGCAAATTATGTGAATTAAGATTCGCGGTAGTTGCTTGGTGAAATTTCTGATGAATTCACAAGCAAGGCAACCCCAAAGAGAAGCACTTATGTACACAAAAATCATTAGTGTCTCCATTTGAGGTGATCTTAATGTGATACCAATGGTGAAACTTTAAGATGCAGGGGTCAGCATAACTACCCCAACAAAAAGCACTTACTGTCAGTGTTTTTGTTAGGGTAATAATATTGACCAGATCTGGCCCAAGGGGAGAAAAAAAAACACATGTATTACACAAATTGTACCATTTACATTACACCAAATGATCAGGCATTGCTGGCTGGGTGAGTTCTTTCATATAATCAGGAAGATTAGGTCAACAAAAATACCCCAACAAGTAGCACTTACAGCATTCAGACTTCAGATCAGTGCTAATGTTTAGGTAATCTTGGTGAAAAAATATTTGGCTGGTTATGTGAAAAGTTGTAGTTTTTTAGTGAATTGTCTGATGAATTGACAATCAAGGGAACCCCAAAGAGAAGCACTTATGTAAACAAAAATCATTAGTGTCTCCATTTGAGGTGGTCTTAGTCTGATTCCACCGTTATACCTGATGTTCTCATATGCAGTTGTTGCATTTGTCAAACGCATTTGACAAATACAACCGCCCCGCATTTGACAAATACAACCGCCCCAACAAATAGCACTTACTGAGTTCAGGAGTCCAGTCAATGCTAAAGTTGGGTCAATAACAAAGACGTACATTGAGCAATCTTCTTTTCTTTCGACTTTCTCTGTATTCCTCTTGTTTCTTGCATCTGCTTTATGTTGTCCCTGCCACAGTGGAAGTGGTGCCTCTTGGACAGACTTGCCCATCTTAAATACTCAACCAAGCCATTTTCACCATACTCCTCCTACTTTAAAGAGAAAGGGAGGTAACAGATAGCACTTATGCATTCAATTAGCATGTGATGAGTGGCCAATAGGACGGCAATGGGTTCCCTTCATGAAGGTCTTTGCCACATAGTTGCCCCAGCTGCAGCAATGAAGATTTAAAGTGAAACTTGAAATTGCAGTGGTCAACAACACTAGCCCTACAAATAGCACTTACAGCATTCACAGATCATATCAATGCCTGTGTCTTTTGTTATCTTGGAGACAAACTATTTAACTGGTCACATGCAAATTATGTGAATTAAGATTCGCGGTAGTTGCTTGGTGAAATTTCTGATGAATTCACAAGCAAGGCAACCCCAAAGAGAAGCACTTATGTACACAAAAATCATTAGTGTCTCCATTTGAGGTGATCTTAATGTGATACCAATGGTGAAACTTTAAGATGCAGGGGTCAGCATAACTACCCCAACAAAAAGCACTTACTGTCAGTGTTTTTGTTAGGGTAATAATATTGACCAGATCTGGCCCAAGGGGAGAAAAAAAAACACATGTATTACACAAATTGTACCATTTACATTACACCAAATGATCAGGCATTGCTGGCTGGGTGAGTTCTTTCATATAATCAGGAAGATTAGGTCAACAAAAATACCCCAACAAGTAGCACTTACAGCATTCAGACTTCAGATCAGTGCTAATGTTTAGGTAATCTTGGTGAAAAAATATTTGGCTGGTTATGTGAAAAGTTGTAGTTTTTTAGTGAAATGTCTGATGAATTGACAATCAAGGCAACCCCAAAGAGAAGCACTTATGTAAACAAAAATCATTAGTGTCTCCATTTGAGGTGGTCTTAGTCTGATTCCACCGTTATACCTGATGTTCTCATATGCAGTTGTTGCATTTGTCAAATGCATTTGTCAAATACAACCGCCCCAACAAATAGCACTTACTGAGTTCAGGAGTCCAGTCAATGCTAAAGTTGGGTCAATAACAAAGACGTACATTGAGCAATCTTCTTTTCTTTCGACTTTCTCTGTATTCCTCTTGTTTCTTGCATCTGCTTTATGTCGTCCCTGCCTCAGTGGAAGTGGTGCCTCTTGGACAGACTTGCCCATCTTAAATACTCAACCAAGCCATTTTCACCATACTCCTCCTACTTTAAAGAGAAAGGGAGGTAACAGATAGCACTTATGCATTCAATTAGCATGTGATGAGTGGCCAATCGGACGGCAATGGGTTCCCTTCATGAAGGTCTTTGCCACATAGTTGCCCCAGCTGCAGCAATGAAGATTTAAAGTGAAACTTGAAATTGCAGTGGTCAACAACACTAGCCCTACAAATAGCACTTACAGCATTCACAAATCAGATCAATGCTTGTGTCTTTTGTTATCTTGGAGACAAACTATTTAACTGGTCACATGCAAATTATGTGAATTAAGATTCTCGGTAGTTGCTTGGTGAAATTTCTGATGAATTCACAAGCAAGGCAACCCCAAAGAGAAGCACTTATGTACACAAAAATCATTAGTGTCTCCATTTGAGGTGATCTTAATGTGATACCAATGGTGAAACTTTAAGATGCAGGGGTCAGCATAACTACCCCAACAAAAAGCACTTACTGCAACAAGAACCAAAGTCAGTGTTTTTGTTAGGGTAATAATATTGACCAGATCTGGCCCAAGGGGAGAAAAAACACATGTATTACACAAATTGTACCATTTACATTATAGCAAATGATCAGGCATCGCTGGCTGGGTGAGTTCTTTCATATAATCAGGAAGATTAGGTCAACAAAAATACCCCAACAAGTAGCACTTACAGCATTCAGACTTCAGATCAGTGCTAATGTTTAGGTAATCTTGGTGAAAAAATATTTGGCTGGTTATGTGAAAAGTTGTAGTTTTTTAGTGAAATGTCTGATGAATTGACAATCAAGGCAACCCCAAAGAGAAGCACTTATGTAAACAAAAATCATTAGTGTCTCCATTTGAGGTGGTCTTAGTCTGATTCCACCGTTATACCTGATGTTCTCATATGCAGTTGTTGCATTTGTCAAATACAACCGCCCCAACAAATAGCACTTACTGAGTTCAGGAGTCCAGTCAATGCTAAAGTTGGGTCAATAACAAAGACGTACATTGAGCAATCTTCTTTTCTTTCGACTTTCTCTGTATTCCTCTTGTTTCTTGCATCTGCTTTATGTTGTCCCTGCCACAGTGGAAGTGGTGCGTCTTGGACAGACTTGCCCATCTTAAATACTCAACCAAGCCATTTTCACCATACTCCTCCTACTTTAAAGAGAAAGGGAGATAACAGATAGCACTTATGCATTCAATTAGCATGTGATGAGTGGCCAATCGGACGGCAATGGGTTCCCTTCATGAAGGTCTTTGCCACATAGTTGCCCCAGCTGCAGCAATGAAGATTTAAAGTGAAACTTGAAATTGCAGTGGTCAACAACACTAGCCCTACAAATAGCACTTACAGCATTCACAGATCATATCAATGCTTGTGTCTTTTGTTATCTTGGAGACAAACTATTTAACTGGTCACATGCAAATTATGTGAATTAAGATTCTCGGTAGTTGCTTGGTGAAATTTCTGATGAATTCACAAGCAAGGCAACCCCAAAGAGAAGCACTTATGTACACAAAAATCATTAGTGTCTCCATTTGAGGTGATCTCAATGTGATACCAATGGTGAAACTTTAAGATGCAGGGGTCAGCATAACTACCCCAACAAAAAGCACTTACTGCAACAAGAACCAAAGTCAGTGTTTTTGTTAGGGTAATAATATTGACCAGATCTGGCCCAAGGGGAGAAAAAACACATGTATTACACAAATTGTACAATTTACATTATAGCAAATGATCAGGCATCGCTGGCTGGGTGAGTTCTTTCATATAATCAGGAAGATTAGGTCAACAAAAATACCCCAACAAGTAGCACTTACAGCATTCAGACTTCAGATCAGTGCTAATGTTTAGGTAATCTTGGTGAAAAAATATTTGGCTGGTTATGTGAAAAGTTGTAGTTTTTTAGTGAAATGTCTGATGAATTGACAATCAAGGCAACCCCAAAGAGAAGCACTTATGTAAACAAAAATCATTAGTGTCTCCATTTGAGGTGGTCTTAGTCTGATTCCACCGTTATACCTGATGTTCTCATATGCAGTTGTTGCATTTGTCAAATACAACCGCCCCAACAAATAGCACTTACTGAGTTCAGGAGTCCAGTCAATGCTAAAGTTGGGTCAATAACAAAGACGTACATTGAGCAATCTTCTTTTCTTTCGACTTTCTCTGTATTCCTCTTGTTTCTTGCATCTGCTTTATGTTGTCCCTGCCACAGTGGAAGTGGTGCGTCTTGGACAGACTTGCCCATCTTAAATACTCAACCAAGCCATTTTCACCATACTCCTCCTACTTTAAAGAGAAAGGGAGGTAACAGATAGCACTTATGCATTCAATTAGCATGTGATGAGTGGCCAATAGGACGGCAATGGGTTCCCTTCATGAAGGTCTTTGCCATATAGTTGCCCCAGCTGCAGCAATGAAGATTTAAAGTGAAACTTGAAATTGCAGTGGTCAACAACACTAGCCCTACAAATAGCACTTAGAGCATTCACAAATCAGATCAATGCTTGTGTCTTTTGTTATCTTGGAGACAAACTATTTAACTGGTCACATGCAAATTATGTGAATTAAGATTCTCGGTAGTTGCTTGGTGAAATTTCTGATGAATTCACAAGCAAGGCAACCCCAAAGAGAAGCACTTATGTACACAAAAATCATTAGTGTCTCCATTTGAGGTGATCTCAATGTGATACCAATGGTGAAACTTTAAGATGCAGGGGTCAGCATAACTACCCCAACAAAAAGCACTTACTGCAACAAGAACCAAAGTCAGTGTTTTTGTTAGGGTAATAACATTGACCAGATCTGGCCCAAGGGGAGAAAAAACACATGTATTACACAAATTGTACAATTTACATTATAGCAAATGATCAGGCATCGCTGGCTGGGTGAGTTCTTTCATATAATCAGGAAGATTAGGTCAACAAAAATACCCCAACAAGTAGCACTTACAGCATTCAGACTTCAGACCAGTGCTAATGTTTAGGTAATCTTGGTGAAAAAATATTTGGCTGGTTATGTGAAAAGTTGTAGTTTTTTAGTGAAATGTCTGATGAATTGACAATCAAGGCAACCCCAAAGAGAAGCACTTATGTAAACAAAAATCATTAGTGTCTCCATTTGAGGTGGTCTTAGTCTGATTCCACCGTTATACCTGATGTTCTCATATGCAGTTATTGCATTTGTCAAATGCATTTGTCAAATACAACCGCCCCAACAAATAGCACTTAGCGCAATGCTAAAGTTGGGACAATAACAAAGACGTACATTGAGCAATCTTCTTTTCTTTCGACTTTCTCTGTATTCCTCTTGTTTCTTGCATCTGCTTTATGTTGTCCCTGCCACAGTGGAAGTGGTGCCTCTTGGACAGACTTGCCCATCTTAAATACTCAACCAAGCCATTTTCACCATACTCCTCCTACTTTAAAGAGAAAGGGAGGTAACAGATAGCACTTATGCATTCAATTAGCATGTGATGAGTGGCCAATAGGACGGCAATGGGTTCCCTTCATGAAGGTCTTTGCCATATAGTTGCCCCAGCTGCAGCAATGAAGATTTAAAGTGAAACTTGAAATTGCAGTGGTCAACAACACTAGCCCTACAAATAGCACTTACAGCATTCACAGATCATATCAATGCTTGTGTCTTTTGTTATCTTGGAGACAAACTATTTAACTGGTCACATGCAAATTATGTGAATTAAGATTCTCTGTCGTTGCTTGGTGAAATTTCTGATGAATTCACAAGCAAGGCAACCCCAAAGAGAAGCACTTATGTACACAAAAATCATTAGTGTCTCCATTTGAGGTGATCTTAATGTGATACCAATGGTGAAACTTTAAGATGCAGGGGTCAGCATAACTACCCCAACAAAAAGCACTTACTGCAACAAGAACCAAAGTCAGTGTTTTTGTTAGGGTAATAATATTGACCAGATCTGGCCCAAGGGGAGAAAAAACACATGTATTACACAAATTGTACAATTTACATTATAGCAAATGATCAGGCATCGCTGGCTGGGTGAGTTCTTTCATATAATCAGGAAGATTAGGTCAACAAAAATACCCCAACAAGTAGCACTTACAGCATTCAGACTTCAGATCAGTGCTAATGTTTAGGTAATCTTGGTGAAAAAATATTTGGCTGGTTATGTGAAAAGTTGTAGTTTTTTAGTGAATTGTCTGATGAATTGACAATCAAGGGAACCCCAAAGAGAAGCACTTATGTAAACAAAAATCATTAGTGTCTCCATTTGAGGTGGTCTTAGTCTGATTCCACCGTTATACCTGATGTTCTCATATGCAGTTGTTGCATTTGTCAAACGCATTTGACAAATACAACCGCCCCGCATTTGACAAATACAACCGCCCCAACAAATAGCACTTACTGAGTTCAGGAGTCCAGTCAATGCTAAAGTTGGGTCAATAACAAAGACGTACATTGAGCAATCTTCTTTTCTTTCGACTTTCTCTGTATTCCTCTTGTTTCTTGCATCTGCTTTATGTTGTCCCTGCCACAGTGGAAGTGGTGCCTCTTGGACAGACTTGCCCATCTTAAATACTCAACCAAGCCATTTTCACCATACTCCTCCTACTTTAAAGAGAAAGGGAGGTAACAGATAGCACTTATGCATTCAATTAGCATGTGATGAGTGGCCAATAGGACGGCAATGGGTTCCCTTCATGAAGGTCTTTGCCACATAGTTGCCCCAGCTGCAGCAATGAAGATTTAAAGTGAAACTTGAAATTGCAGTGGTCAACAACACTAGCCCTACAAATAGCACTTACAGCATTCACAGATCATATCAATGCTTGTGTCTTTTGTTATCTTGGAGACAAACTATTTAACTGGTCACATGCAAATTATGTGAATTAAGATTCTCGGTAGTTGCTTGGTGAAATTTCTGATGAATTCACAAGCAAGGCAACCCCAAAGAGAAGCACTTATGTACACAAAAATCATTAGTGTCTCCATTTGAGGTGATCTTAATGTGATACCAATGGTGAAACTTTAAGATGCAGGGGTCAGCATAACTACCCCAACAAAAAGCACTTACTGCAACAAGAACCAAAGTCAGTGTTTTTGTTAGGGTAATAATATTGACCAGATCTGGCCCAAGGGGAGAAAAAACCCATGTATTGCACAAATTGTACCATTTACATTATAGCAAATGATCAGGCATCGCTGGCTGGGTGAGTTCTTTCATATAATCAGGAAGATTAGGTCAACAAAAATACCCCAACAAGTAGCACTTACAGCATTCAGACTTCAGATCAGTGCTAATGTTTAGGTAATCTTGGTGAAAAAATATTTGGCTGGTTATGTGAAAAGTTGTAGTTTTTTAGTGAAATGTCTGATGAATTGACAATCAAGGCAACCCCAAAGAGAAGCACTTATGTAAACAAAAATCATTAGTGTCTCCATTTGAGGTGGTCTTAGTCTGATTCCACCGTTATACCTGATGTTCTCATATGCAGTTGTTGCATTTGTCAAATGCATTTGTCAAATACAACCGCCCCAACAAATAGCACTTAGCACAATGCTAAAGTTGGGTCAATAACAAAGACGTACATTGAGCAATCTTCTTTTCTTTTGACTTTCTCTGTATTCCTCTTGTTTCTTGCATCTGCTTTATGTCGTCCCTGCCTCAGTGGAAGTGGTGCCTCTTGGACAGACTTGCCCATCTTAAATACTCAACCAAGCAATTTTCACCATACTCCTCCTACTTTAAAGGGAAAGGGAGATAACAGATAGCACTTATGCATTCAATTAGCATGTGATGAGTGGCCAATCGGACGGCAATGGGTTCCCTTCATGAAGGTCTTTGCCACATAGTTGCCCCAGCTGCGGCAATGAAGATTTAAAGTGAAACTTGAAATTGCAGTGGTCAACAACACTAGCCCTACAAATAGCACTTACAGCATTCACAGATCATAGCAATGCTTGTGTCTTTTGTTATCTTGGAGACAAACTATTTAACTGGTCACATGCAAATTATGTGAATTAAGATTCTCGGTAGTTGCTTGGTGAAATTTCTGATGAATTCACAAGCAA